>CM075852.1:95779940-96157440 GCA_037975125.1 Latrodectus hesperus | reverse complement strand
ATTTATCAGCTGCCTCATTTCCGGCGATACCACAGTGGCTGGGTATCCATTGCAGCACAATTTGTCGTCCTTCTTCCAGTAGAGAACTAATTGCCATTTGACAGAGATAAACAGACCCAATACTGCTAGGAGCAATTGAAGAGAGAGACCTGATGGTGGCCTGAGAGTCTATAAAAAATACTATGTTGTTCTCATTACCCTTTCTGATCTCCTCAAGTGCTAATTGCACAGCAGCCACTTCACCATTATAGCTGTTATAGTATTTCCCAACAGCCTGGCAAAGCCTGAAACTCTTAGAGTATACTCCTGCACCAGCATTTCTAATGGCATCCACAGCTGAACCATCTGTATAGACATGGAACCAAACAGATGATGGATAATGCTCATTGATAGTAGCTAGGGTAGCCATCCCTAGTTCAGAATCAGTGGAGACCTTCTTACTAACAGGTAGTATCAGGTCTAGACAGCAATCAGCTCTATAAATATGGTTTTGAAAGATAGGGGGTCTAAATAAAGGCACTCTATTTGCATCCGGGATCTTATACCTATCTGACAATTCCCTGGTCAAAGTCAAAAAGTTCTCTGTGTTTTCAATCTTGGGAAAACAGGAATATAATCTCTCCAAAAACCATCATCCCTTAGAAGCCTTTCGGAGAGTTTCAGGGCAGCACTTTGTCTTCGATCTACCAAAGGTTCCAAACCAGTCTGAATTTGCATTGCCTCGATAGGTGTAGATGAAGCCGCACCGGTAATAAGTCTAAGGAGATTATTCTGAACAGTCTCCAGTTTTTTCTGGATGTTATCCGATGCAGTAATCAGGAGCTCAGCTCCATATTCAATTGCAGGTCTGATGTATGACTTATAGGTGGTGCAGAGTAAGTCCTGTGAAGCTCCCCATTTCACTCCTGCAAGTCTTTTCAAAAGTTTACTTCTGGATTTCCCGATGTCTATAACTTCAACAGTTTGACTATTCCAACTTAACCTTGTATCCAAAGTGATGCCCAGATATTTGGCTCTAGCTGTTTTACACAGGCGATGGGGGCCATAATATAAATTAATATCAAAGGGTTTTGTACTTAAAGTAAACAGTTGGTAAAAGGTTTTATCAATGTTTACAATCATTTGATTTTCATTAGACCAATGAAACAGTTCTTTTAAAGCCCGGTTAAGGGAAAGCTGGATGTGCTGTATATCTCTGCTGGTCGACCAAATGACCAGATCATCTGCAAAAAGAAGGGCTCTAACATCCCCATCAGCATCCATAACCCTCTGGATTACATCATTTATCATGATGTTGAACAATATAGGGCTCAACACTGAGCCCTGAGGAAGTCCCTGTCGAGTTTGTCTGTAGCAGGAGACAGATCCACCAAACCTGGTTCTGATAAATCTCTGGGCCAAAAATGACTTGATCCAACTGTACATGTTTCCACATATTCCCATGTCTATAATTTTCTTAAGCAATTTTCTTCTCCACACTCTATCAAAAGCGGTTTTAAAGTCTATAAAGACTGCCACTGAACTGTGTTTCTGATGAAAACCATCCTTAATCAGCTGTGTAAGTCTAGCCACTTGTTCAACAGTATTTCTGTTTTTACGAAAGCCTGCTTGTCTATATGACAGGCAAGAATAATTTTCCAAATAGAATTTGAGCCTTACCGAAATCAAGCGCTCTGTCAATTTACAGGTAGCGCTTGTGAGAGAGATAGGTCGATAGCTAGAGATATCCCCAGGATCTTTACCACTCTTCAGGATCGGAATAACTTCGGCCTTACGCCACTGACTTGGAAGGCCCCTGGTCCAAGACATATTAATTATGTTAAGCAGTCCATCCAAAGAGCCCTCTCCCAAGTTCACCAGGAAATCTGATACAATATTATCCGGTCCGGGACTCTTGCCCCGGGACAAAGTCTTTAACCCACACTTGAGTTCAAATAAGGTGAAAGGAGAATTGAACAAACTATCCATCTCTGGAGTTAAGCATGTCTGTGGGCAAACCAATTCCCTATCATGTATCCTATCTGAGGGATGGTAATTGCTAATAATTGCATAATGTTTATTAAAAGCCCTGGCAATTTCTCTGTCTGAAGTGAGTAATTTATTGCCCAATTTAATTGGTTCTTTCCTAGTATCTTTCTGATTGTTGATTTTAGAGAGGAAACGGTGGGCCTTTAAGGCATCCCTTCTGTAGTCTAAGCCTACTAAGAAGTTATGAAAAGTGAGTCGTTTTGCTTCTTTAATAGCTCGTTTAATGATGGCCTGTCTTTTACGAAGTTCAATACAGTCAGTCATTTGTCCAGTAGCCAGAGCTCTGGCTCTAGCCTCGTCGCGGCTAACTTTAAGAGATTGTAAGTGTTCACTCCAGAAGGGAGAATATCTCCTTACCTGTCCTCTAGGTATACAACCTTCGGCACAGGCCAAAATAATTTCTGTAAAAGTATCAACAACATTATCCAAGTTTCCAGTCAAAAGGGTTTTTTCTAACAATGATTTCATAAGTGAGTCTGTCAGATATTTGTATTTTGTCCAGTTTGCTTTCCTTAAATTCCAACGAGGGAACCTAATCTCTCTATATCCATTTTGTTCAATAGCAAAAGTGGCCAGGAGGAGGCTGTGGCCAGCTCCACCAGGGGCAGGTAGCAGAGAGTGAGAAGCGAATCTTGAGACATTTGTATGGACAATTAATAAGTCGGGATGAGAAGACACTCCCCTGTAGGACAGAAATGTTGGAAGTCTCTGAGAGTTTTCCACAAAATCTGCCTGAGTAGAATCAATAAAATTTTCAAGAACACGACCCGCTGGATTTGTGTCATTGTATCCCCATCTCCGGGAATGGGCATTGAAGTCTCCTATTAAAATTGAGCGTCTATTCCAGCGATCGTTAATGAATTCCAGATCTGGACAGTTATTGGGAGGATTATACATGACAAAAATTCGGTAATGCTGGGTATTTCTCCAAACATTTATTTCCACTGCCTCCAGTTTGTCCACAGCAGTCATAGTGTGTCCCACAGTCATACTAGCAATATAAGTACTTTTAACATAGATGACAATGCCAGAAGCTACCTGTCGAGATCTCTCTAAACAGAAAGTTTGATATCCATTGATACGAAAAAAATTTAAATTTTGAGTAGAGGCACCACTTTCCACTATACCCAGGATGTCAATGTCATGATTAAAAACAATAAGTTTTAGTTCGGTGAACTTGTCATTAGTAAAACCACCTGCATTCCAAAAAATCATTTTAAGCTTGTCTTTAGCCATAGTCCGGGCCTTGAAAAAGACCTTTAAAAATACAGCAGCAATATGATCCTGAAGCCGAAAGAACGTAGTAGGCTGCACGAAGCGACAGGAGTCAGTCGTTTAGTGAAAACAGAGGGCACCACGTGAAGGCGACTGACACCACCCCCCATATATATATATATATATATATGTATATACATATATATATACATATATATATATAGATACATATATATATATATGTATATATATATACATATATATATACAGTAAGACCCCGCTTAACGCTGTTTCGGTTTAGCGCTCTTTTATTTCAACCCGGGGATTCCACGAAATCACTCGCAGCACACGGGGATTCCCCGAAATATTATGCAGCGATAGGTTTCAAATACGTATCCGAAAGAGTGTACTTGTGTTTCTTGTTTGGTGCGGTATTGTACAGACATATTTTTATTATTGGAAACATTTGTTGACATTATAGTAAGTAGGTATTAATTTACATATTTAATACTATATTACAGTGTCAAATATTTTGATCTTTAGTTTTTACTATGGGTGGTAATGAAAAAGAAAAGAAAGCAACCAGAAAAAGCATTTCACTCAAAACTAAAATGGAAGTGATTAGAAGATTAGATTCTGGTGAGCGTCAAACTAATTAGTTCTTCATTGAATTTGCCAACTTCAACAATAAGGACCATCATGAAGAATAAAGAAAAAATTCCATCATCGGCAACTACAACTACGTCAAGCTCTGCAACTAGAATTACCCGTTCTAGAAATAATATCATACAGGAAATGGAAAAACGACTGTCTACGACTGATTGACGACGAAATTGACCGCAATATGCCATTATGCCAATCTATCATAATGGAAAAAGCTAGAAGAATTTTTAATTACATTCAGGCTGAGACAATTGACACAAGTGAAACTTTTGTTGCTAGTCGAGGATGGCTTAATAGATTTAAACATCAAAATAACCTTCACAACATAAAGATTACAGGAGAAGCAGCAAGTGGTGATACAAAAGCGGCGGCTGAATTTCCAGCGATATTAAAAAAATAATTGAAGAAGGAAACTATCCTCCAGAATTGGTTTTTAATCTTGATGAAACAGGCTTGTTTTGGAAAAGAATGCCGAAACGAACATTTCTATCCCTTGAAGAGAAACGGGCACCAGGATTTAAAGCTGCAAAAGATAGCTTAACCCTTCACTAGGTGTTAATGCAAGCGGAGATTTTAAATTGAAACCATTACTAATTTACCATTCCAAAAACCCAAGAGCGATGAAAGGCATATTTAAATCAACTTTACCTGTAATTTGGGAGTCTAATAAAAAACCATGGATAACTGCGAAAATTTTCCAGGATTGGTTCACAGAACATTTCTGTCCATCTGTTAAACGTTATTGCGAAATGAAAAAACTTGAACAAAAAGCACTTCTGTTAATTGATAATGCTCCAAGCCCCCCAACAAATTAATCAGACTTAACAACATGCATTCCAGTCGAAGTGGTTTTCTTGCCGCCTAACACAACTGCCTTAATTCAACCAATGGACCAAGGCGTTATATCAAATTTTAAGGCTTATTACTTGCGGCGAACCTTTAAGCAAATGTATGAAAAAACAGACGGAGAAGAGAACTAGTCCATAAGAGAATTTTGGAAAAACTACAACATTGTGGATGCTGTAGAAAACATAGGCCTTTCTTGGAATGAGGTAACAGAAAGATCTTTGAAAGGAGTATGGAAGGATATTTGGCCGGATTTAAGTAAGAGCGATTCACAACTAATTAGTAAACTATTATTAAGTTAATGTACTGAATAATTTACACACAATAAACATCAAAATTATAACGACTAATTTCATTAGTTTAAAAATTAAATTTTCTAGACTTAAATTTACTGTACTAAGTAATTATAATTTGCTATTTTTATTTCATGTTATTAATGTAATAAATGAATAATTCTAATTAAGGTAGAATAAAATCAGTGAGATCTAAAAATTGGAACATTTGCTTCTTACATTTTTATTTGTTTCAAACTTGTTCACACTTTTATTTTCTAAAAAGTCAGAAACCATTTCGTTAATTTTGCAAAACTCTAAAGAACCTTCAGTGGAAGAATCAGTTATTTCAAATTTTTCATCTTTAAATTTCTTTTTTTCATTTTCAGGGCTACTTTCATCATTTTCTAATCTTCGTTTCTTTTCTGAATTGTTTAAGTCACCATTCATCAACAATTTTTGATCAATTTCATTCATTTTTATTTCTGATTTTATAGGTTTTTTGTTCTCCTCAGTTTTAACATCAGCAACTAAAAAGATAAAATTTACATTGTTAAGAAACATATAAAATTAGAAAATTTATTAATCATCAAAAAAAAAATATTTATAAATAGAAAATTTTTTACTTGCATTGACAATTCAAAAAAATAACATACAAAATATACAGGTTTTGTTTCTTCTCATCTGTGTATCAAACTAGAGAAAACATCTAAGAATTACAGTATTCTAACAAGCCTTTGAAAAGCATCAATAAGAAATGTAATTTTTAACGTGTCATATTATATATTTGGAAGAATCTTGAGTGATTCACATTAAATTTATATTGCTTTAATGCTTACCACTAGTTAACAACTACACTATGTGGCTGATGTTTTAACAGCAAAGTTCACACAATACCAACAAAATACAACCCAGTAATCTAAAATTTTTTCAAATAAATTTAGCAATTCAACTTTTCTAATCTTATTTGCTCACCACTTCAATTCTTATACATTATAAGAGAACTTATCAGACTTTATCTTTTCATTCATTAATTTTAATACCAGTTATCACAACTATGCAAATCTGAATTATTCAATCCTGCAAATTTCACATATTTTTTGCCCAATCAGATGATAAATTTACATTGCATAACATTTTCCTGTTTTACAACAGAATTATACTACTTGTCATCAAGATCACATAGGGTGGTATTTAATTACATATAACACTGATTTGAATTTTTCACACGAATATTTGTTTAAAAAAGTTACATTTTACTTTGATTATTTAAAATTTTTTAAATCTTTTTAATTTTTTTAATTATATCTATTTGAAACAAATATTTTACTTTTTAACTAAAAAAATGGTACTCACAAAACAGAGCTAATAAAATCAAGGTAAATGGAAATCAATTATCTAAGAAATAAGCATATTTATATTCAAAATTATAAATTTGAAAAGTAACATACTAAATAATAATTTGTCATTAGTCCTTTTTTATATCCTTCACATAAACTTTCATGGAGAAAACAAGTAGAAGGCACCGACAAACTAAGGCTTTTGAGGAGACTTTTCGGTATTACCTGGGGGAGAGCTCATTGCCACTGCATCAGATAGTTGCTCTAAAATAGTGGACTTAACTCAAAATAAGGCTCTTAGGCTCATAACCGGTGGATTATATCCCCTCCACATTAAGACTAAAAACTCACGCAAATTTTTTGTCTGAGGCTGAAAGTCTCAAAAGGGATTACGCCCTGACATTCAAAGCATCCCGCCCTGTCAAATTTGAGCCTCCCCCTGATCGTAAAATCCCAACCTTTTGCCTCACAATCGGCACGTTAGAAAAGAAGTGCAATGCTAATCCAGAGATTCTCAGAATCCATTCCCTAGAGACTATCGCTACAAAATACCCAAGTGATGAATGGCACTACATTTACACAGATGGCTCGGCAACAGGAGACTCAACTGGAGCTGGTGTATACTGCAGGGGATTTTTTGAGGAATCTTTACCTGTGGGATCTGAGGCCACAAACTTTGATGCTAAAATTGAGGCCATAAAGTGTGCCACTGTGAATATTCTTAGAATGAGCACTCTACTAAAGAAAGTTGTCTTTTTTTATTGACTCCTAGTCTGCTATTGTGGCCATCACTTCATACTCAATAAGCGATTCATTTCACATAGAAGAAGTAAAATCACTCTTCAATCATGCCATTTCCGTCTGGTGGGAAATTGTTCTACAGTGGATACCTAGCCATTGTACTATCTATGGGAACGAAAAAGCAGATGGCCTTGCAAAGAATGGATGTAAACGGCATCAGCCTGATCTTATTCCATCATACCAACAAATCTGCAACTTCATCAAAAACAAACTCCTCAAAGACCTTCATAATTCATATAGTGTAATTACTAAAGACAAGGCTTGGGATTCCCTGTTGAACTCTCCATTCTCCACGTGCCTTTCACGCTCCATTTTCACAGCCAATTTCAGAATTTTGACTGGACATGACTTTCTTCGGGGACACTAAGCCATATCGGAGTGGTCAACACACCCTACTGTATCCTGTGTCCTTCAGGAGCTTTTATGGACTTTATTCATTTGACAAGCTGTCCTGCACTTTCTTTTTTGAACTGTTTACCCGACAACATTCACAATAAGGCTAATTTTTATTGGGCTGATAAGGCCACTGTCTCGACGTAGGATAAAAAAAAATATATATATCCTTCACATCTCATGCTGATAAATTAGTCAAAAATAAACAAATAATTGGATAGTAAACTAACAAATACCAATGATACAACAACACTGTTGCTCAAGTATTCACTTACTCAATGTTATTACCCCATTGCAGATAACTTTAATTATACTTTATTTAATATATTTTATTACTATAATGCACTTTACTATAGTTCTGTGTATGTCATGTCATTCTTAAGACAGTAATAAAGAAATCAACTCAGAAATGCTGACAATTCTGCTGAGTGTAAGTAACAGCAAAATCTCAAAACTTATATCTTACTAAATATTCAATTAATTTAAATGTTTGAAAGAAAAGTTATGATATTTTTTCTGACGAAATGGTAAGATTTAGCCTTATATTAAATCTCATTGAAAATATATTATAATAATAATTTTTTATCAGAGACAACTAAATTTCTTAATATTCTTTTATTAAAATTTTTTGAAATTTGAAGAATGTTTTTTATTTTAAAAAATATATAATTTTGCATGTTTATAGATATTAATAACTCAAACAATGCAGAAAAGTTGTACTATTTACAGTCAACTCTGATTGGAATAGTTAAGCAAGAGTGAATTTTAGGTGATACTTTTGATTCATTATTTAAAACTTTAGAACACAGATTTGAAAATATTTAATTATTAGTTATCATATTAATGCCGTACTTATTACTGCTTGATAAGGTAAAAATTGATTTAGCTAAATCTGTTAAGGCAATTAGTTGATAAACTTTTAAAGCTTTTCAAAGCTTTATAACTGTTAGAATAAATTAATTGAGGAAATTCAATATATTAGACTCAATATTTAAAAAAGATGAAATAACATTAACATAAAATATTGACAACAGTAATTTTCTCACACTTTTGGAAAAACAATGTTTAATTTTGTAATATTAACAAAATGCAACTATTTAAAGAAATAAAAAATTATCATTTAAAAGTTAAGGCTTTAAGGAACATTATGGAACATGAATCTTATTAGTTACTTAAGTAATTCAGAACTATACAAATTTATATTGTAAGTTTGTAAAGGCAATAATAGATTGTTGAAATTAAAGAATATTTTAAGTTGACACCTTTAGGAAGGTACAATATTGCAAAAAGCAAATTGTTTAACTAAACAGAAATTCCCATTCAGTTAAGAATTATAAATATAATTTCAATTGTTCTATTTGCTCTAAAAAACACCCTTTCTTTTTAATTAAAAAACTACTTGTAAACATACGTCACAAGAAATTGAAAATGTATTGCTGCCCTACAAAAGCAATTATTAATGAGCTCAAATGTTAACAAAACCTATTTTCCCTTTTGAAGGAGTCACATGCATTTACCATTAAACTTTAACTAGTAAACTTACATTTACTTAAGTGTTAATGTAAATACATATCTTTATGCTCCATGATTATTTTCTACACATGATGACTAATTAGATAGGGCCAATAGTTTTAAGTGGACTCCGAATCACTAAACAACCAACACAAGATTAAAAAGTGAGAATCAAAACCAAGAGAACAGCTGAACTGTAGCCAGAAAATAAAATGTTTGTCTGCTAATTTAAAAATGTTAAATTATTTAAAAGATAAAAAATTCTCCTTCGCACTGCAATAGTTTATTTGAAAAATTAAGATGGAATATTTGTACTGTTTAAAACAATTTAGAATTTATAAAAATTCTTTTACTTAATTTATGTGATCAAAACTTTTATGCACCAATTTATGAATCAAATGACAAACCATTAATTATGAAAGCTAAATCAAAATTACAAATAAAAATTTTATTTTTGAAATTTAGATGTTCTGGTTATTATCAAAATTACTGATATTTTACCATCTAAGCTTGCTGATAAATAAGCTTAGATTAAGCAAAAATTAATTGATTTACCAAAATAAAAAAAATTCAATTTCCTAAGTTTACAAAAAATTACATATAAAATATTTTACTAACTAATTTTTATTGCAAATAAAAAAGTAAAATTATTACCTGGTTCCAGAGTTGCAAAATCAGCTTTCAGAAAATTTTTCCTAACATTTTCTTTTTTATCAACATCATTGCACTGTGAAAATAATCCAGAAATGGAAGTTTCTTGTAAAGAAACCTATGATAATTCAAAAGCTATTTTTACAGAAGTAAATTTATTTTCTATTTTAATGTCTTCAAATTTTAGAGATGAAGACAGAATTGCTTTGTTTTCAATCTCATTTGAACTAATCATATTATTAGGCTGAGTAGGAAGTTTTTCAATAATTACCTTAACATCTTTTTTATCAACATTTTCATCTAATTCTGGACAACTGGCAGGTGTTTCCATGTGAGAATTAAGACTAAATCCACTATCTGAAATAGATATAACCAATGGGATTCAATTTAGTAAAATGAAATTTAATTAAAAAGTTTTATTACATTAATGATTCTTAAATTGCATTAATTTACGTTAATGACCTAATATGGACAAAAGTGAATGAAACTAAACATTGAATTATTGTAATCCCATACCTTATATGTGGTTCAGAGATCACCTATATCAAAATAACTAGGCTTGCCAGATTTCTAGAATGTTCAACCAGGTTACTGGAATACTTTCCCCCTACCCTTAATGCTGCAGGTATTCAAGGGCACACAACCTTGGAAAGTGTTTCAGAGGGTAGTTTATATGCCATGAATAAATAGTTACTAATTAGGAACCTAAACTAGGGTTAATATATATGTGTGTGTATGAGTATATATAAATGTTCGTGTGTGTGTGTATATATATATATATATATATATATATATATATATATATATATATATATATATATATATATATATATATATATTATATAAATGATTAACATATAAATTTAAATATTTTTAATATGTTAATATTTATGAGATACTTAAATAAGATGAAATACTTTTAATGAAGAACAAAAATTTGAGCAATATTTTTATGCATTACTTATTATTAGCTATGGCATTTTTAGAAAGGTTTTTTGTTAATCCTGTAAAAATCTTCACAAGTTAATCTATTAACCATATATTATTTCATTGAACCCATAACATTAGCCCATATGCTGTTCAAAGAAAATACTTTCTACTGGCGCTGATGCCCCAGGTAAGCAGAAGTCTTACTCAACAGTCTTGATGAGATTGGCAGCTGCTATTTGATTATCCTTGAACTAATCAAACAGACTGAGCCATTTTTCTTAACTTGAAATAATCATATCTTATTCTAACATGAAATAATCATATCTCTTCTTGCTACCATTGTTCCCAATTTGACTGCAAATAATCTTAGCAAGCATAATTTCCCACATGGTCAAAATTGTAGAAGCAATATCCTGTCATGACAATATTGTTACCGAGCTTCGGGATGTTTTGATTGAGAGTCGATGAAAAAAACTCTTTAAAATACACAAGACTTTTATTCATAACAAATAGAAGTAAATACTGAAAATTCCAGTAGTAGAAATTACAATATCACAGATCTAATACAGCTAATACTACAGGAAACAGCTTCCAATTACAGAAAGATCTAATATATAAGACAAACAGCTTCTATGCTCTAAACTTGCATTCAAAACTAATCGTCTTCACTAACTTCACACTGCCACTACCAAAACTCAGAAACTGACTAGGTCCATGGAACGATAGTATTTATAGCTTACTTAGCATGAAAGTCTAGGTCTTTTTCCAAGGTTCTGGACGCTTCCAGGCCTCAATAATGGCCCTAGAGCTTAGGCGGTAGAAGTCTCCAGAACCATCCATTTCTCACCAAGTGGTTGCCAATTGGTTACCAAGAATCTTGCCAAGTAAGCCATAAATACCACCATTACAAAGCTTTTAAAAAATATTTACAAACTTTGTAACAATATTACTTATCAAAATCATTCTTCACTAGTTTTCACTTTTCATACAGAACAGTAATAAAGAAAAATTATGTTAAACAATTCTACACTTAATATTTTTACAATTTTTGATTATTTATAAGATCAAATTTAATTTTTATTGGGAATGAAGTGAACTGGCCAGGACACTGGGATTTGTCTGAAAGCCAGAAAGTCAGGCAATCAATCATACATATAATCTTATGTATATTTAATTTACACAAAAATACAAAAGTTAATTTCTAAAAAAATAACCTTTAGATTTAAATACTGACCTTGAATACAATTTTATTACATTCTTTTTACAGAAATCATATAATTTATTTCATTTTATATTTATATGATGTAAATTGGATTAAAATTTATTAAGGATATTATTTTACATGTTATACTTTGAAAAAAGTTTAGTTAATGACTACTATTTGCAAGCAATAAAATTTTAATGTTCAATCATATGATTTCAAATATAAAACTATACAGAAACATTCTTTTTAATATGAAAATTCTTTTCATTTCATTCCTTTATAAGTCACTAATTTAAAAAAAGCTAACTTTTGAATTGCATTTCAAGTGAAAATGTTAATTTTTCACTTGAAATCATAAGATTTCATCACAAATGAACAGTAATTTGACTCACTATAAAAATAATCATGTTTAATATTTGATGCAAAGATCTAGTGCTCCACCCACAATTTAAGATCTTAAGCAACATTGTATATTTTTCTATTATCTTTCTTATGTTTATAAATTTATTTTATTTATTTATTAAAAGGGTAGGAGTAAAGCTCACAAAAGTTTGGTCTCTAAGTCAGAAATTATACAATATTGCATGAAGATGAAAGAAAATTATCCTACACTGTTCAATATTAAAAATGTTAATAGGAAGAAATGATAGAGTAAAAATTTATAAATGCCGATCCAATTAATATGAATAAGTAATTATAATTTCTGATCAAAAAAATATTTAATTAAATTCCCAAATAAAAAATATTATTCTAGAATTTAGATATATCATCGCAAATGTAAACATACATATGAAATACTAGATGTAATATTAGTTTATACTGTCTAATGAAATCTAAAATCGTTTCTGTTCATAAACTTTATTAATTGACCTTCAGATCAAGAACACATGTAAGGAACATCACATTGTATTGTCAGAAATCTTCTAAATTTTCAAATGTAGGAAAACTATTAACCAATTATAATAAAATTATCATTTAAGAATCTAAAGTTTATGCATTCTTGCAAGAGATTGACATAAAATAATTGAACATAACTTTCTTCAAAAATTATTTCTCAGTTATGTAAGCACATAAGTTGCAATAGAGATATTTATATTATAAATTAGTTTCCTCAAATCATATTGGGAATGATAAAAAAAAATCAAAATTCCTCACTAATTTTGGTTGCTTCACAATTTTGAAACAAGGACTAAGCAGAAGACTCCTAATATTTGTCCTGGCACCTCCAGAAGTATAATTTCACTTGGAGGACATTGCAACCATTCCCAATTTTAATTTATTACCAACAGATAATAAGAACAATACCCTAACCAACTAAGCCACCACAGCCTTCCCATCAATTTTGTAACAAATAAGACAAAAATTCACATATGAAACAAAAGATTGAAATAATGTAAATAATGTGTTTAATGGTCTTTAAATACACTGTTAATTATAACAGATTAGATTTGAATTAAAAATAATTTTTCCAGACTTTTTATCAAAAACCAGTTTCCCAAGCTGAGAAATGGATATAAATTTTGATTATATCAAATACCATTAATGAGCAATGGCAATGAAAATGTGAATAAAATTCCTATTTCAATCAATTAAATCACTTCTCAGTTGTACCATTTACTTTAGAAAACAACTTTCACTTTTATTCAAAACTTATAAAATCAATATATTTATATTTGAATCTCATTGTATGAAACTATCAGTTTACAAAAATAAGAATAATTTCTTGAAAATGGCACTTTTAAAGTTTTACTGGAAAGCAAGGCTTATTCTAAACAATATGTTCCTTATATAACTAATTTTTAAACAGCATCTTACAGCAATCGAATTGATTCAAAAATGATCATGATTAATTCATTTTGTTAATATCTTTACATAGCTTTAGATGTGTAACACACATTCAAAATTACATTTAACATAAGGATTTGTATTAATTAGTGAAAAAAACAGCAGAATAAACACTTTAAGTTAAAATTATTTTTTGTCAATGAAGAAAAAATTTATTAAAATTTGTACTTAAATGAAAAACAATACAATTAAATTAAAAACTGGTATATATTTTCATGTAATAAATTTAAATAACTAAATATAAATATATTGCAATATTTTTTAAATAAATATTATAAACAAAAGGTTTCATTCCCATTAAGACAATTATCAAAAGCAAGGGTATAATGGAAAGTTATTACTGCATCTTTATTATACATTTATATATATATGCTTCATGAAATTATATTTACAAACCTGTAGTATGCAGAATATCCTCAATAAAGAATAAGTGAAACTACAAAAAAGAAATTATCTTACTCCTATTATTATGTACTTAAATTTTCCTTATCATTAATTCTTTTGGCAATTGATTTTTTAATAGTAAGGTTTAGCCTTAATAACAATAAATTAACAAATAATAATGATCATTTTGCTTTTTGAACCATTTAAATAAAATAAAATTATGAAAGTTGAATATGTACCTGAAGAATCATTAAGTAATTTAAATTTTTCAGACTCAAAGATATCCATTTCCTTATGTTCATCAGAAATGGCTACATCAGAGTAATCAGATGAGGTTAACTGATTAATCATACTTGACAATAATTCTTTGATTACAATTTCAGGTGAATTATCATTCACTTGAGATGATTCTTCAATATTTTTCAGCTTAGAACATTCGTTACAAGAATCAACCTTACAAGTATCTTTATGGGAAATTTTGTATTGAATAAAATCTTCCACAGCTGTTTCCTCGACATTTGAATCATTTATTAATGATACAATAGAATCTAAGTTTTCATTGATGAGATCCAAAACGTTCTTAGAGTTTTTTCCATCCTTTGATTCTTTATCATTCATCATATTATCTTGAGATTTAATTGATAATGAATTATTTAACTCTTTATCTTCGTCTGTAATATCAACCACATCACATTCATCAGCATTACTTTTTAAATAAATGCCGATAGGAGTTTCTTTAATTTTTTGTTGGAAAATACTATCATTTACCTTAAATTTTATAGATTTTTCAATATTCTTGCAATTATTAGAAGCAGATGAATCATTAAGTGAGGATTCTATCATTTTTTCTTTAGAACAGTCTTTAGGATCTTTACAGGAATCTAAATTTTTAATTATTTTTGCAGGTGGAAGTTCATTATTTACATTATCAGGTTTATCATCATTAAGCAAAATTTCTTTACTGTCATCTTCAATAATTAAACAATCATCTTCAGAATCATCTGCTTTAAAAGCTTCTATCACTGAATCCATATCAACTTCACTATCAGATAAAATAATACTAAGCTTAGATATGTCTTTATCGTTATTTGCATATTCAAAATCTACAAAGTCTGCTAATAGGGAATCTATTTCATCATCAGTTTCATTTTCTTCAAGTTTAAATTCTTTAATATCAATATCATCACTAGCATTACTTATTTCATCAACAGATGACTCCTTTACAGTAGTTTTCTTGATCTGAAAATTAATAGCTTGTTTCTCCTTACTGGTACCACTATTTAAATTACCTGTAGCACAGTCCACACCTACCAACTTAGTTTTCTCAGTTAAATCTTCACAAATATCATCACTCTCTTTATCTTCATTTGAAATAGATTTTATAAAACATTTGTCATCATTTCTCAGATTAACGCCAGTTAGTTGTCCAACAGAAAATTCAGTTTTAGTAAGTACCTCAGCTTGTGATTTACCAGGTTTGTTCGCCAAATCCTTAATTTTTATACCACATACATTTGATTCCTTCGACTTTTTTACAATACAATGATCTACGACGGTTTGGTCAGAATCTTTTAAATCATCTGATTGTTTATCATCTATAATTGAACATAAGACGTTGTTGAACGATTTCTCTTGATTGTCAAAAACAACTTCAGATCCACAGATATCTTTATCAAGTAATTTAGAATTCAAATTTCTATTTATAGCAGACTTGCTTATATTTGTAGAAGTAATATTTGGTGTTTTTGCAGAAATGGTCACTTCTGCATTATTAGAATTTTCTAATAATGAAGTAATAGATAAACTGTTATCATTAATACCAGTGTTACTACTATTTAATTTAATTTCTTGTACTTTATTTTTGCAATTAATTATACCAATATCTTCACTTGGAACATCAGTCGAAAGTTGCTTTTCACTTACATTATTTAAGGTCTTCAAACATTGAAGTTTTTTATCTAAAAATTCATGGCAAATACTAGAATTTACTTTTTTATTTATTATTTTACCACCATCAATTAAATCGTAATGTCCTGGTTTATTAAGTACCACAGCGTCATCCACACTGCTGTACGGCCCGCCATTAATTTCCTCACAAGCACAATCCATTTTTGAAGATTACAAACCCACTCAAGGAATTGAAATAAAAAAAATTCCTATACATTATACTCTGTGGCTGAGCATCTAGACAACAAGATTGCAAACAGCAATATTTTGAAAAATGAAATTCACGTAGCAAACTAATCACATGACATCTACTGAAAAATTGACAAATAAATGTCGAATGTTGAATAAAAATAAAATTTTGACGGTAAAATTTTAAAATAATGGACTTTTTATTAAACAGAGTAGCATCGAAATTGATCTATAAGCGTATAGTCGAAGTAAATTATCAGCAAAACAGAAATATGAAATTCATTTTTCTGTTCATTTATATAAACGTTATTTATATTCTATAATAAGAATGGGCAAATTACGGATCGCACCTCAACTTCAGCCAACCGGTAAGCTCTATCCAGTCCGTGGATATAATTTAAATTTGATGGTCCGTGGTAAATTAAGAGAAATATATATTGTAACACACAATCTGTACTCCGTCTATCCGACTCACTTTCAGAATTACATAAAATTAATTACACTGAAGAAAAGAAGGAAAACGAGAAAAAAAGTTCACGAAAAGATAAGAGAAGGGAAAAGATGAAAATGAGAGAAAGACGAGTCATTTGAAGAGTTAAAAAATATTCTTAGATGTTCAGAAGTTTGTGTTGGAAGATATAACAGAATGGATTGAGTCAAATCCTAGATTTCAAACTGAAAATGAGGGTAAACTTATTGAAATAGTCGAGGAAGAAGATAAAACTTTAATATCCAAATTAAAAGGCACGGGACCATTATCTGGGGAAGTATTTGCCGCCTTTCAAAACTCATTTCCCATTTCTTCAGTGACCCACTGAAAAGACTTACTTTCGAGAGAGATCTCAAAATACATCAAAATTGTCCTAAATGCCAAAATGAACCGGCACATATTCTTAAGTGTCTGGGGTTGTCTCTTGCGAACTAATACAAGACTTTTATGCATGTTTTAAATTTTCTGAAAATGAGTGAATTCGTGGACCTCATCTAGAAGAATTATTTATAGACATGGAGATTAGTTACATCAACAAAAACTGATTTATAGGGGATAGAGTGTGAGCCCATCCATGACCACATGCAAATTCTCACAGCAAAGAGGATGCGTAACTTCACAGGCCGAAAACGAATGAAGGCAATAAACAGCTTACTCTGGCCAAAATGTTCAGCAAGCAATGATTTTTCATTTACAGCATTGTACATACATACTGTATTAATGTACAGTATTTATAAGTACCTTAACATATAAAAGCGTTGTTCTTTCATTTAATATCCTGAAAGTTCTTTTTCTTTAAAAATATGAAGTTTTATCTTCCATTTTCAACGTACAATAATTCATTAAGTTTTTATTTTATCACGTTTTATAATATTTGGTATAAAAAAAAGACAAATAATTTTATTTCCAGATGAATTTGAAGTTCTACGAAACATCCGAATAATATTAATTGTTCTAACCTTTGTGAAACACTTAAATAACGACTTCTTTATTTGAAATTCAAAATTTTTCTATTTAATTAAAATGTTAATTTTGTTTTCTACAAGAAATTAAATTGAGACTTTATACACTTATAATCCAATAAGTAACTCAGCAATCAAATAATGTTTTACTAAAGAAATCTCAAAACAAAATTTCCAATGAAAAAACAACTTTACTGAAGAAGTATGTCGAATGGAAACTATTTGTTTTAAATCTTAAAAACACAATATGCAATGAACAAATAGACAAATTCCAAAGAATAGGGCTGTGAAGCCAAATAAATTGTAGCACGATAAGACGTAAGGCTTTTGAATTACGTTTTTAAAACAGACAAATTTTTAAAAAATAGAAATTTTCATGGTAACCAAATATTAATACAAATGTTAGAAAGTCAAACTTACAAATTGGCAGCTTTTTCAAATCAGCATTTAATGTAAGTGTTAAACATGACTTTAATGAAGTGTATGAATAAATCAAATGGAAAATACCAATATCATGATATTATAAAAACATTTGAGTTATATTACATTCATATTTACATAATTAATAATTAAAAATTGCTGATAACTATAGCTTCAGATATTTGGTAGTTATATTAAATATTTCAAAGTAAATTATAAAGCAGAATGCAACATCTAAAGCAATTCTAAAATTTGTAACAGTTTGAATACTAAATACGTTTTATTAGTTTATTATTCTTTATTAAGTAGAAGTCATACGTACAACTCAAAGTTCAAACAGTGCAAGATGGAAATAAACTAAAATTTGTACCATTTACCAAGGAGTTACAAATATAATGTACTTAACATTTTTGAAACAGTTACTAATTAATGCTTAATATAAATACTGTTAAATAAATCAATAAGAAAAAATTTTTTTTCAAATATTGTACTTTGATTGGGTGAAAAATTGAAATTAATGTTAAATATGATGGATCTAGATAATATTCATGAGCTCTGTAATATGCAAAGCCAGTATTTATTTAATGTTCTGTTAATTTAAAACAAAATAAACACTTTATTATTTTTGAAGTAGAAACTTTAAATAGTATACTTAAAGCTATATTATTTAAGAAATATAAAATAGCCATTAATCATACCTTTAATAAATTCTTAATTTTAAAATAAATTATATTAATAGTATTTTTCAGCATATTGTCACTCAAGCTATACCAGAAAAATTTAATATAATTAAAAAAAAACGAATCAGTTTCATCCAGGCTGCTAATATCAGCTAAAAATGTATTCTCTTCTCCAATGTTTATAATTTTGAATGTAACTAATAATTAAAAAATTGCATAAATACCCGACTTTAGATTTTTCCTACTTCAGAGTAATTCATTAATCCTCCCATCGGTGCAGAACCTTTTTGTGGGATCAATTTGAAGACCGCAAAAACCAATGTTCTTAGATGGGAAAAACGGAAGATGTATGAAGCTTGGCTCAACACTCCTGGTCAAACCCACGCTAAAAGTATGATCTTTGGATCATCAGCGAGGATTACCTATGAAATTCTAAGATGCTCTAGGCAGAAGATACGTTTAATCGTAGGCTTCATAACTTGGTACCACTATTTCAGAAAACACCTCTATAAAATGGGACTGTTTCAGCAAGACCCTTTCTGCAGGAAATGCCATACCCAAGAGGAAACGACCAAGCATATCATTTACGAATGCGAGGCTCTTGCCCTCCCTAGATTAACTTCTTTAGGCATTATCCATACTAGAGAGTTCCACCTAGACTCCATTAAAGGGTTATCGGACTTTATTAATAAAGTGAGTGACCCGAGCAACTGGAACTAGGAAACACTGGGTTTGGAGTTAATAGTACAAAATGCTGATAAAAGCAGAGGTGCCCAATGACATACAAACCCAACTCTAAGAAGAAGAAGAATTCATTAATTAGAAGGAAATTTGAATAATTATTAAACTGTAGTAAAAATATTTTTTCTGTTCAGCGCGTGACGCAAATAAAGTTTTATCAAATGTTATGGATTTACTTTGAAATTGAAAATACAATTCTAGGAAAATATTTTAAAGAGTTAATGCTATGATACATTAAATATAATATTTCCTAAACAATCATTAACACTTTTAAATATAACTGTACAAAGTGTCTCACATATATATACATATATATCTTATATAATTTTTTCTTATGATGGGAATTATTTGTTAAATAATATTATTAGAGTACACACTTAATAAGATTCCAGGTTCATATTTAGTTAATAAAGTTTATATTACAGATTCATTTGGAATAACACAACTAATAACTTTCAGGTTAATTTAGAATGACACAAATAATAATCATCAGATTAACTTGGACTAACATTAATATTAATTTACAGATTAATTTGGAATAACATAAATAATAATTTGCAGAGTAATTTGGGATAACATAAATAATAATTTACAGAGTAATTTGGGATAACATAAATAATAATTTTCACAAATGAAACTTACGAAGTAATCTGAGAACACCTAAGTAGCCCACGTGGGTAAGTCTAAATGTCACATTGGATAACCAGGAAACCTCCTACTATAATTCTAATCGGGGTTACTCTGCTGCTTTCTTTTCAGTTTCTAGGGATTTTGCAGAAGTGTCACAGCGACCGTAGAAGTATCATATATCTTAATTCACCTCTGACGCAAATTTTCGCCTTATCTCTCTCGTATTTTTCGAGGAACTCACCTCGCACTAGGGATGGGAAGAAATACCTGTAACAAGTATTTTGTAATCAGTATTTGAATGTAACAACCTGTAATCAATACTTTTTCTTCCAAATACTCAGTACTTCCAGTAACAAAGTCAGCGCGAGTTCGAGTATCTTCAGACAGTTGCAGGTACAATGTACTTGACCAGTTTCTAAGACAGAGCGAATACGTGAGTACGTGCCTATTACAATGTAATCAGCGAGTACGTGAGTACGTGGTTGTTACAAAGTAATAAGTGTACTTGATTGAATGTAACAAGTACAGAAGAGCCAATGACAGAGCGAGTACAAGTAACAATGTCATCGATATATCGATACAAACGCACGAATTAGGAGATTGTGTCAGGATTTGGGAAATCTCTTCCCATGATAGGAAGGGTGGGTAGGAGAAGAAAAATGAGATGCTGGTTTAACTGGAAAATAGAAGATTGATTCTTGGGAATTAGAAAATCTCTTTGGGCTGAAGCAACACCCCCTAGAGATGCATGTATTTTAGGAGAGGGTGTTGGCTGGAGAGGGTACTTAATGAATTTCTATTACGAAATGAAGAAAAAAAGCAAGTTCATTTGTTTCGTTTTTGTTAATAAAATAAATGAGTTGGAAAAATCAATAATCGTTGCACATTTATTTAATGTGGTTATACTTCTGTTTTAAATATGTCACTTTTTAATATAAGAAAAAAGCCTGATATTCTTGTTATATATTATTCCATATTTATTGACTTATTTTTCTTATTATTTTTTAACTTTTAATTAATTTTAATTAAATTTTTTAAATCTGATCATTGTTTCCAAAATTACTCTATTGGCTTGAACAAAGAGTGAATGGATTTTTTTTACTATATTTTAGTTTTAAAGATAATTTTTAAAAAAATATTTCTAAAAGTAATTAAATATTTTTTACTTTAACAATTTTTTCTCTTCAAAAATATTTTTACCATTAAAAATTAGGTAGTTATATAATCACATAAATTGCTGTTCTGAAAATGAGAAAACAAAATTAGGGAAAATTGTTCACGTAAATATAAATGCATATTTTCAATTCGTATTTAAAATTTAAAATGGTTTGATTGGGGGATGATTTTCGGAAACAGGAAAAGATATTTAAAAATAATTAATAACACTGAATTCTGAGAATTTTCTAGAACTTTTTGTATTTCAAATATAGAATTTTACTCTTTAATGCAAGTACCTGTTAAAAAATAAAAAACATTCGCTCATTATATATAATGAGCTGCATTTAAGCAAATTAATTAAAATGTGTTATATTAAGTAGTTTTATAGAAAAATTAAATTTCGTTTAGATTTTTAATCAGAAAATACGTATTTCTAGCTTATCTCAAAATAATATAACTGGGAATCAAGCATCTAAATTAAAATGTACGCCAGCCAGCACATTAGATGGAGAAAAATTACCTTTATTTTTATAAAACCAAGTTTTCAGTTCAGATTTATGTATTTCAGTTTAAATAAATATAGAATTTAAAATTTGGGAAAAATTTGTTTTATATTTTTTTACTATTACAATTAATTTTATTAGTACAGTGATAATGTTGGTTGAAATATAATAAAGGTAGTTTATTCATTTTAATTTTGAACTTCGAAATGAAAAAAAATTTTTTTTAATTAAGTCAACTTTTATTTTTTATCTTTATTTATACCAGCATGTGTATTTTTTAAATTACAGTTTGATGTAAATAAAATATATGTATTTTAGTTCCTGTATTTTGTATTAAACATTATATTTTACTTAATATTTTACATTAAAACAACATAACATTTAGATTATTGGTAAAACAGTTTTACATTTTTAGATATTTAATGAATTTCTGTGTTACTATAAGAGTTACTTTATGAATGATGATCATATTCACTTAAAAAGTATTAATACAGTTTTAATTGCAAAGCTACTTTATTTATCCATAAATTAAGATTCAGGAAACTGAAGCAGGATATGTGAGTTAATGCAATTTTTATTTTAGAAAATCTAGTTTATCTATTTCATAAAAATATAAACAAATAAACGTCATTTATAAAATAAATAACTATTTATTAGGTATCAAAAAATTTTTCTATAATTGTTTCATCAATGTTTAATAATAGAAAAATATAAGAAATTTAATTTGATTTTTGTTAAAAGTAATTGTATATTTCTAAGCAAATTAAAAAAAATCTATTTGTAATTGATTATTCCTCCCACTTTGCGATTCTTTACAAATTATTTACTAGTTAATTATAAAAATTCATTTATATAATTGGAAAATCTTACGAAATTAAAACAAAAAATTAAGTTGATGATTTGGTTGAAAAATAGATATTATATTATCACGACTAATTTAATATTTTAATTAAACTTTGAAAATTACAATCGAATAATTTGAAAATTTACTTAGAACAGATGAAAATTCTAAAAACAAATGTAAATAACAAAAGATTAGGATTTTTTATACTGAAAGAAATATATTTATTAAAATATATGTGTTCAAAATTTTTCACAGAAAAACTGTTTGTTGAGGGAATAACTTATATTTAATTGCTTCATACTAAAAATTAAAGTTTTTCAGGAAAAACAAAAATTGTTATTATTGAAATGTTGCATTTATAAAAAGAAATATTTTTATAGATTATTACATCAGCTCTTATTTTAACCTTAACTGGATGCTTATTTATAAATGATTATGATTTAAATTAACATTAATTATATTAATTAATTTTATGAAATTATACAAAATATTATACATTTAATTATTAATTTTTAATTAATTATTAATTTATTTATAACTAATTTAATTTTTACTTATTCATAAAACAGGAAAAAAATTGTCATTATATTTTAATCCGATAGATGGAAGCACAAAAAAATGTAACAAGTACACAAAGTAATCGGTAAAATACTTGTTACTTTAAAAGTAACTGTACTGAGTACGTATTATACCAAGTACAAGAAAAGTAACAAAGTCCCATCCCTATCTCGCACCGCTGCAGTCTCGGCTTTTCTCCCCGGCACAAGTCTCTAGAGATAATCGTTATTGAACGTATTTGTTATTTTATAACAGTTATGTGTTTGTAAACGTTATTAGAATAATCGGTTATTTTAAAAATAGCGTTATTTAATAACAGGCATTTAAATTACTCCGAGCTGTCATGAGAAGGTGTCATACAATTCGGTAATTTATCGCTTTAGTTGGCGGATTAATTTTAAATTAATATTGTTGTCCATTGGAACATCAATAACAATACGTTGTTTGGAACAGTTATACTGCAACGAAATGCTGTGGGGAAATTGTTCGTTATTCAAGGAACTGTCTGTTACGCCGAAACGAAATGTTGTTCGAAACTGTTTTGTTATCATCATTGAAGTTTCTTTCTTCATTTTTGATATTTTTCGTATTTTTTGTTCACGCTGCGCTTGCTATAAATTCGGGATGGGGAATATATTAAGATATATATTTTTAGAAGGAATAATTATCCTTTCTGATTTCATTAAAGGAAAAAATTTCCTGTGAAGCAAATATTACTTATAAATATAAGTTATTTGATTTGAAAATGGTAATTTAGTTGAAAATAATCTGGAATTGAAATAATTCAGTTTGACTTTAGTTATAATTATAGAAATTTTAAAGTGAATATAAATAACATTATTTGATTTCTTAAACATTAAAAATTATTTTTGTCAAAAAATCCTGTCTCTAAAGGAATTATTATATTTAAAATAATCTGAAATGTAAAAAAAAAATTAATTTCGCTATAATTATAGAAATTTTATATGTAAATAAAAATGATATTCTTCAAACATTAAAAATGATTGTCAAAAAAATCCTGACTAAATGAATTGTTATTTTTCAAAATAATCTGGAATTAAAAATTTCAATTTTCCTATAATTATGGAAATTTTAAAAGAATAAATAAAAATATTATTCATGATACGATTCCTTAAAAATTAAAAATTTCAGTTTCACTATAACTACAAATTTTAAAAGAGTAAATAAAAATGTTATTCATCATAAGATTTCCTAATAAAAAATAATTTTTGTCAAATAAATCCTGACTAAATGAATTTGATATTTAAAAAAATTCTAAATATTTACACTTAATAAATATTTTTAGGTTGATATATAAACAAATATATAAATATTTACAATATTTCATTTAATATTTTATTTTACTTTTAACTCAATATGCTATTTCCACAAAAATTGAAAAGCAAAATCACTCATTTTAAGTATAATGTAATTAGCATTTCAAACTGACAAAAAATCAAATTAATATGAAGTTATGTATTTTATACATTTTTTTATATTTTATATACAAATAAAGGGCATATATAATTATTGTAATAATGTCAGTCATTATTATTTTTTTGTAATTTTCCCTGTAGTTTTAATTAAATAAAATAATATATCACTTACTACAAATATTTTTACATCTATTAAAACTTTTAACAATCATACAATGGAAAGTGACATAATTTCTAAAAAAATGATTAATTTCAAGTAAAATGAATAATTAAGTACTCGATTAGAGAGTAGTTAATAAAAGATTAGATATTATTTTTAAATATTTTATTTCGAATAAAAAAATCAAGAAAATTTTAAAAATATTTCTACTATAAAGATCTACATATATAAAGATATCTATATATAAAGATCTACATGCATGGAAGACGAAAAAATTTACATGCATAGAAGAAGATATAAATAAATATTTAAAAAAATGGAAGCAAAACAGTTTTACTGAAAAAATAAATCTACAAATTCCATATCTTTTATATACACAGATTCAAATTTCAATATTGCCGTCATATTTGTAAGCATATAAAAATGATTTTCCTTCCTCAGAACAAAACATCAAAATGTTAATGGGCATATACATTTTCCTAAATATTGTTTTACTCTTAACTATATTTATTTCATTTTTCTTTTCATCACTTAATTAAATGTGAAACATCATAAAAATTCGTCTAATGTAGACATCAATAATACAATAATATTTTCAAGACTGCACTAATTGAGATTTCTTATTGTGAAGCTTTAATTTTATTTATAAAACCTTGTACAAAAATTTTATACAGTATGATACATAAAAATTATATATTGCTAATTTTTATGAAACAAAAAAAAAAACATATCCGTATACATTGCAGGTTGTGACTTTGTTATGAAATTAGCTTCGCCTCTTATACAATCATCCATTTAGCAACAAACTGTTTATCGTTACTTTTAAAGTAACGAATGTTCATGAATTTAAAAGTCATGCATTTAAATTTGAGGCTATATAGCGGATAATTTAGCAATTAAACATTGTTCCAAATTACTTGATCATGAATAGTGGAGAATATTTACATGTCAAATAGAATGAGACCCTGGAAACATTAAATCGACCATACTGAAAAATATGAATATACATGCAGGAATTGAAGAGTAACAAACATTTCCTGTTTTTCAACAAGAGCAGAGATCGAACTCAGAGCCTTCTACTTCAAAAACCTTCAGTCTTATCAACTAAACAAAGTTGAGTTTTTGTGTATGTAAACTGTAAATGTTCGATCACATAAATTTATTACAATAATTAATTTAATAATTAGTTGTCTTATTAAAATATTTACAAGTTTTATCATGATGATATAAAAAATAGAAAGATAAGCAAAGCTGAGTTTTTTATATATTCCATATTAAAAGTAATTTGGGAAATTTACTAAATAAAATTTGTGTAATAAGTAATTTTTAAAGCATTCTTGGCTATTTATGATGGCGAGTTTATTTTGTCTTAGGACATTTTAACTAAAGTTAAACACATATTATTTCATTTAGGAAATTATCTGTCAATATAAACAAAAGGAAACTAGTATAAATAAAAAAAATCCTTCTTAAATTCATAATATATTATTATTAAAAGGAAAAGAGCATAAACAATTTCCCAAAATACAATTCACATAAATATCTCAGAGATTCTAGTTCTAATATCTGTTGTTAACATCTTTATAAGTATAAATTATAAAGAAAATGAGTAGAAGGGAAAAAATTCTTGATTTATTTTCAATAAGTAATAAAAATTTAATATTTATTAAGTTTTCTTACATCATAAAGATAAGGAAATTCTTCAATATTTAAATTTCACTCTTTTAATATTTAATTTGCTTATGATATATTCACCTTTTTCTTAAATAGTTATAATTAAATATGTATATAAATAAATATATCACTAAAATATTCGATAGCAGCAATACGTAAAGAAGTGTTACTAGACAACATTTTATAATTTTAATAACGACCTGTTAAATGGTAGCAAAATATTACATTATAACATTTCGATGTGCTGGAAATGGGCTGTTATGTGATACAAGAAATGATACTTAACACCATTTCGCTATTCTGAAAATAATATTACAGGAAGAAACATCATCCTTCACTTCTCAATTTGATATTCTTCCCATCGGCTATATTATTGTCTCGAGGCACTTCTTATTACAAGTGCTTAAAAAGAATATGTAAAACAGAACTCACAAATATATTAAAATAAAAGGTAATATCTGTAAAACCCACACAATAATTATTTAGAATAAATAAATTTTAGAATGTTGTGAAATGAATATTTCATTAGTTAGGCGTTGAAAAATTTTGAGGATGGATGAAATAATGGCACTTGCGTAAAAACAGATTTGGCTTACTTTAAAATAATAAGAAAAAATGGAAAACTGTTGCCTTATTTTGTAGAAAAATCTCACAACTAAAAGAAAACCATAAAAAGGAAATAATTTGAAGTTTTAAACGAAAATAAAGTGTCAAAATTCTAAATACATACATATTTAAAACTTTTTAAAGTAATTTTAATAAGAACACAATAGTTAGCGTTACATAAAAATATATATTATTTATTAAAATATTTATTTTATTAAAATATACATTGTAAATCTTGATTTAACATGTCTATTTAATACTGCATATTTTTCTTAGTCACAAAATTTCTATAAAGAACACTTTTTTTATAGGTACTTTAAAAATTATGTTAAAAACTCACATTTGTTACTTGAGTTTTAAAATTTTAACTGTGAAGAAATTAATTACAGATTTATAAAGGTAGAAGCAATAAAAAATAAATGTTTCCTTACAAATGCAATTTTATTGAAGATGTAATTGTAGGCATATTAGTAAATAAACGATAATTTTTTTAAAATTATTTATCATAGGTTTTTATTACACTCCTACACACCTATAATCATTTCAATTTTCAAAATAGCTGTGACGAAGAAAGGTCTTCTATTAAATGATCTATTACCTATAAAAATTATTTAATTTCAAATTTCTTAAAATTATCCTATGTATGTTTTGATGAAATTAATAATGAAAAAGTATTGAAATTTTAAAGTTGTCCATTCATAGGTCAATTAAAAACAAAATATTTCCAAAAGGAAACTTTAAATTAAAGGAGTTTACAAGAAAAGCGTGATTGATTTTCCTTTGCGTAGAAAAATCCTTAAAGTAGTTAAAAATACTTCCTGGTGTAAATTTTGAGAAAAATGCTTAGAAAATCATAGCTAAAACATGATATAGCTATATTTCTAAAAAATACTATTCTTCAGGATAACATTTCTGCGATTTTCCTAGAAAGGCACAAGAAATTTGAACGGTTAACTAATAATGTATTACTCAGTTTAAAATCAAATACTTACCAACGAGCAATCTTCTCAAAATATTATTTAATACACTTCAACATCACCAATAACAGTTCGTTATTGGCGACATTGAATTGTTCCTCAAATATTTTCCAACGTGCAATCTTATAAGTTGTGTGTGTGTGGCTCCCAAAATATTATTTAATATTATTTAATATAGCCAATAACAGTTCATTATCACCAATAACACCTCAATATGGCTAATAACATCTCATTATCGCCAATGACAGTTCATTGTTGGTGACACTGAGGTGTTTCTACATAAAAATGAATAGTTTTCCTCCATTTTTAAGCCAATCAGAAGTTGCCAAATTCATTCGTTAACTGTTGTCGGTAACATTTATCAGCTTAAAATATAACAGTATTAACAGGTTATTGAAAAATAACTGTTAGCCACATCCCTACTGGTCTCTCCCCAAAAACATTCGACCTTTTTTTCTTTCCTTGCTGGAGCCAAACCGGGTCCTGGCGTGACCTTCGACGCCAGGCGTCACGGTCCTGGCCATCTCGTTACATCACTTCGCCATGCGCTCTCCACATGAACATACCCATCACCCCCACACAAATATGAACCATTTTTGTCAACCATAGGAAAACTAAATTATATTCATTTGTGGTCAGCACAAATACTCCCGTCCTCTCAGGAAAAAAAATTTTATTTTTATTTTATTTAACCTTTATGACAAACTACAATGGAGAGGAGTTCAAATTCACACTCACACACAAGACTGAGACAAAGATACACTACTGGCCATTAAAATTTCTACACCAGAAAAGCGGCACACCACACACGTGAAATTTGCCTGGCATGTAGAGCTTGCTGTGATATGCAAATGATTAGATTTTCAGCGCATTCATACAAAGCAGGCGACAGTAGCGACATCTACAATGTGTATAAAACCAGAAATTTGACAGCAGTTTTCTCATACTCAATTTCCGTTTCAACGTTGTTTTCGGCAAAGAAAGCTGTTGTAATGCCTCGTGTAAGAAGAAGAAATGCCTATCAGCACGTGTCTGACTTTGATCGAGGAATAATTATAGCCTACCGGGATTGCGGTTTATCGTACCGCAATATTGCTGCTCGCGTCGGTCGAGACCCCATGATTGTTAGCAGAATATGGAATCGATGGGTTCAGGACAATCATACGGAACGTCATGCAGGATCTCAACGACCCCCCCCCCATCACTAACAGCAGAGAAGACAGATATCTTATCCGCATGGTCATAAGGGATCGTACAGCCACGTCACAAACCCTGAGTCGAGAAAAGGAGTCATTTGCAAGGCAACAAGTTTTTGTTCGAACAGTTCGATGACGATTGCAGCAGCATGGATTGTCTGCACGGCGACCATGGCTTCGGCTACCATTGACTCTGCGTCACAGACAGGAGCGCCTTCAATGGTGTGATCAGCGAAGAACCTGGACGCGGGAATGGCATCACGTCATTTTTACAGATGAATCTCGGTTCTGTATACAAGACCATGATGGCCGCATCCGTGTTTGGAGGCATCGTGGAGAACGCGCATTGCCAGCTTGCATTGGACATCGCCATACTGGCCCATCTGCTGGAGTGATGGTATGGGGTGCCATTGGATACACGTCTCGATCACCTCTTGTTCGCATTACCGGCACTTTGAACAGCAACCGTTACATTTCCAATGTGTTAAGGCCCGTTGCTCTGCCATATCTTCGAGGCCCCCCTAATGCTTTGTTTCAACAAGATAATGCACGACCGCATGTTGCCCGTACTGTTCTCAACTTCCTTGATACAGAACAGGTTCGACTGTTACCCTGGCCAGCACGTTCTCCAGAGCTGTCACCAATTGAGAACGTGTGGTCAATGGTTGCCAAGCGATTGGTACGCCATCACTCACCATCCACTACACTACTGTCGATGAACTGTGGCATAGTGTTGAAGCTGCATGGACTGAGATCCCCGTACATGCCATACAATCTCTGTTTGACTCCATGCCGAAGCGGATAACTGCTGTTATTGCAGCCAGAGGTGGCTGCTCTGGGTACTGATTTTTCACGATCTATAAATCTCAATTTCCTGTAAATCTAACCACTTGTTCTTTCCACCATAATGTATGTGTCCAATAAATATCGTTCTGTTATTTGCATTCCTTCTTGGTGTAGCAATTTTATTGGCCAGTAGTGTATATACAAAAATAGAATCGGTCATACATATTTATCCCCAAAATATGATCAAATATATTGTATGTCTAAGTAAATACAGATCCTGCAAATTCTGTTTTTTAAATTTTCCTCATACTTAATATAGCACTAGAACACAAGCAACATATTACCAGTACTCATTTAGCGGTTTGGTACTACACCATTAACACGTCTTCTGAGGTTATACCTTTGAGTATTATTTGGTCGTAAATAACCATCGATGACTTCCAAAATGGATACCTGTCTCGGAAGTTCACACTCAGAAAAGTACGGTTTGGAATTTGGTTCCTCATCTTGTGTCTCAACTACCTCTCTTTCTCCAGCCTCGTCTTCGGCTGCATTGTCTATTAAATAATTTTGCCTAAGAGTCATTGGTGATAAATTTTCGATATGAGCTACTTTTACATATTTCGTATTTCTTGTATGTTGGATTTGTACAACCACCGGGGAGTGAAACATAATAACTTTGAAAGTGCCTTTATTATGCTTATAGATTTTACGACAACGTCCCAGTTTAATTGCTAGATTGAACCAGTAAACTAAGTCACCAACCTTTATGTCTTTAATTTTACGGACCTTATCTCTACCCATTTCTCTTCTATTTCCCACTTTCTCTAAATTGCCTTTCACCTGATGGTATGACGAGTATAATTCAGATAAGAGTGCATTGACATAATCACAAATATCAACATCGGAAAATTGATTTCTGTCTCTTAAAAACTGATACGGTAAGAAAAACTCTCTCCCAAAGACTAAAAAGGTAGGAGAAAAATTCGTAGATTCATGAACTGTTGTTCTATATGCCAACAGAGCAAAAGGAACTTTTCCGTACCAGTAAGAGTGTGCGTTATTTACTATGTGACTCAGTGCCTTACCTATAGTAGCGTGAGCTCTCTATGCATCCATTTTATTTTTTGTGGTCGCCACGCCATTGTATCAATTTTCTGTATACCTAACGCGCAAACTCTTTTCATTTCTTCACTTATTAAATTAATCCTTCTGTCAGAAACAAGTTTACTTGGAGTACCGTAGCGACAAATGAACTGCATTAGAAAGTCCGCTATGATTTCACTACTAGTAGCTGATACTGGAAATGCATCAACCCATCTTGTAAAATGATCTGTGAACGTGATTAAAAAACTGTTTCCTTTTTCTGTAGTTGGCAGAGGACCAACAATATCAATTGCAACTTTTTCAAACGGACCGGAAGAAATGGGTATGCGCTGTAAAGGTGCTACAATTTTTGGTTTATGGGCTCTTCTCTCTAGACAGTTGGTACATGATTTAACTTAATTGATTTTGTGTGTCAGAAGCTTTGGCCAATAAAATCGTTCTCTTATTTTCATTAGAATTTTCTTAATCCCTGGGTGACACGCTAAAGGGCAGTCGTGGTAAATTTGAAATGCATTTTTTATTAACTTTTGAGGAAAAACATATTTCTATTTTCGGGTTTGGGTTGATTTCCTCCTGCACACATTAATATTTCATTTTTTCAAAAAAATTAAGTTTAAGAGGATGGAACGGTTTTTTCTTTAACAGTGCCTCGCGTATTTTTTGACACTTGGTATCTGTTTCTTGCTCTTTTCTTAGTTAATCAAGAGTGATATTAGAAATACCTTCACACATCTTAAGCGGGTTATCATGGAAAAATAGCTGCCCCTCTACTGTCTCTACATGGGAAATATTTCGAGACATAAGATCTGCAATACTGTTTATCTTACCTGGAATATATTTTATTTCGAACTGAAAGTGTGACATTGACAAAGTTCATGGAGCAATGCGGTAGAATGAATCTTTCACTTTTATTGAACTAGCTAAAGGGGCATTATCAGTAAATATGTAAAATTTACGCCCTAACAAGTACTGTCTAAAATAATTAGTAAAATGTACTATTACCAAAGCTTCTCTTTCCGTTACCGAATATTTCATTTTTGTTTGATTTAATTTTCTACTACCGAAGGCTACTGGCTTGGATAATCCTGAAATGTCTGGTAAGTATTAGGTCAACACACAGCCAATTGCCACATTACTCTAGCACCGCTGTAAATATGAAAATCTTCCTCCATATCTGGGAGCTCCAAGCATGGCTCTTGTATGAGAGCCAATTTCAGTTTTTTTTTTTTTTTTTTTTTTTTTTTAAATTCCTTTTCCACCTCTTTATTTCATTTGAATTTTAATTTTTCTTTAGTTAAATTGGTGAAGTTTATCGAACGCTGGCTTATATTTGGAATAAATTTTCTATAATAATTTATACATCCTAAAAAACTTCTAACTTGTTTCCAGGATTGAGGTATTTGGAAGTTTCAATTATTTCAACGTTTTTCTTGTCCGGAAAAACTTTACCTTTACTAACTACAAAACTCAAGTATTTAATTGTATCAGTTATGAATTTACATTTTTTGGCTTTAATTTTAATTTATGCTCACGTAATCGATCAGAAATTGCTTGTAATTTAGGAAAATGTTCCTCAACGGTTCTACTAGCAATGATTATATCAACAATGTAAATACCTATATTAAGCTGCTCTAAAGCTGATAGAACAACATTCCTTAAACGGTTAAACGAGTTCGCAGTGGTTCTCAATTCAAAAGGCGTATGAGTAAATTGGAATAAGCCCTTATGAGATGTTATGGCCAATTTATGTCTATCCTCGGGGGCTACTACCTGCTGAAAAAATCCGCGCATGTTAAATCGTGTGTGTTGAAAAGATTTTTTCTACTGCTAATCTATCAATTGCTTCATTAATGTTTGGCAGAGGGTACTACTTTAGCATTTAACGCCCTAAAATTAGTCACAAGTCTATATTCACGAAGCTTTTTTTAATTAATAAAAAGGGTGCAGAGTAAGCAGAAACCGATGATTCTAATATGCCAGACTCCAATAAAATATCTATCTGCGTATCCATTTCCTTACGTAAATTATAGGGTACTCTAAACTACCGATCCAGGAAGGTCTTCAACTGAACTTGCAAAAACATCTTTATTTTTTTCTAAAAATTTCTTTAATTTTTCATTAACTACCCTATTTAGATTATCAAGTTCAAACGATTTATCCCATTCTAAATCCACCTCACCACATTCCCCCCACTTTTCTTCTGACTCTACAAAATAAACTTCCTCCCCAATTTTTGAACTTAATATGATTGCTTCACACATGATACCAGTTTTGTTGATTTATTCAAATGAATAAATTCACTAGTAGGATTTAGCATAAGGACAGGTATTACACTATTATCGTTATTATTATGTACCGCGTGCGCAATAAAATAATCTTTTCCATTGTTACATGGTTTAGTCACAAAAATGTTTGAGTCAATTTTGCCTCTGACGTTAACTTGCACCATCGATTGCGAAAAGGGATTAAGAACAGACTTTCTATTAAGGTACATATACAGGTTTATTTTCTTCTACAGTTTGAATCAAAAATACATTTTCTTTGTTGTTACTCCTATTTAACCAACCAACAGAATTATTGTCAAATATGACTTATTTTTTCCTATATAAGTTATGATATATTTTTGAGCTTCAAGAAATTTATGAGTCAGAATTATCTGAAAACTGTTAGATATAGGTATCGGTGTTACAAAAAACTGTGTTTTTATAATTTTTCCTGCTAATTCTAAATCTAAGCTTATTCTTTTGGTTACCTATACTATCTGATGGGAAATTGTTTTAATGCGAGTGTAACATACCTGGGTCTCTACATTATCTGGGACGCTAGACTCTTCTATTAAATTTAAAGATGCTCCTGAATCACATAACGCAAAAATTTTCTGCTCGCAAACTTTTGCTTCTACTATAGGCAGAGTACTTCCTACTTCATGAATAAAAAGTTTCATATAACTGCACTTGGGGTTGTGTCTCCTGTGATCGTGCCGTCCAGGTCCCCTTATTTAGTTTAAATTTTGACCCAACACCTTCTTTCCCAAATTGACTCGGAAATCTCTTTTAAAATATCCTAACTTTCCACATCTGTAGCATTTGATTTGTTTTTTTCGATTAATTTCACTTTATAACTTATCCTTCTCCTTTAACGTTATAATTTTATCTGAAAGAATTTGTATTTGCTTCGTTAATTTCGAACACATTTCCATAAGATGCATATTAACCACATTTGAGTTATTAGCTTTTACATGAAAAACTTGATCGGAATCATGTTGTTCATAAGCACGCGTGTTCGACACATACCTACAAGTTTTCCACATCTTTTCTTCCCATTTCGCAAATTCCCTAAACTCATCTACTGTATGGGGTTTCTTTGCTACCACTCCTCGTAAAATGGTGAAGATTTGTCATCAACATATAAAGTAACATATTTTTCATTTGGGCTTCAGTGACTTCAGGATTTGATAAACAAAATTCCAACAACCTACTTTTCTGAGTAACCCTAGCAATGTAACGTTCAACTAGCGTGTCTTCCGGATGACGGAATGATATAAAGTCCATTAATACTTTGTTTGGAGAAATTCTATAGTCGAAATTTTTTATTAACAGTTCTTTTTAATCCTCATAATTTTTAATTTCTTCTTTAAATTCCACGAAACAATCATTAGCCTCGTCATAAAGTCGGTTTATAAGAGCATACAATTTCTCCTGCGAGTTCCACGACCACTAACACGCTGCGTCATCTAAGCGATCCAGAAATTCACGTAACGCTAGTCCTGACCCTCGACCACGATAAATAGATAAGGCGGAAAGGAGGACGATTGACATTCTTTGGGGATACAATATTCCGTCATTTGCACTTCCTGATTCATTGCTACACTGAGTATTGGGCATATTACACAATATTTTATACAATGAACAATACAATATGAAACATTTTGTATCTAAAAGGAAACAATTAATTTGACCAACTTCTCTTACAACTCAAGAGCTTCCATATACACATGTAGAAAAAAATAAAATACTATAATATAACATTATAAACAAAATATTGCAATTTTCTCCTCTTAATATAATTATAAATAATACTACAACGGAATTTAATTCAGTCCTCCGAAGAAGAACTGATTGAAATTGAAAATACAATTCTAGAAAAATACTTTAAAGAGTTACTGCTATGATACATTAAATACAATATTTCCTAAACAATCATTAACACTTTTAAATAACACTGTACTAACTGTATTATATTCTATAGTTTTTTCTTATGCTGGGAATTATATGTTAAATAATATTATTAGTAGACACTTAATAAGATTCCAGGTTCATATTTAGTTAATTAAGTTTATATATTACAGGTTAATTTGGAATAACACAATTAATAACTTACAGGTTAATTTAGAATAACACAAATAATAATTTTCAGATTAACTTGGACTAACATAAATGTCAATTTACATATTAGTTTGGAATATCTGAAATAATAATTTACACAAATGAAATTTACGAAGTAATCTGAGAACGCCTAGGTAGCTCACGTGGGTAAGGCTTAATGTCGCACCGGATAACCAGGAAACATCCTATTATAATTCTAATCGGGGTTATTCTGCTGCTTTCTTTTCAGTTTCTAGGTATTTCACAGAAGTGTCACAGCAGCCATAGAAATCTCATATATCTTGGTTCACCCCTGAAGCAAATCTGGCGTATTTTTCGAGGAACTCACCTCGCAACACCCCAGTCTCGGTTTTTCCATCAGGCAACTCCACGTGTCCGACACTGGTCTCTGCCCCAAAACACACGACCTTTTTTCTTCCCTTGCTGGAGTCAAACTGGTTCCTGGCCATCTCTTTACTTTATTTTGCCATGCGCTCTCCCGGGGCCGTCGCAAACATATTTCTCTCAACAAGTTCGTGATATTTTTCTAGAAACAAGTTCGCGACGGCTTCGGCTCTCCACATGAACATATCCAGCACCCCCTCACAAACAGAAGCCATTTTTTGCCAACCATAGGAAAATTAAATTATATTCATTTGTGGTCAGCACATAACCATTAATATGGAAATTAAAATATTCAAAACTAAGCATATATATATATATATATATATATATATATATATATATATATATATATATATATATATATATATATATATATATATATATATATATATATATATATATATATATATATATATATATATATATATATATATATATATATATATATATATATATATATATAAGCTTTATCATTTAAAAATATTGTCTTTTTGGTCAAATGTGGATGCTCATTTCCATGTAAATATTTTAGAATGACGAATCAAGGTATGTTAGTATTACACTCCTGGGGCTTGAGCAGCTACCAGGTGCGTCGGCAGGTGATGGATAGCCGAACGTCTTGTAGAAATGACAGGATAGCCTTGAATATAGAATCAGAGGCCGTGAACCAGCTCCCGTAAACCCTGGTGTTATGCGACCCGTGCCTAAGGTTATTTAGCACCACGGTAATGGTGTCTTAACGGAGCCTCTAGTTGCACGGCGAACTTCTAGAGTAATTCGCCTTGCCCAGTAATTTAGGCAATGGTAGATGGACTGTCATATTACCAGAACTTATTAACTGTTATTTTATGGCTGAAAAGACAAAAAAAAAATAACAAACCTTTCTGTATTTGCAGGTGAAACCTCTGAAGTAGACCTTGCTGAAAAAGACAAGGGAACCCAGAGGCAATCTAGTGAAGGGGCAGCAATGAATCCTTCACAGGAGGTAGAAATGACCTCCAAACCATCTTCTTCTGGTGAGAGTCAGGAAGATATCACTGGCATGACTGACTATGACCAGAATCTAGCTTAAAAAGAGACTTTCTGGTGCCCAGAAAAGGAAGCTGGTAAAGGAACGCAAAATCGCTGATGAGACTTGGGTTGAAAAACCCAAGCAACCAAAGACGAGAAGCGTCTCGCCAACCGGATGGACCACGACAAGGCCGGAAAGGCTGCCAAGAGAGAAGAACCTGGGGGATTTACCTACAGGGCGGCTCTCACGGCGATCAAGATGGATGTGCTCATAGAGGGTCATCCGGAAAAACGGCTAACAGAGGAACAGGCCCTCGACCTGGAACTCTTGTTAACCAAGAAAATAGGAAGGAATGAGGAGGGTTTTGCCCCAACCTTCCTATACTGTAAACTTGAAAATGGGGCACTTATTGTCAACTGTGCAGATCTGGGGAGCTCAAAGTGGCTGGAACCGAATGTCAGTGATATAAGCCCCTGGCAGGAGCAAAAAGTCTTGATGGGTGAGGCAAGGAAACTTGTTATAACCACCAAGATAATTGCAAAACTGCCGAAAATCTGTAGTAACCTGAGAAAAATCAAGGCACAGAAAGGTGGGGTCACTCCAATGGAGTGGAACGTTCTTAACATCAAGAACGACCCATCTGGGCGGACCATCGTTCTTAGTGTGCCTGAACTAGATGCTGCCACACTTGGTGTAAGGGGATATAAGTTTCATATTGGACTTCACCAAGTGCAGGCTATAGTACTTGACAAACCTGCTCTTGCTGATGGGGGGGAAGGTAGTTCAAGCTAATCTCCACCACAAACCTCAGTAAGAAGTTTCTTTCTGGGGATGTACACCTGGCCCTGATTCAGGAACCCTGGCTGGTTAGGGGGAGAATCAGTGGCCTCAAAGGAACTAAAGGTAAGCTTATCTATTGTACCAATAGCAATGCTAGAACTTGTATACTCTTACATAAAAACATTGAGGTTTTACTTCTCTCTGAATTTATCCTTAGGTACCTGACAGCTGTGAAAGTCAAACTCAACATAGAGGGTAGTGACAGAGAAATTGTTTTTGGCTCTGCGTACCTGCCCTATGAAGAGAAGGCTCCACCTGACCATTCTCTGTACAAGCTCATAAACTTTAACAGAGAAAACAACTTATAGGTAGTCCTAGGACTAGACTGTAATGCTCACCATGTAGTCTGGGGATGTACGGACACAAATAAAAGAGGTGAGTGCCTCTTAGAATTCATCCTAAACTACGGGTTAGATATTCTAAATGAGGGCAACGAACCAACTTTCATTACTTCCAATCAATCTGAAGTAATTGGCATTACTATAGCGACAACCCTAATTAGTAAAAATATCAAAAATTGGAAAGTAGATGATCGACCTTCTGGTTCAGATCATCAAAACATCCATTTGGAAATTCACTCTAATGTGTGTCTGGATCACATATTCAGAGACACAGTTAGGACGGACTAGAAGAAATTCCAGGAGGAACTGACTGGGTTGGTTGAGCTCGGGAACAGACCTATTAGAGACAACTACGATCTAGAAGTTACAGCAGACCTTCTGCAGAGTAGTATTCTAGATTCTTATCATAACAATTGCCCTATTCGTACTAGGAAAGCTAAACTCCAGTGTCCTTGGTGGAATGACTCTTTAGCAGCCGAAAAAGCAAATGTTAGAAAACTTTATAATAAAGCGAAGAAAAATGGTGAATGGGAGAACTATAAAACGACCCTCACTAATTATAGCAATTTTGTTAGGAAAAGCAAAATTAACTCCTGGAGGAAGTTCTGTGAAGAGATCGATTCTATTTCTGGAGGAGCTAGACTCCAAAAACTCCTTAAAAGGGATGAACCTATTTTGATTGACACCTTAAAGGGCGAGGAGGATAATTTTGCTGCTTCCGGGAAAGAGGTTATGGAAATTATGACCAAACCCCACTTTCCAGGAGCTAGAGATATTTATAGCAACGAAGGCGAGCACTGCATTGGTTCTTTGTAAAGAGTCAATAGCGATCAATGGATCATCGCTAAAAATATCGTAAACTACAACATTGTAAAATGGGCAATATTTGCCTTTAAACCTCTAAAAAGCCCATGGCCTGATGGAATTATGCCCATCATGATCCAGAAGGCAGAGGAGGTTGTCATACCAGTGCTAACTAGAATTTACAGAACTAGCTTAGCACTGGGTTACATACCAAAGATACGGCAGAAGAATAGGATTGTTTTCATTCCTAAACCTGGCAAGGACACCTATGAACAGGCCAAGTCTTACAGATCAATGTCTTTCTTCATTCTTTCTTAAAATCATGGAGAAAATCATTGATCAGCATATTAGAAATTACTTGGGTAGTAATAGTCCCTTGCATGCTCTGCAATTTGCCTATCAACCCGGAAAATCTACTGAAACTGCTTTACATCAGCTAGTTTCCAAGATTGAAATCACTCTGGATCAAAAAGAAATTGCCTTGGCAACTTTCCTCGACATCCAAGGTGCCTTTGATAACACTTCCCATCTATCCATCCTCAATGCACTTAGAGGGGCAGGGATTATTTAGACACTGTGTACTTGGATTGAGGCCTTGATTTCGGATAGATGTATACAAATGAACATCTTCGGTGAATCATTTGAAAGAAAAAAAACTACTAGAGTTTGCCCTCAAGGAGGTGTTCCCTCACCATTACTTTGGTACCTAGTTGTAAATAGCCTTATAAAATATCTAAATGATAGGGGCTATTATACGCAAGGATATGCTGATGACATTGTCATCCTTATCCTTGGCAAACATTTTGACATATTTTGTCATCTCATGCAGGATGCTCTAAGTTATGTAGGTCAATGGTGCATGGATGATGGTTAATCCTCAGAAAACCTACCTTGTACCTTTTACACGCAAAAAGAAACGGAAGGGTTTTTTCATACCAAGACTTTTTGATGTTGAAATCAATGTGGCTTCAGAGGTGAAATATCTGGGCATTTATTTAGACTAGAAACTCACTTGGAATAAGCACATTGATGATAAAATTAACCAAGCAAAGAAAAGCATTTTGATTTGCAGGCGAATACTTGGTAAAAACTGGGGATTACATCCAAAACTGATGTTATGGATGTACACAGCTATTGACAGGTCCATTCTCACATATGCCTATGTGATCTGATGGCGTAAGGTGGAACAGAAGACTGTGACTGACAGACTAGGAGGTCTACAAAGATTGGCCGGTCTCTGCATCACAGGAGCAATGTCCACAGCGCCAACCAGAACAATGGAAGTTATATTGGATCTGACTCTCTTAGACATCTTCATCTGCAGCATTGCTAGAATGACTGTATACAGAATGAAGTTACAAAACCAATGGTACGACCAACTTGTTGCCAAAGGGCACAGGGGTATTACCAGGAAAATTAAAGATCCTACTTTCCTGATGCCCTCGGACATCATGGAAAAATCATACATGTTTGATTGGACATTTGAAATAGTTTTTCCAACTAGAGATGAATGGGACAACAACATGTTTGAAACTAAAACAGGAGATCTAATCTGGTACACAGATGGATCACTGAAAAACAGCCTCTCAGGACTGGGAGTATGTGGTGTGTCACCAAGAGCCAGTCTGTCTGTAAGCCTTGGGCGATACGCTACGGTCTTCCAGGCAGAAGTTTTGGCCATTATCCACTGTCTGCGACTGAATATGAGGAAGGACTACCACGGTAAGCGGATTCTCATTTTTAGTGGCAGTCAAGCCGCTTTAAAAGCGCTTAATTCTTTTGAAATCAAATCTAAAATGATTTTGGAATGTAGAAATTTTCTTACAGAACTGGCAACTAGAAACAAGGTTATCCTTGTATGGGTGCCAGGACACAAAGGTATCGAAGGTAATGAAAGGGCTGATGAGCTTGCTAAACAAGGATCGTCTTTTGTTCCCATTGGTGCAGAACCTTTTTGTGGGATCAATTTGAAGACCACAAAAACCAATGTTCTTAGATGGGAAAAACGGAAAATGTATGAATCTTGGCTTAACACTCCTGGTCAAACCCACGCTAAAAGTATGATCTATGGATCATCAGCGAGGATTGCCTCTGAAATTCTTAGATGCTCTAGGCAGAAGATACGTTTAATCGTAGGCTTCATAACTGGGCACTACTATTTTAGAAAACACCTCCATAAAATGTGACTGTTTCAGCAAGACCCTATCTGCAGGAAATGTTATACGCAAGAGGAAACGGCCAAGCATATCATTTACAAATGTGAGGCCTTTGCCCTCCCTAGATTAACTTCTTTAGGCATTTTCCAAACTAGAGAGTTACACCTAGACTCCATTAAAGGGTTATCGGACTTTATTCATAAAGTGGGTGACCCGAGTAACTGGAATTAGGAAACATTGGGTTTGGAGTTAATGGTACAAAATGCTGAGTAAAGCAGAGGTGCCAATGACATACAAATCCAAACTTAAGAAGAAGTTTTGCACTACTTATTAGGTAAAAATTAATTTACAAAAATATAAAAAAATTCTAATAAAATAAAATATTTAAAATTTTATGTTGTTTAAGTAATGACTGAAAATTTAGGGTCACTATTTTAAAAAAATTAAATTATTAAGTTTTTAAGAATGAATGACAATTTTCTGGGATAGTCAAAATTATGTAGTGGTTAAATTCGTTTGCGTACAAAATGCATGAGCAATATACATATTATGATGAAAAATGCAAATGAAATCCGGTTTTATGAGCACCTTTATCCATAGGAAAATTATACTCTTGATAATTTATTTTAGCTTTGGATAATTTTGTTTCACGAAATGCTTTCCACTTTCATTTATCAATAAGTAATAATTTCCTTTGCTATTCAGTTACGAAATTAGTATTACACTATTCAATCAATTTACTTATTTGAATGAATTACATTTTTAAAACATTACAAATTGGTTAGAAGTAGAATTCATAAGTAAATAATGCAATAAGGATTTATAAAGGCAATTGGACCACAGTAAAGAGAAAAATCTACTTTATTTCCATGCCCCTGTAATAATTATAATGTCATTAATGTAGCCAAGATACAACTAATTGCTTATGGCTTATAGTTTCCATAGAGTTTCTCTTGTTTTTAATTTGCCTTCAGAAACCATAGTCTTTATATCTTCATAACATGTATTCTGCAAGATATAATTTTATATGATGGAGACCATACTTTGAATATTTTTATTTACAACTTTTCCCATTTCATTTACTCCAAAGTGCGGTAAAGCTCAGTAAGTTATACACAAATAAACTTACTCTTTCATGATGGAAATTAATATCCAAATAAGTTAATGCATGTTTAATATTGAATTTACGAATAACTTCACTGTTAATGTGAAATCTAAATAAAGTGTTACTAAATAATTTTACTTAGAAGAATATTTATTAAGCATAAAGTGGTTATTTCTTTCGTTCCAGTTGAGATTATGGCTACATCACTTTATTACAATTCTCATTGATTTAAAATATTCCTGACATCAAATAACATTTCAGTTAAGTCATATATAATTATTTACGACATCATATTGAGATTGCGTCGTAAATCTGACTTGTCGATGAATTTGCTGCTTGGCTTCAAATCACATTCTTCGAGCGACAGCAAACAAGGCCAATTTCACCATCCAATGTCTGAGAATATTTTTGAAGTTCAATTTGTCAATAAAATGATTTCTTATATAAGGATCAAGGCAACGGTTTGAGAAACCGTTTTCCATTGATTCAAGCATTAACATGTTGACAAAAGAACAGAAGAAAAAGTAAAATGAAAAGACAATACTAAACTTTCATGGCACCGATGTCGAGTAATCCAGGATGGTAATTTCTGAAATTTTTTTGGGGATGAAGAATTGTGGCTCAGATTACGTATTGTTGGAAAATCCTATAAAAAAATTACCAAACTTAGAATTTGGTATCCTGGACTACACGGTATCTGTGCCACATTCACTTTATTATTAGTTTATTTTGGCAAGGACAATTTAATCTTTAAAAAATTTCATTAATTCGTAGAATTTTAAATTAGTTTTTAAAAAGCAAGGAAAATTTTGGCAAGAATTTTAGAATTTTAAAAAGCAAGAACAATTTTGGCAAGGACAATTTAAATTTTAAAAAATTTCATTAATTCGTAGAATTTTAAATTAGTAACTGCAATATTTGTAAGGCCAGGTTCAAACGAGGAAGAATTCGCCAGAAAGCTGACGCTAGCAAAGCAAGTGACGTCAGAAAACGTCGCAAAATTGGCGTTCCGAGAGAAACTTATAGTTTTCCAGAAAGTTAGAAATATCTGGCAGAACACCGGTGACAAAGCGCAAATTATTTTTACCTTTTCCTTTTCTTTTTTCTCCCTTCGAAATAATGTTTTTGATTAACTTTTATCAATATATTTATGATGAAGTTTAATTCATGAAAACGCTTCACAAGCGTATTTAATTAATTTTTGAATATTAAATATTACCTTTTTATTAAATTATTTATTAAAAATTAATTAAATTATTTATTAATGATTGTAAAATTAAGAAAATTTATTTTATAAAATTTAACATTTTTATAAAATTTTAGAAAGTTTGTTACGTTTATGAAATTATATAGATCGAAGATATCTGTTGGAATTAAAAGATAGAACTTATTTTGAAAAATATAAACAATGTTCTTTTTTAGGAAATAAATCATAGGTTTTACTAAACAGTTGTAAAATCTGAGATGGATTATAATTTCTATTAATACTAAACATGGTTTCTTTATGGGAAGGAAATAAATTGGAATTCAAAATCTTAGTTTTTTTATATTTAAATATATCTTTAAACTAATTTAGGTAAAACACACAGAAGAACATATTCTAAATTTAAATTTACGTTATTTAATATTATTGAAAACATTGACTGTTGTGTTCAGGAACTTTGCTACATATTTTATGTTGCTGAAGTTGCTTAGGTATTATGGAGTTTTACTAAAATAATTTCAATCATAAGTTTCAAAATTTAAAAATTTGGAATTAATTAAAGTAATATTTATTAAGAATTCATCATGCATGTATTGCTTATTGCAGAGCCAAATTAAGTTTTAATATAATGATACAATTAAGTAATCATTTTTTATTGAAGATTAAAGACTTAGAAAAAACATTTATTGAAGTCTGCAGGTGTAACTACCATTTATTTTTTATTACATAACTAAAAATATAGGATATATATATAACGTATCTAATATTTTTAGTTATGTATATATATATATATATATATATATATATATATATATATATATATATATATATATATATATATATATATATATATATATATATATATATATACATATATATATATGTATATATATGTATATATATGTGTATATATATATATATATATATATATATATATATATATATATAGATAGATAGATAGATAGATAGATAGATAGATAGATAGATAGATATAGATGTGTAGATTGATAGATAGACAGAGATATGCATTGAAGAATTTTTTTAGATTATTCAGGAGTTTTACTATTATATTTTTTGTTTTTCATAAAATAATTTACATAAAATTTTAATACTATTTGAATTGTGTTGATAATTTGCTTGCCATTTATTTAAACACTTATAGTTATTTTTATTTAAAAATTTATAATTATAATAAAAAAAATTTCAAATATTTATTTTAAAAATATATTATATTCAAAGCAATGATGTAATTCAATGAGTTGGACAAAATTTAGCACAATCAGGATTTTAAAAACCGTAAATTGCGCAAGATGACGTAATTAGCTTGGTGAGATAACTGCGCAGCGCTTGCCGCGAAAATTGAAAATCGTGCTTAGCCGTGATCTTCGTGAAGTAAGAAAATCCGTTCCGACTAGTAGGAATTTCTGAAAATTTCTTTGGTACGAAACAATTTTCATTCATTATTTGCCAAAAAAAAAAGAAGAAAAAAACTTGTGTCTCGTACGAAACATTCTTTATTTTAATTCTTCCTATACAGTGAATTATTTTTACTCTCCCTATATTAATTTTTAGTATTTTAATAATTTGCTATTTTTACTATTTTCATATTATTCTCCGATTGAAAATTATATACTGAAACAAAATTATTTATTTAATTCCATAGTTTATATAATAGCATAGATTTAAAATAATTATCTATATAACTTGTGATAAACACCCAGGACTTCAAACCATTAATTGATTGATTATAACATTTTTAAAAAATGAGGTTTACGGTAGCTTTTAATAGTTAAATGTTTTAAGGAAAAGTTATTTTTCTTTTGCAACACTTTTCTACTTTAACTGGACAGAAAAATTTTACTTCTTGAATTCAATCCATTTATTCGGTTGTACTTTCCAAAGTCATGAATCTCAAGTAACAAATATAATTTCATTTGCTTTGATAAAAATAATTTAAAAATTCTAATCTATGATTGATATAATTTTTTGGATAAACAGATCTTCTTGGAACGCTCATCATTTCCATTACAAATATTTTTTCATTTCTCCTTAACAATAAAATATCTAAATTATTCTTTAGACGCATTTTATTTAGATGCATTATTTTTTCAGTTTTAATGGAAATGCCTTGTAAATTTTCAGAATCAAATTTTCTAGTAGTATATGACTTTGTTAGCAATAATTTGAATGCTTCCTCTTAAAAAAATTGTGTTTGCTACAAAGTTGCTTACAGGAATGTTAACTGAGTATTTATATCTCTGGTGAGTATTTCGATAAATTTACAAAGCAAATTGTCTTGTAAATTTTCATGAAACTTCTTTTTTGTAAATAAGCAATTTAATTAGATTATTTATAAATTCTTACGTATAAAAAATGGTGCTGCTTGCAATAGTGTAAAATGAAGTAAAACATGCAAATATGAATGTAAAATAATTGTAAGAAAATTGATTGTAAAATAATTGTTGTTGCTTATTAAGTATCCAGAGGAGATTTACAAATCTTTTACGTCTATGAGTTATTTGCCTTTAGATACCGTAAGAAGAATTACTGCTTTGACTATTGCTACTAATTTAATATTAATATCGTATTTTAAAAATTGTTATCCAAAAGCTAGATTTCCTTCTAAACGAAATGAAAAAAATTATATAATAATATATTTTATCCATATGTTTAGAATTCATTTTAAAATATACATTCTATTACTAAAATGTGCTGCATTTACTTATTACACTATAATAACTTTAAGAGAAAACTTTTATATAGTTTTTTTTTCTTTCCTCTATAATTTCATATTGTAAATATTTTTCTGTTAAATTGATAGCTGATTAAATGTTTAATTATTTTATAACTTTTGATTTTTATTTTAATCTATTCTTTGATTTTAATAAGCTTTGTGTTTTGATTTTTTTTTATATATAAAATTCCTTTTTCTGCGTTTTCACATTTAATTTCCTTCACATAATGCCAATATATTCTATTAAGTATCGCTTTTTAAGTGTGTTTAAGACAGTATCTGCTGATGATCTTTCTCCAACAGCTGTTAACTGTTGAACTCGATGTCTCCATTTCCAGCTATCTAACAAACTGTTTCAGTTGTAAATACAGATTCTCCATTTAAAACCCTGTTCAACTGTAATGCTTGTTCTTGAATCAATGGCAATTAATGTGAAAATCTTTAATCCAAATTGGTTAAACCACAAAAATGTAGCTTCAAGTTTGTCATGAACAAAAACTATTTAATTATTTCATCACTTGCCATAATACAAAAACATTCAATCTTTGCCACATTTTTCTTCCAGTCATTAATTGTAAACTTACTGACACCAATTCGGTAGCCAGTTTTGTAGCTCTTTATGACTAAACGTTTGAATACTGTAGATTCCTCTCTAACTGTGCCTGCATTGTGTCGACATTTTACTATACACAATTAATATACAATGATTAGTTAATAAAAAACTTGTAACAGATGGAACAGTACGAGATTAATCAACTTGTACATAACACGCTGGCAAAAGAAAGTAGAGCAGACATGGTTTGCGATTAGAAACTACTGAGCAATATTTTTAATTTATTGCTGAAATAAATAAGCAAGCTCACCTAATAGGTAGTGCATTATGGTGTACATCACACCGATACGAATTGAAACGTAGATGACATATTAAGTATTCATTCTTTATCAGAGGTAAATTGCTTTATTATTAACTTAAACAAGGACTTTCAGATCACTATTGAACTAATAACAAGAGTAAATGGATCCCCCAGTAAATCCAAATAAGGCTCCTCCAACTATTTCGGATTTCTGAAATTCCAGTATGTATGTACTTCAAAACAAAATTATTAAAAATGTAACACAATAAATTAGAATGCAAACGTTTACCAGAATGAGATATTAAATTTTGTGTTTATTATATTTTCATAAACATATCGATTCTACTTAGCAGAAATTTAAAGATGTTATTTTCATTCATGTAACAAGCTTTACATTTTGTATTTATTTTTTAATAGCAATTTCTATTTCCAAAAGATTATTTACCCCTTCATTTGTTCGAAAATGAAAATTATGGTGTTAGAGTTACTACTATCATTAACTTTTTTTTTTTTTTCAAAACACAAATTTCATTGGTAGCAATTTTGAATTACAAAATATGTTTAGTTTATACATTAATACAGAACTTCATGTGCTTACACGTGTTTAATATTTTAGTTGTACCAGTGCATAATATACAATTGCAGCATATTTATTTACTTAATAGTAGAAAAAATATTGTTTCTCAAGTGATAAATCTGGTTGGTTAGATTGTCGTTCTTTTTCGGAAAATTGTGAGTTTGAATCCGGACATAACCGAAGATCCATCTCGCTCATTAAAGGCGGCCGTGGTATGTAAAATAGATCGTCATCGCTATGTTTTCCAAGTAAAATGATACCTCTGGGAGTAGAAGATCAAATATTAAAGGTATTCTTTTTGCTTTGTCCTTGCTTCTAATTCAGGAAGACTCCCATTCGTTTGCTTCCACTTGACTGTTAGATCCCAAATACTTGGCTAGGTATAGGGAAGAATGCTGGAGCACACACACACAAGAACATCAAATATACACTTAAAATATTTCTTTACTCATCTTCACATTCAGAGCTCCTAACGTTTTTAATAGCTTAAGGAGCATGGATGAGATAGTTTTTGGAATTTGAGATCGTTCCGAAAGTGATTTAAGAAATTGATAAAAATAAATATATAATATAAACTTAAAAAATTAATGAACAATTTGTGCGCCATAAAATTCACATTAAGGATCTTTAGGCATTTAATTCACATTTTAGGGAACTTAATAAATAAAAGATATTAATATGTCACTTCGATTTTATCATTATTGATTACAAAAGTAGTTTAATATTATGCAAAATTATTAACACTACTTCTGTTGTCAATAATGAGCAGATACATTTAAGAAAGTGATTTCTTCTTTAATGACTTTCAAGTTCTCAGTGTAATCAAGTAACACTAAAATTTCTTCTTTATTTTATTATCATTCCTTCCAAAACTGTCGAAATCCAAATTCACCCTTAAAAACTTGTAGGAAAAAGTTCGAACTTGCAAAAACGATAAACATTTGTATTATAACTTTTCACAAAGATTAAAAGTTCATATCATCCATAAGCAGTTAGACAGATTTTTTTGACATACTTAAAAATATCAATATTGCAAGAAAAAAATACTTTGTAAATACTATGAAGGAAAGCTATTCCAACAAATTTATTATATTTTTTCAAGTAATTTTCCGAAACAATGCAAATTTTGGAAATGGACTGAAATGTTTGAAAAATTAATGTTTCCTCACTAAAAGTATTCAAACATAATTTATATTGAAGCTTTTCAATAAAAAAATAATTAAATATTAGTCTAAAATATTCGTTAGTTTCCCTCCAATACGCCGACTCAGGAGCTTAATTAACAACTTTATTATAGACATAGTAATTTTCAAAAGATATTCAAAATATGTAAAATTATTTTTTTAAAGAGGTTCTTAGATGTGTAGTGACAGGTGTCACTCTTTACAGTGTGTTGATGTTCAGAAATAAGAACTCATTTTAGTAAGAATAAATTGCATCTTTAACTCAACCGCGTCCCTCCTAAAGATTGTTCAAACTAGATATTATCGTTATTTAATGTAACTGTTATTCTAGTTTACACACACACATACACACGCACACACACACACACACATATATATATATATAATATATATATATATATATATATATATATATATATATATATATATATATATATATATATATATATATATATATATATATATATATATATATATATATATATATATATATAAATATATATATAAATATATATATATATATATATATATATATATATATATATATATATATATATATATATATAATATATATATATATATATATATATATATATATATATATATATATATATATATATATATATATATATATATATTTGAATAACCTGTTACTTTGAAAATGATATTATATAGTAACAGACCCTTAAATCTCTCAGAGCAGATGTACAGAGTTGGCGATTTATTGCTGTAGTTGGCCAATTAACTTTAAAAGTAAAAATAATTTTTAAAAAAATTTGGTACAGCACATTGACTGGAACACTTATGCAAGAACAAAATGCTGTTAGAAAATAGTTCATTATTCAAAGAACTGATTGTTATACAAAAACGAAATGTTTGACATTTCGTTCTTCAGTAACAAAAAATTATTCGAGAACTGCTTGTTATTTTAAGAACACCTATTATGTAATAACAGAATGTTACTTGATACTAGTTTACTTTCTTCTTTCTAGAATTTTGATGTTCGCTATGCTCTGGATAACATTTGGTTACTTTGAAATCCAAATTTTACATGTTGATTTATTATGGGAGACAATTTTTGAGATTCTTCTTATTTGTTCTGTTCACGTGGAACTCGTGGCTCACAATCGATTCGGAATATATAATGAGTAATATTTTTTTGCATTAAATATAAAATTGAAACTATAGCAACTCCCCATTGTTTTTAACATGTTTTTAAAACTCTTTTCTTTCCCTCCTAATTATACTTTCTGAAAATTAAATGTAACATTTATTTTTAAGAAATATTTAAAAATCTAAAAGTCATTGATATAGAATGTAAAAGGATATACACATACATTGTAATTCCTATATTGAAAAAATTTACTTATTATCATTAAAGGCATTTTTTATACTTTTATTCATAAAAGTATTAATGCCTAAATATATCACATTTATCTTCTAAGTGGATGGTCTTAGGTTTGATACTATTCCATGTTAAAAAAGTAAATTACTAATTATTTTTAAAACTTGGATGAAAATCTTTCGAAATTTTTTTGTTTTAGTTTTATCGAATGTTCTTCCTTTACACACGCAAATAAAGTTTTTTTATTTTCAAAAATGCATCTTCTATAAATCTCACGAATGCTTTACAACATCTTAGTTATCGCAACGTTAGGTTACCCACAATGATGCTCAATATTAAATAAATGACTAATCAGAATTATAGGGAATAGAATTATGTAAGTTATAAGTGTTTAAATGAAAATGAAGAAAAATTATATTGAAGAAATTAATATAAAAGATTTTTCATTGAACAAAACACTGTTTTCTTCTTTTTCTTTTATAAAAATATCAAGTTTTCTTAAGAAAACGCAAAATTTTCATAACAAAAGAATAATAATTACATTCAAAAAGTTGAAAGATTAAAGTTAAATTATTAAAATATTAATTATTATTCATAGAATTAAAAAATTAAAGCATACATCCATAAAACATGCGTGATAGTTAATTTAAATTAATCATAAATTTTGTAATGCTTTAAGCTATATATTTCACTTATACTATAATTAAACACATAAATAATTTGCGTTTTGAGGAAATGGTTGTCCTTATATGACTTTTTAAGGAAAACAGAAGAGACTGGAAATTGCTGTGATATATAACACTTTCTGGAGAAAAATAACAACAAATGGAAAATTAAATCATGAAAATGAAATAACTTGTAAACATTAGCAAAATCTTATAAAGCGATTTTAATAAGAGCACAAAATTTGTGTTACATAAAAAATACACGTTACATAGTAAAAATAAATTTTGATCAAAGTATTATAAATTCTAATTTAACATACATACTAAATGTTCATTTGTTAAATAACATTTTAAAAATTATTTTAATAAACTCATGGTTACTTTAAATTTAAAATTCTAAGTAATAAATTAAAGGACTAAGGATAGTTTCTCTTAAGGTAATTTAGAAAGGAAGAAATTAATAAAAAGAATAATTATGCCTATAATTACGAGGGTCACTCTGAAATTTTTGAGATACAACTAGATTGTTAAAGTTATACTTACAAAATTTTAGGTTTGTTCAAAGTAGTCTCCTCCAGCATCAATGCACTTTTGTAGACGAATTTTCCACAGATTAAATGCCTCAAGCCATTCATTTCTTCGAATAGATTAAAAAAATGTATTTATAGCCACATCAATCTATTCTTCTGAATGAAAACGACGTCCACGTAAGTTCTTTTTTAGATTAAAGAATAACCAAAAGTCGCTCATAGCTAGATCAGGTGAATACGGCGGATGTTCGATCACTTTAATTTGTTTTTGTTTAAGAAACTCGACTGTTAATCCGGCTGTATGTGAAGATGCATTGTCATGGTGAAGCATTAGTCCCTTAACATCCAGTTCTTGTAGAATTTCTGGAAGACATTTAGTGGTATACCAGTTTGCTGTTACTGCCTTCTGTCCTTCCAGCTTGATGGCTTTGAACAATCCCGTACTTCTGAAGAAAACGGCATACATCACTTTTTTCAGTGCGCATTGTTTTTTCACCATTGTCGGCGTGGGATCATCTTCAAAGACCCATACTTTGCTTTCTTGACGAGTTGGAACGTCAAAAAACGGTATGTACGTTTCATCACCTGTTACAATTTTTGAAATGATGCGGTGGCCACCATCATTCAGCATATTAAGAGTTTCTTTACTGATTCTGACACGCTCCTCTTTTTGATGCACAGTTAGATTGTGGGGAACCCAACGGCAAACAATTTTTTTCATATGTAATTCTTCATGAATGATTTTGTGTATGGCTGTGGATCCAATGTTAAGTTCCTTCTGTATCATTTGATAGGTACAGCGATAATCATCCATTAACATTTTTCGTATGGCAGACACATAATCAGGGACTAATGCCAACGGCGGCCTTCCTGTGTGTTCTTCATCCTGAAGAGAATTGCGACCTCTTCTAAATTCTCTAAACCATCTGAATACAGTAGCACGAGCTGGAGATTCATCACCAAATGCTAATTGCAACCGTTGAACGCATTCTTCTTGATTTAATCCTGCTTTGAAATTGTAGAAAATCATAGCGCGAAAATGTTCTCGCGTCAACTCCATTTTCTCTTCTGTTTAAAATTTATTCCACGCTAAACAAGTTGAAGTAAGTCAGTAAAAAATCGTCTTCTGTGTTAAAATACTTTGTACTTTAAAATTAAACCGTTATTTTTATTTTGTAAATTCTCGTCTGCGCGTATCTCGAAAATTTCAGAGTAACCCTCGTATATAGCTAGACATAATTGTAGCATACAGATATACATGTATTTATATATTTTGATTTTAAACTAAACTGAGATAAAGTACAGCCTTCGAAATTATTTCACCAATAAAAATTATTTAACTTTAATTTTATAACTATTAACAAACTATAAAAGTATATTAACAAAAAGTTTTAAGTATCTCATGTGAATGAATTTTAATAAATCATTATATTTCCTACAGATCAATTAATAGCAAAATATATTTCCAAAGGGTAAAAGAAACTCATCAAGTTAGTAGTAACCCCATGAGATTTATTTCCTTTACTGAGGGTGAGGAAAAGGAAAAAGTAGGAATATTTCTTGCAGGAAATTTTTTCGAAAAATACTTTGAAAAACCCGGCTATATATGATTTAGTAGTCTTTCTGAGAAAAACTCCACTTCAGAAGATTTCTACGATTTTCATAGAAAGAAAGAAAATGAAGTTTGACCAGCTGTCTTGTGAATCTCATGGTTTGAATCTTACGTGTGAATCTCGGTGTGAATCACGGTGTGAATCTCACGGAGGGAAATGCTTGCATTTCCCTCCAAAAAACAGTGCTTTATAAATTGGTTTCCGAAATACTATTTCTCAATTAAAATGTCCCTAATAAAAAAAGTTATTACTCGCCAAAAACATTATTTTTAAACCAATAAAAAAGCCGGACACAAAATAAAATCATAACTGTTGTTTTTAGACCAATATCGGAAATCGACATTACTAAAATACAACTCTGTATTTTAAAGCCAATCATCGTTCACCGATTCTTTCGTTATAATATAACAGTTATTTAGAACTGTTATATGTTGAAAATATTACAGTTGCAACAAGTTATTGAAAAATATTCAATTGGCACATCCCTAGTTCAAACTACTAACCGCTTAATATGGAATCTATTCCCCGAAACTAGCACTTTTACCCTTCTGAGGTTAGAGAGGTTGGAATGCACATTCCTTGATTGATAGGCGCGTGCGCATCTACAGAGAGTGGGAAGTTATTTCCTCTCTTTCAAATGGGTTAAGAGGAGGAATGCTTATTTTTACGAGAAAATATCACCCCAGATATTATATTTTTAGTAAAATAAAACTATTTAAAATTAATAATATATACATCAGTATTATTATAGAGAGTTTTAATAATAAAATCGATTTTTTGCAGTTCAATTCTATTTTTCGTGATGTTTTTATTAAACTTGAAGTCTAAGAGGAGACTTATCTAGTTTTTTTCCCAAAATAATTTCAATACATAACACACGCGTTTAACACAAAAAAATTTAATGAAACATATGTAAACAAGCATAAAGGCGTAAATTCTCCTGATTCCAGAGTTGAAGATCGACTGTGACTCACCGTAGGTCGGATGGAGAGAATGAGGAAATATTCCGTTAGTCTTCTGCTATGGCTTTGAAAATGTTACGCTGCCAAATCTTAATCGCTGAAGTTTTTGCAGTCTCCTTTCTTTATGGGAGTACTGGACCTCTGTTTTTTATAAGGGTACTTTGTATGGCATTATCATATTCCTGTGATATGTACCCAACTCCTGATCAGGACTGCGATGCCATAAGTCGCTGTAGACCGGTTTGGGATTACAAAGTAAGGACCTTCACGTTTTGACATAAATTCCTTACTTTTTTTTTACTCCGGATTTACATATTAGATATAAAGTAATTCACATTTTATCACCTGACTTATAATAAGTTAGCTTATAATGGCTGCTATTTTGGGTGTTAAAATTTTCTTTTATATTGTATCTAAGTTCTACTCATTTCTTAATTTCAAGTGACAAATAAGCCAATAATTTCACAAACGAAGCAATTTCTGTAAGGTGACTTTAATTATGAATGATTGTCATTAAGTCGTGTTGAATATCATCTGTTCTCTAATATAAGATCTCTTCGAATTGTAGATAAGCTGTAATGTGATCCATGGCATCATATCTAGCTATATTCATTGCAAACCGAATCATAGTTAGATGTTCTTTTCAAGCTCATTTGCATCAATCATAAGTATGGTATTTTTATTACGGGTTTTATTTTATATTTAGAAGGATTCCCCTGATGATGGTATTTAGGGATGAATTCTTGTGTGATACCTAACAGATAACAAGTCTGTTTCATGAGGGTATTCATAAACTTATTGTTATTACTAATTAATTGTCGATAATTGACTTATCAAGGAGAGAAACTGGCGCACAAGTATAAAAAATAGAATACAGGGGAACAGAATTCAGAGGAAGGCACTAGCCCACCCTGGGCTGTCTATCTAAATATGATGATGATGATGGTTATTAAACATCATCATCATCATATTTGGCTAGGCTGTCAAATGTGATGATTAAAGAATGTTTTCTTTTCAACTTATCAAGTCTCAAAGCTACCGCAGTTTCATTTGAATTAGCTTCTAGAGATATAATTTTTTTTCAAATATTTTGTGCCAGAAAAAAATATCCTTCAAGCTAAAAATAATCATAAAATTTCGCGTTTCGGCACCATGTTTCAATTTTTAAGTAAATCGTTTACTGGTTACCTTATCTTAATCAGGTTTTTAAAATGTTTTTATTAAATAGGACATTTAAACAAGGCAAGACATAAAAATTATCTGCATCGTTCGGTGTAGGGCTCATTCTGATGTAAATATATATACTTGTACGGTGTGCTATCTATACAGTAACTTAGGGGGACAAGGGGCTCTATCATTCCCCATGAGTAGCTCGGGAAAGGACGATAAATAGTAACTAAGACTAATAAATACTATCAGGAAACTTTATTTTAATTGAAATATCAATTTTATTAGAGGAAATGAAATTTAATTTTAGTAATTATCGTGTCATGTTGAGAAATAAACCGCAAAATTTGTGGAGAAACAAGCGTGGAAGAGGCAAGTACTAAAAAAGACGACAGGTAAAAAGCGAGGAAACAGTTAGAGAAAAGCTCTATAAACAAAAATCTCACAACTTTTATTTTTCTATATTAATTATAAGTTCATATAATTTAGCTCCGATTAAATACTGTGCTCTTTTAATCGTGTTTTTGATTACTTTTATTTTTTTAATAGTGCTATATTATTATTTTGCATTACACACTTATAGTGCACATGTAAATAAAAACATCTTAAATTATTTCTGAAATATTATATTGGTCTTGCCATCTTCATGCATTTGAAATGTTTTCATTTTAGTTTAGTTATTTACCAAATTATTTGTGTTGAAGTTATGTCTCTTAATTTACAGATCATTTAATAATAAAGGAGATTCCGAAAAAATAAGCTCATGATAGACATATATATCTTATTTGATTTAGGGAATGTAGCAAGATTTACAAAGTTATTTACGAGTCATCATTGTTTTTAAAAGTTTTCCAAGTCAAGTTACATACCTATAAAAAAATTGTAATGTTAATTAAGCAAAAAAAAAAAGAAAAAGAAATAAATAAATAAAATAAATAAATAAAAATTCTTCACAAAAATATGTGATATTGAATTAAAATTACATTGGCTGACAAATACGTCATTCGGAACTATCTGTAATTATTAATTATTAAGAAACTCAAAATGAAAAATATTTTTTTAGAAAATTTTATGTTCTAAAATATTATTTGACATGATATTCATTTTCTAATAGCGATTAAATAATTTTACTTAAAAAAGTAATATTTAGATCATTCATACTTTCTTTTATAAATAAAAAAATAAAAAATTTTTTATCTCATTTTGACTGAAAGAGAATAATAAAAGTTCATACCCTCAAAAAGGAAATTTCATAAAACTGGTATCTTATTAATAAAAATACTTCTCGGACTATAATTAAATCACAAATAAAAAAAATTTCTTCTAAAAAAATTAAAAAATGCATCCTTAATAATAGGAAACATATATAGTTTGCAAATAATTTTGCTTCTGACAAAATGAAAGAGTGTAAAAAATTTTATGCCGCATTTCTTTATAATTAAAATTAGTATTGTAAATATATCAGTTATATCATAATTTACTCACTGCAATTTTGATTAGGCAACTAAGTAGCTTATAAACATTCATTGAAGAATATAGAACTGATATTAGTTACAAAAGTATTCTTGAGAAAGCCAAAGAAATTTATGAAGTGGATGGCAAGCAACAGTTTAAAGTTATTGAAAAATGTTCGATGAAGAAGAAATGTAACTTCGTTTACGAACATGTTGAATCCTCTTAATTTCTTAATAATAAAGAAAAGAAGTATAAGCCATATGCTTTTTTTAAAATTTTAGATATTTTTTGAGCATTATTAAATGAAGAATTTGATGCAGAGAAAAATCACTGAGATAATTTTAGCCTCCTAGTCCGAGAAATCGATAATCCAAATTTGGAAATAATGTGATGTAAATTAGAAAAATTGTTACAATGCGGTAACAATAAAGACATTAATGCAGAGGAACTATATAACGAAGTAATAGCTTCAAATACATTTTTACAGTCGGTATAAATGACCCATTCGATATTCTGAAGTTAATTATATCAAATTTGTGCTTCTCAAACTTGAAAGTCATATTAAGAATATTACTTAGGATTATTGTCAGTGTGTGTGTGTTGTTTGAGCAAAAGATCATCCTCCAAATTAAAATTGATCAAAACATTTACGGCCAGGTATATCGCAGGCCAGGAAAGATTCATAAATCTAGATTTGATTGCTAATAGCATGAAAATTGTCAACAGGTAATGCTAAAAAAAATTTGAAAAATGCTTTCTTCAAAACTCTTTCTATGGTACAAAAATTAAAAGAAGGAGGAGGGTGACTTTGGCCATTTTGCAGGCGGGCGCCGAATGACTTAATTCCAAACGGATTTAAGCGCGTATAGACATTTTACGCGTTGGTCTGAAACAACGTCTAAGTTCACATCACAGCTCAAAACGTTGCATTGATTCTTTTGCGCCGTTGGATATACTTTGGTATCCCAGAAACAAATTATAGATCGAAAAAAAAATAGAAAACTTTTTAATATTTGTATAGATTGTTCTATATACTCGATACTCAAAGAACAATCTGTCATCCACTTATCATATGCATTTAAAATCATCTATTAGATTTTTACCACTGAAAGATGGATTGAAGTGCTCCAGCTAGTTCTCGGTTTAAGAACTGTTATTAAGGACCATTTGTTTTCAACTGAAAAGATGCTGTACGGCAGAACCTTCAGGTTACCTGGTGATATTTTTCGACCTTCCAACCCTTATAATAAGTCATGAAACATCCCAGCTTTTCTTCAAAGACTTGATGCTACTACACGCGTCCTATTTCAGCTTCACGGCCCGGCACGGACATCAAAATATCCTTATGCTTAAAGATATGAAGACGTGCACTTAAGTATTTATGTGCAAGACAATGATCGCTCAAGCAGCACTCAAGAAACTAATCTTACTTTGTACGAAAGGAAAAGTTATAGAAGTCATATTTTAGTTTGTATACACATATTAACTTATTCTGATTCGGAATGGGAAATTAAAAAAACATCAATATAAATTCCCTTCAAAAAATATCATTTTATTTAAAACTAATAAAAACAGAATTATCATTTCTCTTTGATAGATTGCGTCAATTATAACTTTTTAAAACAATTATATTTTTATCTATGTAGGTTACATTATTTTTATTCACATCGAAGAATATTCAAAATTATATCTCTACAATTTGACGAATATTTAGCTAAAAAAAAAGTCATAGTTTATTTTATGTTTAATTTTATCCATATTAGGGTAAATGAACAATGTAACTAACCGAATCATTTCTTTCCTATTTCCTTATGTATATATTTTATTTGCAACAAATTTAATAATTTAATATATTTTGTTAAGATTCTAGCAATGGCATTCTACTAAGCGTTGTTTAATCTTTTACAAGCAATAAAATCCTGAATTATTTTTTAAAATATTAAAAATTGTTTTAAAAGCTTCCTCAAGTTAAGAGAACTTAAAAAAGTACAATGAAATCTTAAATAAATATTCAAAACTAATCAAAGCTTTATTCAGTAATATCATTTATTGTATCGACCTTAAAAATAGCTTCTTTAGGAAATACTCTAATCATGTTCTGTATTTAATTTTATAATAAAGGGAAATATACGCAATCATATGATAAAACAAATTTTATATTTGAGTAAATAAATCTTTAATATTTTGATAAATTTATCGAAACAAGGAAATTGTAGAGCATATAGAGGCCATAAAATGCTGTATTACTCACTCTTCTCAATCCCAATTCTTATTAACCTTGTAAGGACAACAGTTATTGTTATTTTTGCCACTAAATGGCTGCACCTGTCAAACAGCTTTCTCAAATTGATTGAATGATGTCTGACAGGGTTATAAACAAAACAATTAATTCTATTTCCTTTAGTAATAAATGTTAAGTTCATTTTATTCAAAAGTAGTTAATTTTTGTAATAGTTGTAGTAATTTATATTTGGGTTTTATGTAATTTTACTTTTATATCTTTTAGCTATTTATCTCAATGTTAACTGGAAACCGAACTGTGCTTGAAAAAACATGTTGTTTTTTGAGCGCCATTTTTAGTCTCTTTTCTCTGATACGATCGATGCTGTACGTTTAATAAAATATCCATTAGATGCTGAACCTTGTTGAGTTATTTTGAATACCACGCAACCTAATAAACTAAATACGAATGAACAACACCTCTAATAACCTCATGAATTTACAAATAAAAGATTGAATTCAAATGTATTTAAAAATAACATAATATTAAATGACCTTCATATAATTATTTTTTACATGATAAAAATATTAAGTTTAGATTCTTTTAGGCATTTCTTAGTTTTAGATATCACAAGAAAAAACTTCATATTTTTATAAGATATGACAAAAAGAACTAAAACAAAAAATTAATTTAAACATTTTATATTATATTTGCATACAGTCATTAGATATCAACATTATAGTAAATACAGTCATTATATATCTACATAACAATTAAATCATTATATGTGTCATTAGATATTTCTATAATACCACTAGATTTAAATATTTTTTGAATAAAATGTCATCTTAAACTACTTTCAAGTCAATAAAATCTAAACATTAAATAGCTTTTTAATAATATAAAATACATTGTATAATATGAAACCAAATAATTTCAAATATTAATCACATCTAGGTTTAGTAAAATATAGTAAAAGTTGTAGTCTTTTTTAAAAAAAGTATTTTTTTAAAAATGTTTCAACAATTTTAAAAAGAGTTTATAAAAATAGATTTATATTTAAAACATTTACATATGATTAACTATAATATTTCTAAAAGTTAATTCACAATTTATTTAAAAACAATTTTATCAAAGCTATAAAAATTGGAAAGCCAATGATTAAATGGATTATGTGGATGATTAAAATTTCAGCACACTAGAAGTTTAGTTTGTTATTTTACTACCATTTTTGCACTTGTGGATTGAACTCAAATTAATGACAACTAGTGCAACATGCATTAAGACAAGTAAATAGTATTCAAGATCAGTACTTAAATTTATGGCTAACATACCTGTTCTGATACACTGGATTTTAATAAATATTTAATGGAATTTTGAATAATACCAGACTTTGAAGAGGTAGTATTTTTGAATTCGAGGAAATTTGTTAACAAATATTCAGTAAGGATGTTAGTTAAAGTAATATGGTAGCCATGCTGTCAAGGAAGTAGTAGATCAAATAAGACATAGGTAGTTGCTATAATAGTTAAAAGTACTTCTAGGGCACAAATGTATGAGAGGATTGAACAGTAAGGAAAAAAGTCATGTCTCAGGATTCATACATTTCTCAAAAAACAAATAAAAGTTTTTAAGGAGTTATCGACATTCATGCAATATTCTAGCAATTATTTTTGACCAAATACATTTGCAATTATCTATACATAATACTTTTAAATGAGGACAGTGAGAGAGGGATTTATGAAAGCTAAATGTAAATAATGATTTAAATTAGATTTAATATCAATGACGATTTCAAAAGCATACATTTTTACATTATTTACTTAAACATATAATAGAACAATGTGTATTTCTAGAACTATGTTTACATGACTTCTATTTATTAAATCACTATGAATTTCAAAGAATGAATAAAAACAATTTGTTAAAATCGGAATATTTAAAAAGTGGAATGACAAAAATGAAAAATACAATTAATATAATGTATAACTTCAAAGTTAAAGTTTCAATTTGAATGACACATTTCTTTTATGAGAAATCATTAATATTTAATAAAAAATATATGTACAGTTTCTCACTGGCTTAATTTTACCATTTTTTACACTATCTAAACTATTCACACATGTATATTTCAGACAAACCTGTTAATTTAATTATATTTAACTGGCTTATATTTTAAAACATTATCCACATTAATTTTTGATTTTCTGAAGATCAATGCACACCTATTATATATATAATTTTGTAATTAATGTTAATTTGTCCACTCTTTCAAGAAAAATTGAACAAATAGCTTGACACTTAAATTTTTTTTCCTGAAATTAAAATCCATACAAAAATTAGAATTTTATTAATGTTAGCAAAATGCTTACTTCTTTCATTTATAAAATAATTATTCTAATTAAAAAAGGATTATTGAGATACAGATTGTTTTAATATTTAAGATCTTCCATTATCAGGCAACTTTTGTTTTTAAATCAAATCCCAGAATTACAATCATATACCAATTTTAATTACTTTAATAAACACTCTCAATATGAAAATTAAAATTTAATTTCCATTAAAAAATTTTATTACAAAATATTTCAAAGAAAACAAAATTTTAGGAATAAAATAGTATGGATGTGGATGTATTGCTTTCCAACTTTAATATGGCCACTTCTTAATTTTTAAAAAGATATATTTAGACTTTAACTAATATTTTATTAATCATTATTAATTTAAATCGATTTTGGTATGGTCACACATACACTGATTCCAATTAAGTTAAAACAGGAAGGAAAGGCACTTCAAAATCATGAAATTCAGTTTCATTTGTGACCAGATATAAAATAAATTTATATTTTTCAAGAAACATATTAGACAATTATTTCTTTTTTCTCCTTCTTAATGTTTTATTAGTAACATATATTTTAAAATGGCTAACCAATCAAACTAAAAAAGCTTTTATATTTTTAGACTAATTAGCAATACTGTAAATTTGTAAAATTTTATTACAAAATCATAAGACCTTGTTAAATATCAATCATAAGACCTTATTGCTCACACACAAAGAAAACAAAAGAAAAATATAGATTGTGCGACCAAACTAAATTAGATACTAATAGTACATCTTTTATTCCCTCATAAAAATTCTGTTTACATTGTTATAGCCTTCTTTACATGTAATAAAAATAATATAAAAAAGTAATGAAATTGTTAGTTTTCTAATACAAAATTAATTTCTAAAGAAGAAATGAAAAATTTCCATGAATTATCTTGAAATTCCAAGATCTTCCAAGGACCCTGATTTTTTTTTTTTTTTATTTACTTTTAAAAGGTATATGACTTCTAATTCTATACCAAAAGTGTCACTAGCATAGAACCATTTCAAATGTCTAGTTACTATTCATCCAATGATAAAAATGATTAATTTTCATAGACTATGAGTTTAAATCAGACCTAGATATCTATCAAATGATGGAATATTCACTTTTCAGTAAGTACTTATAACAAACATTTATATCTGAATATGCAGAGAAATTAAAAGATTCATATTTATTTGCAAATTAAGTGTAAATAACCATTGTTCCATAACTTTTGCAGGCCAATGTACATTTACTTAGCAACATAAAAATATTTTAATGATATTGAAGACCACACACACACATATATATATATAAACTATTTTATATAAAGAAGAATTTACTATACTTTTCCATCAAATGGTCACAAAATAATCAACATAAACAATATCAATAATATAAAATTATCACATTTCTTTCAAATAACAGTTAAATAAGAATTTTATTTGAAAGATGATACCCATTTCTACATTGAGAAATATTTAATTCGCAAAATAGAAAATTAGAAATACCATTATTATAAAAAGTAATTGTGCAAAAATAAACTATTAATGAACACATAAAGTGGTTATATAAATACAATGATATAGAGACAAAGACTTAATCAATTGATTAATAGATTAAGGCTGAACTATGGTTCAGTAGGAAAGCATTTGAATTTCAGGTGTATATAATAATATTATATGCAACTCAAGCAAACTTGAGGTATATGATAATAGCTTTATATATATACAGGGTTAGCGACATTAAACTTCTGCTGCTCAAGGGACCTGGAGGACGTTCTACTAGTCGAAACAGAAAACTATTTGAACAATAGACACTTCGGACAATGCCCTCAATATTTCTGAAATAAAAAAATAGTTTAAAATATCACCATTAGATGGCGCTGCAGAGCAGAATTTTACAGCAGCATATGCAAATGTCATGTACAATAAAAGGAAAAAGGTGTTTATGATACAATGAGATGAACATTGCAGAATGTTGACGTTGGTGGATATAACACTTCTAGTCAAACTTTACTACTGCAACAATGAGAATGCAGCGGCAGCTGTCAAAGAGTTCTGCAGTCTGTAGAAACAACCACGTGTACCGATATCAGATCATGCTCTCCAAGACATGATGGTGAAATCTGAGCATACAGGGCAGCTAGATGTTCTGCCGGAAAGAGGAAGATAAAAGGTAACAGCATCATCGTAGAGGATGTTGCTACAGCAGTCGTGGAAGGCAGCAGTGAATCGGTTCACGGTAGTGTCAGTGTACCAACGATCTCACATACCCTTGATATTATCTACTTGACTGTAAGACATATAATGCATATAATTATAAACTTTCCTCTGTATAAGATTCAAGTGGTTCATCAATTAAAACAGCATGACCTAGAGATTCGCAAAACATTCACATTACAATTCCTTGCAAGAACAGCAGTTGATGATTCCTGCTCATCGAATATTCTGTGGGCAGACGAAGCCCCCTTCCATCTTAATGGGCATGCGAATACCAATATTTGTCGTATCAGGGCCACAGAAAACCTTCACGCAGTGCATACCAAACTCTTGCATGATATAAAAGTGACCATATGCTGTGGGTTCACTGCTTCATTTGTGGCAACAGAAATTTGTCCAAGAAAGAATCGAAAATATAAACAATGAAGGCTTGTGTTTTATAAATATCAGTTTTGAATACATTATGATTTTGCTGTATATTAACATGTAAACTAATGTGCCTCACACTTAAATGTAAAAATATAATGTTTTATATGTCTTATCATATGTAAAATAAATATTATTCTTTCATAATGAAGATTTAAATCGAAACAATCTGAACAGTCACATCCAAAAGCCATACATTCATTATTGGACCATATTTTTTTGGACAAATGTCCCCTCAAAGACCTACCACCTGTTCTATAAATGGGTGACATTATGATAACATGTTGGAGACCTATGTAATTCCTACTCTCCAGCAACGAGGTTGCCTACAAGAAGCCATATTCATGCAAAATGGAGCTCCATCTCACATCAAAATGCAAATCCAACAATTGTTAAGGTGGACATTAACAGATGCACAGGTGATCAGTTCCCAACAATATGGCCTCCACAATCACCTGCGACTTCTGGCTATGGGGATTTTTGAAAAACAACATTTACCAGGAACCTTAGACAACTGTCTCCGATTTGAAGAACAGTAACATTCACAAAAATGTAGTGTATGAATCACTAGTGAATTAATCATGAATGTGAGTATAACTCTCAATTTCTACACTTGCACAATTAACTACAGTTGCAATTTTAGACCATTAACCTTAATACATAAAACAATGAAAATATAAAAAATTAAAATTTTAGAAGTAAATAAAGTAATAAAAATAAATTAAATTACTTGGGTACACTTAAACATTAACTATATCTGTTAGCTTCACTTAAGAAGTCTTACTTAAGTCACTCCTGAAGAAGTTAAGAAGTCACTTAAGACTCACTTAAGAAGTCTCTTCTGAAAATACTGACTTACTTCCAATGCCAGGATTAAGTATTAATAAGAAGGGTATGAGCGTACCTGTTCTTTTTTTTAATTATATTATCAAATCTTTGCAAAACATTCAACACTACAGAACAAACCACTTATTCAATATATTTTAGATTTGATTCATACTTCGAGTTTATGGTGGTTAAAGATGAAATGTTGTCTCATATAAACATATATTAGAAAATGGTAAAAGAAAATTTATGTTAATTTCAAAGACATTGTAGTAAATTCTTTTGTCAACATTTAAATTGAAAGCCAACATTAAATATTTAAATAAAAGAAATATCAAAATTACTAAAAATTTTCTGACTGCAAGGAACTACAATCATGCAAATTTTCATTTAAAAACAATAACAGAGCAACATTTACATAAAAATATAACTATTAAACAAACACAGAATATAGATATCTTTAATTAAAATTAAAAATAATAACAAAAAAATTTGGCCATAAATTATTAATATTTAATGAAAATTCAGAAGAGTTGTTATAATTAATATTACGATTGATAATATATTAAACTGAAATAAAATAATTATCTACAAGATTTTAATAATATATTAGTAGTTAAAAGAAAATTTACACATATTTTAGTTTTTATATCAAATTATTGTTTTTAAACCTTTTTATTAAACAGAATATTTAATTCTAAAACTCTGAAGAATTACTATTCTTCAGAGTTTTACAATTAAATATTCTGTATAAATTACTAATATTAATCAGTATTACTAATATTAATCAGGATCACACTTAAATGAATATAACAGATCAAAAAGAATTTTTTTTAAAAAAAATAGGGTCTTATAATACTTTATTAGATATAGATTCAGTAATTTGTTTGTTGTCACTTTGCATATAAAAGACAAGTTAACCAGGACCTAAAGTTAAATTCTAAAGCACTACAAACATTCATATCAAAGACTAGAATTGAATTCATAAACTGTCAAACTGAAGGCTAGAGAACTTATCATTTATCTTAATTCTCAAAGTACTATCAATTAAAGAAAAGTTAATTAGAACAGATCACTAAATAAATTTACCATTCACCTAAATTTGATAGCTGATTTTTTAATTTTAAGAAAAATGTGATAAAATAAAAATATAGGACTATTTTCTGATTTTCACTATCATGAATTTATATCACTATCATGGTGTCATCCAGATTATTGATGCAATAAGCCAATCATAAAGAAAATGAGATTTTTTTGTTGAATTATTGCTATAAACCATATTTTGCACATAAGAGCTTATTCAAAAGGCATCTACAATTTAATCTATCTTCTAAATCACAATAAATATCAACATTCAAGATGGGAATCAAGCCACAAATGAAAAGCTACAGTGCTAACCATTTGGTGGTCATTTCCACAGTAAAATGAGGAGAAATCTAGAATATATAAATTATTTGATGAATTAGACATATATTGCAGATTATTAAATTACATTCAAAATAATAGCTCAATAAGAATTAATTTAAAAATATTTATTACTTTTTATTATATTTTCATATGATCATACTTACCTGGTATATTTAAGAAATAATTTTACTGCCAATATTATACACTAAAAAAAGAAAGAAATATTCAACAACTTCACTCTTCTAACATTATTCAATATATAAATAAAACATTATAAATATAGAAATTTTCAAACTAATATGAAATTAAATAAAGGTACCTGAAAAAACATTAAAATTATATATCTTCAATTCATAGTTTTTAGAAAAACTACCACAATAAAATATCTACTCAATTGATCAAAATAAAACTCATTATTTTAAAAACTAAATAATAATTCACTAATTCCATGCTTCCTGAATTGAATTATGAATAATACTTTACATAAAAATGCACAGTTCAGAAATTCAACGATTTTTTATCTTTACAAGATCAAGAATAATTTTTTAAATGCTATTATAAACAGTGAGACTTCTTATACATAGTAGGTCTTTAGGACATCCAGTTGTTTTCCATTTCATTTGGTACTTTGCTTTAATATTTAACTATAAAGGTAATGATGCATTGAAATGTAAAGGTATTGAATTACTATTGTTCATTTTTACAAACATTTATTGCCTTTTCACTTGTATGTTACACTTTACGTGCTTTTCAAATAAATGCCTGTAGAAGTTTCTGCTATTTTTTGTACAATAACAGTATTCTCAACTTCAATTTTAATAGATTTTTCAGTACATGTTGAATTGCTTTTAAATAATGAATTATAAAAGGATTCATTTGAAGCTTTTTCTCGTGAAACAATTTCTGCCTCTTTACACAAGTCCCCAACTTTAATTCTTTTCACAAGTGGGATTTCATTACTTGAAATCTCAGATTTACAGTTATTAATCATACTCTCTGTTTCTACAGAGTTCATATTTAAAGAATGACTTTCAGAAATATGAGTCTTGAAATCCTCTATCACTGAATCCATTTCATCTTCACAATCAGATAAATTAACATCGAGATCAAACTTTTCATAACTATCAATTTCATTAGCATATTCTGAATTCACAAATTCTGGTAAAATAGAGTCGATTTCATCATCAGATTCATCTTCCAAATTAAATCCAGAAAAATCTAAATCATCATCACTATCAACATTTTCCTTATCTACAGATAATGTAACATTAATAGCCTTTATATGCATTTCAGAATCACTTATTTCTTTTGGATTCTTAACAACACATTCATTTATGCAATATGTTTGATTGGAATCTTTTTTAATAATGTGGCATTTGTTTGTATTACAGCAAATAGTATTTGATTTCTTCGATTTGTTTTGACTTTGTTGTTTCAACTTTCTACGGCAACGAACCATAGTTTGTTTTGTTTGTTTTTTTTGACATGGACAACACAGTCAATGAAATAATAGTATAAACAAGTTAGTGATTTTGAATAGCTTCGATAAGTACTTTTGCCGCTTTGCGAACACTGCCAATGGCGCCATGAACTAGCGTCTCGAGACCGAGCCTCGACTCCCAGAAGATTTTGGCTATGATTCAGTGACTTGGCAATGTAAAGAAAGCGATAAATTTCTCTGGCTAGGAAGTTTATCTCATTGTTAAACATGGCGGATTTCAAAGCTACGCATTCCGTTTTCCTTTAGAAAAATGTATCGCTTTAGTATTGTTATATTTTTATAAATATAACAAATTATTAGTTAATTTATTCATCGGGAGTATAATTTCTTTGTATTATAAAAACAATGGATGAGTGTGTATTGCGTTTACATGATCTTTTCTTCTCTAAAGATTAAGCGATTTAGTATTGTGATATTTTCGTAAAAATAACTAAGAATTTGTTTATTAATTCATTGTGAATGTGAATATAAATTCTACGCATTATTAGAATATTTATTCATAAATAATTTACTATTATTTATAAATATGTAAGTATGTTCGACTTTTTAATTATATTATGTCTCTAATTAGAGAAATACTTTTTCCAAGAAGATATGTTTTAAGATTTATTCGAGTATAAGGGATATACTCAATAGTAATCCTTTGCGTAAAAGTAAAATCAGTTATAGTTTGTAAGAATTAACATTAAAATTATAATGAGGAATAAATTAAATTAATCTTGTGCGAAACTGAATAATGTTTGGTTTAAAAAAATTCAAATTTAGGCATATTTTATACATTAAAGTAATAAAGAATTTATTAATAAGCAGTTAAGATCTTTGGGAAATAAATTATGCAAATACACATTACTTAAAAATTTTTAACATCAAATAAAACAGTAAAAAAATTATAAATCAAATTTAATACATTGCAATTTTAAAAAAAAATAAGTAAATGAAAATCAGTCTAGATTTAAACGTTTAACTTCCGTTTTCTAATTCAGAAAATTCCTAAAAAAATTGAATAAAAATATAACAAAACCCATTAAAATTTGTTTCAGAAAGTGATTTTCGATAATGCTGAGTCACTAAAATTCACCCTACACCTCATTTCCTCAATAAACCAGTTTCGTCACCCCACGAAGGCTTCCTTTCGCTCCATAGAATTTCCAAGAAGGCCAAAGTGAACGGATTTCTTGGAATAAATTTTCAAAAAGCCGTTATTTGATAACGCTTTTTAGAACATGTTTTTTCCTTGGAACGTAACGTTGATAACTAGTTATCGAAAAATAACTGCTTTTGCCATCTCTAAATGGTTGCTAAAATTAAGTCTGAAGAATAGTCACATTTTATACCGCCAAATTATTGCAACTACTCTCTTCAAGTGCGCATGCGTTAGAATTCCCATTTGGACTAGCGTCTCAAGACCGGGCCCGGAACTTCGGCTCCAAATGGGAATTCTAACGCATGCGCACTTGAAGAGAGTAGTTACAATAATTTGGCGTGATAAAATGTGACTGTTGTTCAGACTTAATATTAGTAACCCTATGTTTTCTTATTCCCCGGTCTAATTTGAAACGAGGTTCGTGTCAGTCGATTTGTTTATTTATGTTTGCAAATTTTAATATTTTTTCGAAATATGAAGGAAAAGCGGAATAGTTTTCTTATATCTTAGCACCATATTTAAAATAGTAATAGATAACAATTTTATTTGTATTTTATATGGTGCTGAAAACATTTTTTCGCAGATAAGGTGGATAGGATAATATTCAAGTAACAAAGAAGTGTGAATTGCATTATCACGTTTCCTTCTGATTTCTGTATTGCCATGATAAAATTAATTTGACTAAATTGTTTTTGACACTTTATCATGGTTTAATTATAAATTAGCACCCCAAGTTTTTTTTCCAAAGCCAAAATTAAAATGTCTGTCAATTCAAAATAAAAATTGTTTAAAGAATTTTTTGCACACGATTTGTTTTAATAAACTTTGTATGCAATATAAATTTCAATAAAAAAACAGCAGAATAAAAATATTTTGTGTCTACATTGTCTATTTTTTAAATTAAAAATTTTAAATAAGATAAAACACAAATTGCAAATATTGAACATCTGTAGTTCAATTTAAGAATACATCTCATCTATTTGAAAAATAGTTTTTTATTTTTAAAAATGGGAATATTTATAAATTGTCTCATTTATATGAATAAAAGACACTCAGTATCACATTTCCTTCTGATTTTTGTATTTCAATAGAGATATTATAAACATATAAATGGGAATAAAATGTATGTAAAAAATTGGGGGTGAAATTAAATTCATTTTTTTCACTAAATATATCAAACAAAATATTGATAATTTGTCTCTTTACCATGCTTACATGACAAATGCCTGGTTTCATTATTTCAAGTAGTTTTTTTTAATTATAAATTTATTAGCTCAAGTTGTTCTCTTTTAATTTAATTAAATATTTGAGTCATGTTTTATTAAAAATTTTTTTTTTTGCATACATGAGAATGTAATTTTAACAAGCTTTAAATAAAAAACTGCAAAATTAAAATTTTTTTATTTATTTAATGTGTAGATAGTTTATCTTTTAAATTAAAAATTCTACTATTATAAATCGATTAATATCTGTAATGCGATTCAAAAAGTCATAAAAAATTTGAAATACAGCGAAGATTACCATCAAAAAAGGCCCAAAAAAGAAAACAAACTATGCGATCTTCTAACACTGAAAATTAAATTCATTAGTTAGACTTTAAAATTTGACTTTATGTTAAAGTTTTAGGCAATATTTTTAAAAAAAATGTTTTTATGTCAACAAAATTTTAATTTACAGAAAATATTTCAGTGTCCAAGAATTGCTAAGCATATTTTAGATTCTAAAATATTTTTTTTTTATTATTTTTAAATTTTTTATGCATGTAATGAGAGATTTATTAATGTAAATTAATACAAAGAGAACTAACAAATACTTCTTAACATTTCTTTTAATTATAAAGTATTTAAGAAAATAATGTTTATTTCATTCAGAGTATTGAAACATATATTCTTTTATTTTCATAATTGTGTTAAACTTAATTTAACTTATAAAATTACAAAGATATTTTAGATGGTTAACTTTGATATAAAGTTCAGGAATATACTATTATCAATTTGTATTATCTGCATTTTTTACCAAAAATTTAAGAGGAATGTAATTTTGTAAAATGTTTTTAAAAACTGTAGCTAAATATATATGTTTACTTGTAAAGATTATATTCTTGAAAAGGAACTTTTATATATTATGTATGTTCTTTTGGCATTATGAAAGTTTATTGTTGTAAACATCTATTTAAATCATTATGCAAACTTAAAAATAAATATATTAATTGTCTATACAAGATAATTTTTCATGTGAAAATTAAAAAGAAATTTTAACTTCAAAATATGTTTTGCATTGATTGTATTTTTTTAATTTTATTGCTTATAATTTTATTGATATTTTTCAATGAATAGTTTTTGGTTGCACATTGTTAATAAGTTATAGATTGGATATCCTGATTGAATTTACAAAATAATTCTTTCTATGCATCATTTATATATCAAGATCTTCTCATACTTCTCATTTTTTATAAATTATTCTTACTAACGCTGAATAAAAAGCTTTTTCAGAAAGGAAAAAAATTGGAACAATATGAAAAAAAGGTTTTAAAACAATATTGGAAGATAAAAACATGCTATATATTTGTATTTAATCCTTTCGGAAGAGAAAATTGAATATAAGAATTTTAAAGAAACAAAATTACTATATTAAATACAAATTTTCCTATTATGCATAAGAAATAATTTCATTTTAAAGTTCAAGTAAATAAGTGAAAATTGGTTCTAGACCTTAACAGTAACAAAAACTAAGGTTTTGGTAATTTTCAAATTTAAATTATACATTCTCAGAACTAAAGAAAACTTTTTTTTTCAGCCTATAACACAATTGGAAATAGAACAGATTACTGAATATAAATATTTCATTTATTTTTATCTTTTTTTTACGAAATACTAATGTTTTAGTAACAATAGCTTCTTTATTGCAATTTTCAGAAGTAAAGGTTTAGTTCATATTTATAAAAGTTCTCATAAGCAAATGAAATTTAAATGCTTTTAATTAAATAAATGGAAAATAAAATTAATGCTTAAATTTATTTAAAAACAAAGTGCATTTCCATATAACAGGATTCTTAATTATGTTTATAACAGATTAAAATATTTTACAATATAACTGAGAGACAACAGAGTATTAGTGACAAGGTGGAATGCCATGCTTCAGCTCACCTTTCTAGTCCTTACTATAACTGTATGCAACGCTAAAGGATAATTTTACTATTTCGACAGAGTTCCAGAGAGAGAGTATCAAGAAACATATCTATAATTTAAAATATATTTCTTAATATGGATGTGTGTAATTGATACTAAATTAATTTTAAAAATACATATATATATATTTTTATATATATTTTTTTGTTTCAAATTACTGTTAAAAACTTAATTAAGATTTCTGGATGTCACTGAGTTAGTATCTTAACCCGCTAGTTGTTGTGTAAGGCACTGTCACCCCATGCTTCGAAAATCAACAAACTTGGGGAAACTATCTGCAATCAATAATCAAAGCATTTCTGTAATATAAATGCTCAGTTGTTTTATGATTGAGATTTATTTCTAAATTATTATATACTTTCCCTTAAAATTAAACTCTAAGTTAACTCATTACGATTATTTTTATAAGGAAATATATTAAATTACATGACATAAACTATGATGGCAATTTTTTTAAATTAATTTTTACTTTTCTTTGTTTACAGGGAAATGTTTCATAAAATTCTTCCCACAAATTAATTTTCCCAGATGTTTATAATATTATAACTGTGGGAACTTTGGAAGTTGAGATTAGAGCTGGGGCAAAAGAACTCCTTAAGTGGGGGGGGGAGATGAACATTGATATAACAGACTTTCATATGAACAGGAAAATATGCTGAAGGATGAGTTTCAGATGAACTGAGATGATTGATTGAAAGAAAAAGAGTGAGGTCATAAGAACACAAAGGAGTTAACGAATGGATTTAAGTCCAATTTTATTACTTTGGTTATTAAAATTGAAAGTAAATTAATTTTGGATGAGAGTTATTTGGAAGTGAAAGATTCTCTTAGAATTTATTCATGATATATTCAATGAAATTTCAATATAAAATTCTCAAAAAATATGAATGCTTATGAAACAAATTAAGTTGTTTGTAATTTTATTTATACACAATACTTTTTTGGTAACTCATAATTTTATTTATAAGTAACTTGAGCTGACACATATATTGGCTCGTATAAATAGCAAATAATTTACTTATAAAATATTAACATTTAATTTTTAATTTCTACTAATTGGTATGCAATTTGAATTTGACTTTGGGTAATTTGCATAGTTTCTTTAACATGAGTTGCCCATGTTTTTCATTTATCCAGGGTAAGGTCTATGAAATTATCTTTATTTAAAGCTCAGTAAATGTCATAAAATTTATGATGCATTAATAACATCTTTTTTTCAATTATAAATCTCCATAATATTTTTAATTGCTACATTCATAAAATCAGTTTCTGAATTTGTACAGCAGATTTTGTATATTTTTTCAAATTCATTTTTATTAAAATAAACAGTTCACAAATACAGAATAAATTTGAGTGATGTAAGGATTGAAGCACCACACAGATATAATCATAGGTACTATACCTTATTTGAATATGCAATATTAACATTCTCTTAGTTTAGTTTCTTATGTGATACTAAGTAATATGACCATATATTTCTCATAAAAGTCTTTATTTTCAATCACTTGAAGTCAAGCTTTAAGCCTTGGCATATAGTTTTTAACACAGAGAGAGCGGCTCCCTCATTGCAACATTCAAAAGTCATATATAGAAAGCGTGACCCGCAAAAATAAATCAGTGGATATTGTGTACATTAACTCATTGAGGAGCATGTGGACTAGAGTCATCTCATGTTTTGAAAATCAAAAAGCCAGGGAAAACTTATCTGTAATCAATTATTTCTTCAGTATCCTTGCAATGGGCATTCTTATTTCTTACCTGCCTTTTCTTTCTTCATATGCAGTAAGCGTTTCTCAGAATTCATATAACATTGGGATGACTCGGTGGTACAAGTACTGCTTCCAAATTTTTTTTTATAAGCAGCTCAGTTTTGTGTTCCAGATTATTTTCATATTCTTGTTAGCCGTTTTATTTCTAAGGAATAGTGTACAAGATTAATATTAACTGTAAATGAAAAAGATACAACTACACAAACAAAGTGTTTTCTGTATCTCCGGATCCCGCACACTATCGATGAAGTGATGGAGAGCCAGATCTTGACGTGTCTCAGATGGGCAGTCCGAAAATACTAGATGGGAAAGTCGCTGAATATCGGCAGCCAATTCTTGCAGACTTTCACTCGCTTTTTGATAGCGGGACTTTAACTGTAGTCTGCTATATTCTTTAGTGCACTTTTCTCCAAACCGCAGCTCAAGCGCACTCGATAGGGCTTGGAAATCATGCCTCTGCTCTTACGAAAGCATCTCGAGAATGTAGGCCGCGTCTCCTCTTAAAGAAGCCGCCAGGAGAAAAGCTTGGGTTCGGGGATTCCATCCATTAGCTTCCGCTATCATCATAAACTGGATTTCGGATACTTGCCAGGATGATTTTCCATCAAATGTTGGGAGTTTAATCGTTGCTAAGGAAAGCATAAATGCCACGTTGGGTTCCTCATGTCTGTTTGACATTTGCTTCTTCAAGCTTTTAATCTCCTTATTCATATTGTCTAATGCTTCTTTAACTTTCTCTTCTGTCTTCAAAACTTTAGTTTCAACTGAAGTTACCTTATCTTCTATTGCATTCATCTTCTCCTGAATGATGTTGGAGAATTTTTCTTTAACACTTACAATGTCCTTCTTAAATTCCTTTTTAAGCTCCTCCTGTCCAGATTTTATCTCTTTCATCATCTCGTTTTTAATCTCTTCTTGTTTAGCTTTCATCACTTCTTGTCTAGCTTTCATCTCTTCTTGTCCAGCTTTCATCTCCTTCTGTCCAGATTTTATCTCTTTCATCATCTCGGTTTTAATCTCTTCTTGTCCAGCTTTCATCTCAGTCATCTGCTCCGCTAATTTTTCAAGAAGACTTTTCATTAAATCCATATCCATTTTTCTTGTGACACGCTGCTTCAACTCTTCAACCCCGATTCTGACACCAGTTGTACCGAGATTCAAGGGTTCGTGTCGATTGAAAGTTGAATAAAGCAACCACTTAATGAACACAAGACTTTTATTCGTAAAACTTTCACTAGATATAAGAAATTTTCGCTGTAACAACCACAATTATACAGCTACAATTCGTCAGATGTAATGAGAAACAGCTTCCAATCACAGGTCTCAAATACCTCAGACAGAGAACAGCTTCTCAAGTCACGATTAATCGTCTTCTCTCACTGACTGTCTTCACAAAACCAAACCTTCCATGTCGGGCTGCGGTATTTATACCTGACTTGGCGGATAAATCTACCAGTTTCGCCAAGGTTCTGGAAGCTTCTAGGCTATCTCGCTAAATATTGGTCCTAGAGCTTAGGTGATGGATGTTTCCAGAAATATCATTTCTCGCTAAGTCGCCAAGAATCTCGCCAAGTCGCTAAATCATTAGGAAACCCGCTTTTAAACTACAACACGTCTAAATACAGCAATTTTTGCCCAAAATGTAAGTATTTCCGATCTGTCTGAGATATTTTAAGACAAATACAATCATTATTTATAAATTTGTAACAGTATGCTGAGAATCACAATTTGTCACATTTTAATGTAATATGAGTTTTCTTTCCTTCATTATTCATATTTCTTTTTATTTGTTAACTAATTATTAAGTGATTAGATAACATGCAATTTTAATCATTCAACGTATATATTGTTACAAATTTATAAATAATGATTATATTTGTCTTAAAATATCTCAGACAGATCAGAAATTCTCACATTTTGGGCAAAAATTGCGGTATTTAGACGTGTTGTACTTTTAAAAGCGGATTTCCTAATGATTTGGCGACTTGGCGACAGTTGGCGAGATTCTTGGCGACTTGGCGACGGTTGGCGAGATTCTTGGCGACTTGGCGAGAAATCGATACTTCTGGAAACATCCATCACCTAAGCTCTAGGACCAATATTTTCCGAGATAGCCTAGAAGCTTCCAGAGCCTTGGCGAAATTGGTAGATTTCTCCGCCAAGTCAGGTATAAATACCGCAGCCCGACATGGAATAGTAATAGAGTTTTTGTGAAGACAGTCAGTGAGTGAAGACGATTAGTTGTGACTGCTAGTTGTTCTCTGTCTGAGGTATTTGAGACCTGTGATTGGAAGCTATTTCCTATTGTATCTGACGAATTGTAGCTGTATAATTGTGATTGTTACAGCGGGAATTTCGTTTATCTAGTGAAGTTTTTTTACGAATAAAAGTCTTGTGTTCATTAAGTGGTCGCTTTATTCAACTCTCAATCAACACGAACCCGTGGAGCTCGGTACAATATATATATATATATATATATATATATATATACATATACATACATAAAAGTTGTAAATATACGTTGATTGATTATAACTATGTTACCTATGTTTCAAGTCTCTTAATATATTATGAATGATATTATATTTTGAAATGGGGAATATTGAAAACGAAGAAAACTTTATTTTTTCAATAGCAAAATTCCTTGTTTCTGGAATGCAACAACTGTGCTAAGTGTCTTATTATTTTTACAATTTCAATTTACGCTAAGGTTCATCAGTTAAATGTTATTAGCAATAGACACTTAATGAAATCTCACGTTCATATTAATTAATAAAGTCTAGTACAAAGATTAGCATACAATAAGGCACAAGTGCCGTATAATCCAGGGTTCCAAATTCTGAATTTTTTTGGCGATGAAGAAGTGTTGCCAAGATGACGTATTTTGACGTTCCCAAAGACATAAATACTAAGGTTGCCAAAATAAAATATACTGCATAATTTTAATGGGTCTGCATTTCTATGACGTAATAAGAAACAGGTTGCCAGATACATAAGAAAATCCACCAAAAAAATCGCGAAACTCAGAATTTGGCATCCTGGATTATACGGCATCTGTGCCTAAGAATAAAGTAAATAATGTGCCCAAGTTTAATGTAGGATCGGCTTATAATCAATTATAATCAATAACATTTTATAGACACTTATTATAAAAACAAAAAATATATTTTCTTAAAATGGAATTAAAAGTTGCCTACAATGTTTAAAGGAAAAACTCACATGAAATACGCAGCACCCCCTCACAAAAAGCTCTAATTGTCAACCACAAGAAAAATTAAATTGTATCCATTTGTGGTCAGCACACAATCTTATCACCAAATAATATTAATAATCACTTGAAAATAATTTATAAAATTATCAACTATAATACAAATAGATTTATTTAAATCTGTTTTACATCAAATACAACCTCTTAAATATCGCTTGTTAATGAAAATCGCAGAAAATGTATTAACTTCCTAGAAAAAGGTTGAGAAAATATATTGCATTAAAACAGTAATAAAAATTTGATAGTAGATTTTTGTTTTATATTTCACAATAAAAATACTCATACAAAATATACACCAATTTCAATTACAATCACTATTAAATTTAAGATGTAAGATGAAATCTGCAATATTATTAAAAGATAAGAATTAGCAAAATTATATATTGCATTTCAAAGATACATTTGTAAAGGCATGTAAATATTGAGTCTTTTTAAATCTGAGAAAATATTCTCTGTATCCATATGGAAATTTAATATCAGGATATTTTTTCTGTGGAATCGATAATATAATACATAAGATTTAAATAATTTTCTTCAATATGAATTTTCAATATGAACTTCAATTTGCATTTCAAAATTCAGCATTAGTTATATAATAGAAATAAAAGAAATTGAAAAATATGACATATTAAGTAAAAAATTATGAATCATTTATATTACAAACTAGATATAACAGCTAAAATAATGAGATATAAATAGGCTTTAAATATAAAATTAAGAAATAGAAGACTGCTGCAAAGTAAGCAAAATTTGATTTTAAATTTTGTATGAAACAAAATTTGCTTAACTACTTGATTTACAGAAAGTCGTACTTAAATTTTATGAAACAGACATTCTACATGCAACAAATCTTACTTACTCAAAATTATAAATCCAAGTAAAAAAATAAACTAGCAACAGAATTGATAGCTTGTTTGATAGAATTAAAAAAATGCTATTAAAAACATCAGACACACACACACAAAATATTTCTTATTCTTAACTTTGGATAGTGTATATAAAATCTGGCAACGAAAGTCTGGTTTTGGAACCATTAAGAAAATAGTCTTCCAAAAGTGAAATTCAAAGTCATTAGAGATAAAAACAATAAAAATCTGTTTTTACCAACAACAGATTTTAAATGTAAAGAATATGAAATATAAAAAAACTACATTTTTTTACATTGCATACACGAAAGGGAAGTCGATCCATATAAATATAATCTGGTATCCAAAAGTTGATGATTCAACTGCTATGTTAACAAAAATAAACAAGAATTTTTATAATTTAATGATTAAATTTAATGAAATATTGAAAATGTGTACACATTAAAATTAACCATAGTTATTTGCAATTAATAAAATATATAAAAGTTGCCATCAGAATTTCATTTTATGTATTATTTTAAAAAAGTATTATTTAGATTTCAGCATAACAAGTTTTCAGTTTCTGCTTATTTTCAATATAAAGCTTTTAATATTGCCTACTGTCCTTAAGGCTGATAAATTTTTCGATATTTTCGGCATTAAATATAATGAATAATTTAAATTTAGACTTTAATCATATGCTCCAAAATATAATATCAAAATTTTAAAATTAATTGAAGAAAGACTCAAAAAGTTAAAAATATGAAATTAGCACAAAAAAGTTCCAGTGAATTACACGAAAAATTTTAACACAGATATTTAGATAGGAATTTCTTTTTTTCTTAAAGGAAAAATTCTTGTTCTTAAATTTACAGTTTTGATATCCGTATATTATCCATTTATACTAAGTAATACATTTTTACCTAGTATAAATGGATATATTTGATGTTGGTTTCTTTCAGGCTGAAAGTAAGCCTGTTCGTTAATATATTAGTAGCTTAAAAACGGATTTTTAATCATATATATTTTGTGCTTTTATTCAAATTTTTACTTTCGTATATTGACATTATCCAATCTTATTTTATATATTGTTATATTTGATAATAAAACTTTAACGCGTGATCAATGATACTCTCTTCTTAATGTTGACTTCTTGTTCGGCACAGGTGCCGTAAAATCCATGACGCCAAATTCTGAGATTGTCGATTTTTTGGCGGATTTTTTATGTATCTGGCAATCTCATTTTTATTACATCATTCATTTGGAAACCTATAAGAATTATGCAAAAAATTCTATTTTGGTAACCCTAGTATTTACGTCATCGCGCATGTCACGATACGTCATCTTGGCAACATTTCTTCATCTCCAAAAAAATTCAGAATTTTGAATCATGGATTATATGACACTTGTGCCCTTGTTCGTGTGGACTAAAAGAAGAAATTATACTATAAATGCAAAATGGTTGTTATTATAAATGGATTAGTGTACGTAAGCCTTTCATTTTTTTGACCACATTTTGTTTAATCACTGAAACTAAAACTAAATCCCATATAAAAAAATTTATAACAACATTTAATCTCATCAATTATTTTAAAAAAGTATATACATTTTATAAAACATATATTTATCATTTGGGAATCTGTTCAATTTCTGAAAAATTATTCAATAAAAATTGTATTGAGAATATTATATATATTCCCCTCAATATATTACAAAAATTTATAAAGATTAACAATTGCATATTTCTCACTTGAATTCAAACATTTTATAATTAAAAATTTTTCTCCAGTATTTAAATGTCATTTAAATTTTAGAATTAATATAAGATTACCCTTTCAGCAATAAAATTGTAAATATCTACTAAACACAAGTGCAAAATATTGCTTCAAATAATAGTATTATAGAATTTTACGGAGAAAAATAAATTAGTTAATATAATATAAAACAAATTAATTTATTAGAACCAATAAAAATATATTTGGAAATAAATAGTGCAATTTCTCGAAATATGGTGACAAAACACACTTTTTGAAGCAATACTAAAAATGTAGAAATTTGTCATCTATATTAAACTGACTGAGAGTAATTATTTTTCTAAAAATTTCATTGCTTGGCTGTTTTTAAAACTGTTCAAATTGGATAAATATTGAATTCAAATGAAATTTAATTTTGAAACTTTTGAGTCTCAGTCGTACATATCATCTTTCAAACACATCTTAGTAAATTTTCCAAACTATAACATGAAAAACGTCATACAGAACTGCTTTTTCAAATAACTTTTATGGAAAAATTGATGACTAAGTGAAATCTTTAAGAATTTATGTTAGCAAACGTTATGGTTTAATTATTTCTGTTTTGAGCTATTGCGGGCAAATAAAATAAATTTGTTCTCCTGATTGTGAAGACTTCATGAAATCTTGAATAACTGTAATAATTTTCATAACTGCTAGAAAATGATACCTTCAAGTGTAAGATAAATGTGTAATCTTTACATATCAATTTTTTTTTGACAAATGAACAGCTAAAAATAAAAAATTCTTTGAGTTATGAAATAGCGTAATAGTTTATAGTTTTTAAATAGAAAATAGTTTTTTTAATAGAAAAATACACTTATTTTATTCAAAAATAAAAGCCAAAACTTTTAGAGAAACAAAAGAATGCTAATTTTAAAAATTAAGTAATGCTAAATTATATGCCTGTGTTATTAGTTAAACATACTTGAAAGTGGATAGATGAATCTCTTGTAAAAAGTGATTGTAAAATTTTTAATTGTATTTGTAACTTTAGAATAATATTATGACATTAGCACTTTACTTGTAAATGATTCTTGATCTCATTAAGGAAATTTTCTAACATTATTTATGGACTATATATCGTAATTTAATTGAAAAATATACTATATTATCATTAACAGCATTTAATTCTTAAGAAATTTTTGAATTATAGCCTATAATTAAATTATAGGTGATAATTCTGAAATTTATCATAACTTTGGAATTATATTTTTATAATACAAAAAATAATACTTTTGATTTCTTTTATTAAATATTTTGCTAAATTATTTCAAAGAACTGATGTAAATAATTTGAATTAACTATTAATAAGAGAGCAAAACGTTTTTAAGCAAGTTCCTAGTATTTGTTAGTAGCAACAGCATAATCGAAAAAAATTCTGTGATCAATTTATTTTAAGAAAAAGAAACTAAAAATAAAATAATGAGACAAAAACAATTTTTACTTCAAATTACAATGATTAATAAAAATTTATCAAGTTTGCTTTTACATGGTTTTCATTGCGTTTGAAGAGAAAAGGAGGTTTGCATTGGTTCTCAAATAGGGGAGGTTAAGCTAACAATTTCATAATGTAAAACAAAGATGTAGTTTGTCCAAATCATCAGAAATAACTTATGTCCTTATGCATTTCTCGAATGTGTTTCATGACATAAAAAATCTCGATGCAGCCCCATCGACTTTTACTTTCTTCGAAAATTGCTTTGAGATGTTTCGATATCGAAAAAATAAAGTATGGTTGAACATGGAAGATCACAAAAATTATCCTGAAATTAGAACATTTTTTTAACACTTTATTTTGAAATAATATTCAAAATATCTCCTTAAAAAAAACTGTTGTCGAATTTTTCTAGTTTTGAGGATAAAAGTTGGATTACAACTGTCTATATAACTGTCCAATGTCCATGATGTCCTTTTTGAAGCAGGTTTTAATAGAAAAAAAAATTATTGATGAATGATAGCATAATATTATGTGCTCCAAATAATAGTGTCATTTTATTTGTAAATTTTTTCCAGGTTTACTTAATTTATTTGAATTAGAATTTTCATTTTTCATTATGTCAGTTGAATTTCCCAGAAAATTTTAATTTTTTAAAAGCACTAACACTGTATGTAAATGGTGGATATTTCATTTAGTAATATCTTATTTTTCAAACATCAATTTTATCTGTCTTTTGATTTGATTTATTAAAAATTTTTTTTATTTTTAAAATTCCTTTGGGAGATTATTTATATTATTGTATTTATTGAATACTAATGTGAAATTTTCAAAATAAATTATTAAAAGGTGCACATTTCAGCATTTGGTGCTATTCTTTCATAAAAATATTCAAAAATCTCAGCTGAATTTCATAGAAACATTTTCTAAGAAAAATATTATTTTTTTTTTGTTAGATTCTGTAAAATTAGGCAATTTCTGCCTTAAAGAACACTGGATAACTTCTTTGATATTGTTTAGTTAAATGACACTTGGAAAAATGTCATGTTAATCCTACAAATAATATATAATAAAGATTTTAAAATCATAATTGATGATCATTAACTGAATTTAATATAAGCATGAAACTATTTTATCCATAAGTTATTAAAATCATGTTAAATACGTAAAATGGACTCTTATTTAAATTTAAAAAAAATATTTCTGTAAGAAATTACTTATTAGTGCTGATGATTTGAAAATATACCTGAATGAAGGACAAAAAGTTTGGTTGGATCGCATAATAAGATCTAATTATGAAGCTGATAAAGTATCTCGTTGTTATGAAACATTAATTACATATATCCAAGAAAAATCGAAGCAATAACATTTTAATTGAATAATCAAAGTTTAGTTCTTTTTCATTTTCATTTGTTCATGTTCTAAAAAGTGATAGTAATCAAATACTCACATGAACGTTGAATTGCGATGGTGGAGGAAAAGGCATCACTCTCACATACATTCAAAGTGAAATTATGTGAAGTACATTGAAATGCAAATAAAAAAAATAAGTTCTATGAAAGAATACTTTAAAAGAAAATTTTAAGTATTTGCAAAATTACTATTCAAAATTTCAAATAAATAATGAGAATGCATATCATTCTAGCATGTATAAATTTTTAATTTATATTATAGAAACAGATAAAAAGTTTTTTTTATTTTGCTATTATGATATAGTTCAAAAATTATTTTCAAAATATTTTATGACTTTTATTAGTAATCTATATCGAATGAGAACTATACGCAGTTCTTTTAAGAATAACAGTAAATACTCGAAATGAGCTTAAATCTTTCCATGTCACTAGTTTAGTTTATTCAGGTGTTGTCTTCTATTTAAATTTGTTCTGGAAAATGCTTCTGTAAGAGCAATATTAAGGATCAAAATTTTTAAAGTTTTAGGTATTGGCTTATTAAAGATTTAGTCATGTTTTTCACAAATAAAATTTTGAAATAATAGTTTATCAAATTCATTTCGATACAAAATTTTTATGAAAAATGTTGATTATTTATTTTATGAGAAATATTGCTTACATTTTTAGCATTTTCCAATTTTTTACAATATTCATATTTACTAAATTTATTTTAACTTAATAAAAATAAGAATTAGTAAACTTTAAAATTTTCATTATACAACGAAAACTCTATAGAATTTAAAAAATGAGTGGTAGGTCAAGAAAAATGGTACCTTTGAAAGTTTGCAATTTTGTTGAATTAATTTGTTGAATAATACAATTAAGTCAAGAAGACAAAGTTTAATGTAAATTTACAAACTCAAAAAGTAGCCAATTTATTCATGTGTATAGTTCATGTTGATAAATTCTAGCTGTTAAAAATAAATGAATTTAAATAAATTCAATATTACAAAAATGAAATTTTTGAGATATCAAAAATGTGATACAAAAAGGAAGTTTTAGCAGATCAAATTTGCTTAGATTTTACAGTACATATATTCCTTTTCTTTTAGTGGTAGCTTACAGATTATTTTTCCTATGAAATTTATGATGAGTTTGATTATTCATAATAATGTAATAAAAAAAATTAATTGTAAGATAACCAAAGCATATTCTTACAAATTTCTTTATCGTAAATTGAGTCAAGACAAAAATATGAATTATATATATTATAACTGCAAGTTAAATTTAAATATTCAGTTCATGATATTTTTTGTTTTGAAATGGAAGATAATTAAAAACATTTATAAATATGTTGAATATTTCTTTTAAATGAGAGTGGTTAAAAAATTTCATAATTATACAACTTATGAAAGAAAATTGATCATATCGTAAAAAATTGGGATTATATTATCATAATTAATTCCTAAAGAGAGAGAGAGAGAGAGTAAAATATATTTATTTTAAAATTTCTTTGGGTGTTAATATTTTAAAGGTAAATAATCTTAATAAACATCGATTTCACACGATATTAATCATTTATAATCAAATGCATATGAATTCTATTAATAAGGAAAGATATTTTCTCGAAATAGTTAACTAAATTTATTTTTCGAAAACATAATTGAAGTTTTTAGTCTAAGTTAAAAATAAAATACTTATTAGACTGAATAAATATTTTAATTCCAGGAAAGAATTATTCCATACATGTTGCCATTTTATGTGGGGTGAATTTTTCAGCATTTAATAACTAAGCTAAATTAAAAAAAATGGTTTCCAGGAATTTTAAAAGACCAAATTTTTGAAAGAATCAATTATTCATAAAACTTGAGTCTTGATTTTATAACACTCCTCTTCTAAAGAAGCTATTTTATTAAACTAAATTAAGTTAACATTGTATAATTCAGTCCTTTTATAAATTAAAAACAGTAAATTAATATTATTAGAAATATTAAATTAATACAATTTTGTGTAAAAGGCAGTTAAGCCTATTTAAATTTCAATGAAACATATAATCTTATTTTAAAGTGGGATTAAAAAAAGAATTGAATTTAAGAAAATGAAATAAGTATTCTAGTTTTTAAAGAAATATTTCTGCTTTCTTTAAAAAATATTGCTGCAATTTTATTTAGATAAATTGATAGGTAAATTTTTAAAGTTCATTTAGTATTTTTAAAGTATGTTTCATAGAAAACTATATATTTTAAAAGTACATGCTTAATTCTTATCAAAATTAAGAGTTAGTTTTAAGCTTTTAATATTTTTCATATGAAATGAAATAAAGTCCAAATTAAATTCATAAATTATCATAAAGAAAAAAAATGTATGAATTATTATACTTATGTAAGATGTCATGAAATAATAAATTGTAATTTTTTTTATGTAATCGAATAACATTTTAAAGAATAGTATTTTAATCTGAGTCACACAGAGGAAATATTTTTGGCCAAAAATATTAAACTTATTATATTTGGCTTTTGACAAATTTCACATTTAATCGTAATTTAATAAATTATTTTTCAAGATCTTAAACTGTCTTATTAGTTATTTTTATAAATTTTTGTAGATTAAATTTTAAAAAATAGTTTTTTTTAAGTTAATGAGCAAACATAGCTAAATATTTAAAGTAAAATTAACATAAATCTTAAACTCCCGTTATCTAAATTCTAAACAATTATTTAAATTTCCCGACCATTTGGAAATTTTTATGGTATAATAAATAGTAAGGTTTGGGTGAAAGATATAAAAAGAAATATATGCTAAGTAATTATACACGGATTCTAAAAAATATTAGACATTTTCTTCATCATCTGGAAAATCCTTATTAAACGTTTTTCGTTTCCCATAAAAATAAAGTGAAAGTTGGTATGCATGTTAAAACTCAACATACTTTGATAGGTTTTAGAAATTTAGTTGCATGCATGATTTAGAAATCTGGCTGATTTTCTCATTTTTTCAAAAAATGAAAAATATTTTCTTTAAGTTTCACACTTGGTAAAAATGTGAAAACAAGATAGGCATAGATTACGCTATGAAGAAAGTGATAAGGTTGAGCTAGAAACTCGGGAAAGTATTGCAGGAATTAGAATTTGATTTGTCGATAATTTTTCAATTTCGAAATTTGAAATTTGACTTATGTGTTTCTAATCATATATAAAAAATCTGTGTCATTTTACCTAAGATTTATACAAGCCCTTGAAGACACCAGGGTTAGAAAATGAACCTCAATCTGCGCATTCGCAGGATCTATGAGCACTTTCGTTTCGTTCGGAAAACCGAATCCGATTGTTTCCGACTATTCGTTTATATTACGGGCTCAGTTAGAAAAATAAAAGAGAAAAGAGAGGCCTCGCGCGTTTCGTAATTTATTTGAAATTATATTGATATGATTCTTTTTCTCTATGACATACCTTGTGAAGTTAGTTATAACTTTTTTAAGTTGGAATAAATTGAATTAAATAAAAAGTCGTTGAAATCAAGAGTTTATATAAGATTTATATAGCAAAAAGAAAAATCACAGAAAAAAATCTGAAATGCTTTAATTTTATATTCGCATAATTAAAGCGTTTTTCTGATAAGTTAAAAGTTGTTGATATGGTGCGCAACTTATTTAAAAAGGGTCTGTATTTAAAGTGAATTTGGAATCAGAGTAAACATTTACACACTAGATAGGAGTTTTGACCCTGAACTGAATATCACTCAACATTAATTTTTCTTTCTATTTACTAGAAATGTTTGGAAAGAAGTGAAAATTAATTATGGAGTTACATCATAGGAACTTCATGGGAATTGTTTTTCATGATTTTTAAACAAGATTTAATATGAACAGTGCAGCCATTAAATAAAATTGATGTTTGGAAAATTATAAATGGAAACTATTTATATCTGGCTTAAAGAATTTTCCCAATCATTAGAACTTCTGTGACAATGTTTGGGAGGGATCAACCAAGAAGTGTCGTGAATGGAATACATTGATGCTGTGAGAAATCACTCCATCTTGATTTTCATTTGGCATATTATGAAATAGAAACATGTTTTGAAAGATTCGTGTATATTTAATTTCACATGTGAATATTTATATTACATTAATTTATTTTTAATTTTACATGTGCATTCCCATCTACAATTTATATGAAGTTGAGAACACTTGTATAAGATGGTAACAAAAAATTTAAAAGTTCAACTCCTGTGCTTGGGTAAATATTGCAATGTTGCAATATTTGGCGAAACCTAGGTTTATAACTTGAGTACAAAACAATCATCTGGATGTATCTAAATAATAATCTAGAATAAAAGTTAATTGTACAAAGAGTGATACTCAGTTCAGTTCTTGATACTTGGTTTTATCAACCCACCGAAGAAATGAAAGGCAGAGTTAATTTTGCTTAGCCCAAAAATTGAACTTTGGGCGTGTGCTTTGGAAGTGCAAAGAGCAACCACTATACTTAAGTTTACGATTCAATCCTAGTATATGAAATACAGTAAACCTGGTGACGTTTCGGAGGGATTTTTATTCTTTTTCTTATAATACATTTTTATATTTGATGTTTCGAGATTAAATATTTTTTGCTCATGCCAAATTTTGAGGACTATCACAAAAATGTCAATTTATTATTTTTAATTTTATTGTTAGTAATTTTGAAAATCAGATCAAAAATGTTATATACAATAAGATTTTACTTATTGTCACCAACTTATATTATATTTATATAAATTTAATTTTTTTTTGATTTCATGTAATTTATAAAATAGAACTGAAAGGTCTCATATTTGTGATTATCCTTCATTTTGGTTGTCTATCATAGGAAAAATGAAAATTAGGAGCACCCATGTTTGTTCAAATAGAATAAAATATGTAGCCAATATCTAAACAATTTAAAACTTTTAAAGCGTACAAATGGCATATTTATGTTATGTTATTTCCAGAATGAAATAAATCTCTTATTGTGAATGTAAAAATGTAGTGTGGTTTCAAAAGAGTATAGGAACCAGTGAAAGAACCAAAGAGTATAGGAATCTTGAATTACTTCCACAAATACTAAGCACTATTCCTCATATTTTAAAATCTCATTTTAGCCCACCATTTAGACAGCATAAACAAAAGGCATCAAAACACTTCCTCAGTAACTGAAATAACATAATTTCACATAGTTTTTAATTCTGAATATTTTTTTATTTACTTATCACTTCATGACAAAATGCTAGAAAGTTATTTTAAGCGATTTATGGGTTTATATATAAGAAAATGTTATACAACTTAAAAATCAATCTGTGTTTGATCAACAGCATATGTGCCATCATTTTTCACTATATTTCTTTGCAATTCTTCTTCTTCTTCTTCTTAGAATTCGGTTTGTATGTCATTGGGCACCTCTGCTTTTATCAGCATTTTGTACCATTAACTCCAAACCCAATGTTTCCTAGTTCCAGTTGCTCGGGTCACCCACTTTATTAATAAAGTCCGATAACCCTTTAATGGAGTCTAGGTGTAACTCTCTAGTATGGATGATGCCTAAAGAAGTTAATCTAGGGAGGACAAGAGCCTCGCATTCATAAATGCTCTGCTGTTTCCTCTTGCGTATGACATTTCCAGCAGATAGGGTCTTGCTGAAACAATCTCATCTGGTCAGCAAGTCAGTCATGCTAGGGATAGCTTCCTGACTTTCACCAGAAAGTGGTTTGGAGGTCATTTCTACCTCAAGGGAAGGATTCATTACTGCCCCTTTACAAGATTGCCTCTGAGTTTCCTTGTCTTCTTCAGCAAGGTCTACTTCAGAGGCTTCACCTGCAAATGCAGAAAGATTTGTTATTTCTTGTGTCTTTTCCGCCACAAGATAATTAATAAGCTCAGGTAATATAAGTCCACCCAGCATTGCCTGAGTTACTGGGCAAGGCAAATTACTCTAGAAGTTTGCCAGGCAACTAGAGGCTCCGTTAAGACACCAATACCGCGGTGCCAATTAGCCCTAGGCACGGATAGCATAACACCAGGATTTACGGGAGCTGGTTCGCGGCCTCTGATTCTATATGCAAGGTTATCCTGTCATTCCTACAGGACATTCGGTGATCCACCACCTGCCGACGTGCCTGATGGCTGCTCTAGCCCCAGGAAGGTACGCGTAACCCCTGGTTCCAGGTTTGCAATTACTTGAGTCATAAATCTAAATAAATGATGAATAACATTAGTTTTTAAGATAACTTTATTTTTAATAAAGAGGGCAATGACACAAATCTTAGAAAAACAACTCACCCCATTTAAAACGTAAGTTAAAGGACATTGGGAAAAATGTATGCAAATCAATTAATCCAAATATTTCCTACAAATGAAGCGGTAGACTTTAGCAACCTTTTTTGATAGTGATACCTTGATCATTTTATTAAAGATAATAAGATCACTTTATTAAAGTACTAACTTTGATGAGTAAAATATTTTTTTTCTTTTTTAGTCATCAAAGTTAGTACTTTATTAAAATTATGAAATATACATTCAATGGACTAATATGATCAAATAACGATACAATAATCAATGATTTTTTACTCAAGCTGTATATTGAAATAAACAAATCGTTTCTACACCAGTAGAGCAGAAAACATTTTCATAAAAGTGCTCGTATATAATCTAATTGTTCTTCCATTTAAACTTATTTAATCAATAAACGATAAATAACTAATAAAAATTTTAAAAAAGTTTTTTTTTCTTTAAAAAAAGAATGTCTGGTGATTGATGAAAGCTAGTGGTGTGAAAAAGTATTAAAATTACAAAATATACGAAGCTATTTCGTATTCCTAAGCCACCAAATCTATATCATATATATTGAAAGATTCCCGTAATTAAAAAAATAAATAAATTGTAACTAAGACATACGCAGGGGAAGGGGGGAATAACCAATGCAACAACCTGCACTTATACGTGAGCATTCGGATAAGCCACGGCCAACTAGACTGTGTGTCTAGTTGGCCGTGGATAAGTTGGAGTTCGGGGTTTTTATTTTCAGAATGAGCCGAACGCGTTCGGAGATTTCAGCGCATGCGTTGTCTTAGGTTAATTTTCTAACTCTTGAGCTTTTTAAGGTCTTGTAAGATTAATCTCTTTTTATAAATCATAAATTAAATAACATTATTATAAAATTCTGGTAGCTGAGTATTTCGAAAAATTACTAGAGCTGAAAAAATATATAATCTTATACGTAAAAAGATATACGTGTACTCCATACAATTTCGGAAAACTTAGGGCAAAAAAAAGCTAACTTATAAAAATTAATAATTAGTATTCATTATAATAACTCTGAAAGTCTGATATTTGGAGTCAAGATATAGAAGAACTAAAGCGATGATTTTAAGCTCAAGCTCTAAGCATACAGAGCAAGTCTTGTTAAAAACTATTTTCGAAACTTTAATTTATGAGATAAATGAAATTACTAATGAAACTTTACAATTAGGAATATTTTAAGATTTCATCAAAATTAAAAGTGGGAAATTAGGTTTTAAAAAAAATGTAAATCTCAGAAATATTAGTATCAGTATCGATTTCCTATTATTCGAAATTTTTTCAGTTTCAATGAATCGAAACAGATAAAAAATATTAACAATAAATGAAGAAGAAGAGAATTATAGTTTTTAATCGCATGTGCTCATTTCAGAAAAATTCCCACTTTTAAGTTTTATTATATCTAAATATTTATTTCGTGTATTACTTACTGAAGAGTAGAGATTCACTTATATAATTTTCTTTTCGTGGATATAAAATGAAACTTTTGCTCATTATCAGATCTTGAACAAATTAGAATTTATAACTTGCTTATAAAATATTTCATTGTTTGAATGCAATTTAAAAAATAAACTTTCTTTCATGTTTTTCCTCTGTAAATGAAGGTTCAATATTTTTCTCTGTTACTTAAAATGTAAAGGTTTTATAATTATTTTTTTTTCATTTTAAATATGCCGAATTACCCAGTAATGTCAGATAATCCATCGACTGTTTTGAATAATTTTATTAAAACTATTAAAAGGTAATTAAAAATCAAAATAGGTTTTTTAAACTCTGAAGAAACTTTTAGGTAAAAATCAAAAGCATCAATGAAGATAATATATTTTGTATACACATACATTATTCTCACACTACATAATCATTTTTACATTTGCTGAAAAATTAAAGCAAATCCGGAATTTGTAATTATTGGGAATTTTGACTTATGTATTACATTATAGCTATGGAAAAAATTATTGACGATGGTTTGGAATACATAGTAAGTCAATCTCCTTAATTCAAATCCTCAGTTAAGAATTATTAATTACTTTTATGAAAGATTTAACAAAAATTGTGCTATCATAATTCCACATTATTCAATAAAATGCTAATTTTTTTAATTAATTCAGGAATTGAAATTGATGCTACGTAGCTATTATTATGGATTTGCTCATAATTAAAAATCACAATAATGATTGAAATACTTAATGAATTGTCGTCTCATTTTAATAGTATGCAAATAATTTTCTCTGATTTTTAACATGAATGGACAACTCTCACTTATATTCAATAAAAAAAACATATTGGGATAATCATAGAAATTATCTAAGTTATTTATGTTAAATTTTACTCTTAGGAAACTGAAAGTAGAATTATGAAATTAATATAAATTATTAATAAAATTTTTACCAGTTTTATTTATAAATTAAAACGGGTAAAAATTTAATTAATAATATTTTTTATTATATAAATTCTGTCAAGCATTCTTTTCACCTCCTCAAAAATCAACAAAAATTAAACTAAACTAAAATTTCTTTCAAAGTAACAGAAATTTCTTTTCCTATCAAGCACGACCGTTCCTTTGCAGGCCTTGGCTGCTTCAACTACTAGCTTTTTTTCAGCATTTTTTAACATCAGCACTACTTCTCGCTAATTTTTAACTTTCAGGATACTTAGATCTTTTATCTGTAGTCCAACTATCTAGTTGAAAATCCGTCTTTGCCCTGAGATCCTTCAAGAATTTAAAATTAGCAATTTTAACAGTATTTTCTATGCTTCACCATATATAGCCAAGCTATTTTAATTTATTACTACTGATGACCTCTGTGGTTGCCCATCTGTATAACTCAAAGTTGTATCTAGTTCGTCAAGGTCCTCTCTTTTGTATAGGACCAAAAATATAGCTCTGAGAGAATTTCTCGCAAACAAATTCAAAGTATGTTGAGCATTAATATGAAGAATCCATGTTTAACTTGCAAAGAGCAGAACAAGCAAAATAAAAGTCTTATAAATACTTAATTTTGTTTTTTGACTGATTAAGTTTAATCTAAGCTGCTTTCCCTCATCATTTTTTAGCTGTTTTTATTCAGTAATCTATTTCTGATTTAAGCTTTCTTCGTCATTGATTATTTTATCAAGGTATTTAAATTCAATAACACTTTCGAAGGTGTGACCTTGAATAGAGATGCTCACCGTTATTTACAGGTGAGGTTGGAGATTTCATAAATTTTAATTATTGATGGGGAGACATATATTTGTGAAGTTTCAAGAGATTGAAATTTTTCTTTCATTCTTTATTCTGACTTTTCAAAAATATCTATGGCATTTGCATATGCATCAGTTAAATCTATATATTCCAAATAGTGCTCTTTTGATCTAATCCCTTATCAGAGATACTTTTCTCCTGTGATAGATTATAAAGAGGGTAAGAAAGGGAATTCCCTTGATACAGACCTCTCTTGGTTGGAAAAGATTCAGATAAATGATTTATGATTTTATACGTTTCTAAGTGAGTGTGGTCTTAGTTATATTAACAAGCTGAGTAGGATTCGAAATTCAATCATTGCCTCAAGTAGTTTTATTCCTCTTTATAATATCATAGGCAACCTTAAAATCTATATATAGGAAGAAATTTCGATATTGTATTCTTCACTTTTTCTAAAATTTATTTTAAAGTGTGAATTTGATCCATAATAGATTTTTTGGTGATCTAAATCCCCATTGATAATCTTCAATCAAATTGATAATATGAAGAAGAAGTTTTGCAAAAAGAAAGCTGGTAAATATTTTATACACAGTATTAAATAGCGTAATCTTTAATTATGGTATTCAAGTTGATTTTCTTCCTTAAGATGTGGTTTATGGAGTTATCATCTCATTCAATTGGTAATTTCTCAGCATTCTAAATTTGAATCATGATTTTATGAAGAACATTTACAGCTCCGGTTATTCGACTTTTAATAGTTCAGTTGTTAGTGGCAGCGTTTCACGCTCCCATGACACAGGTCCGAGATTCGATCCTCGGGTTGGGCAAGGTTGATTTAGCCTTTCATACTTCAGTGTGTCGATTAATTGAGTTCCAAGCATGCTTGGGGACTAAACACTGAGAGTCTTTCGTTAGGCTGACCACCTAACTGGGACATATGCTTCGCACCCCAGAGGCCTCGGTCATGAAAATAATTATGAGCACTGTAAGCCTTGGCCCACATGGGCTGTCGTGCCATGGAGTTTAGTTTTAATAGTTCAGTTGTTGTGCAGTTAAGGCCAGTTGATCTGTTGTGTTGAAATTTTTAATAGCCAGGTTCCTCTCATCTAAAGTAAGTGGAAGTTCGTAAACATCTTGAAGTGCATTTAGTTTTCAGATCCTCTTATGGTTAGCAAATCACCTCATTTGTTCTGAAATAAGTTCATAAGTTCTGAAAATAACATTTCTCTGCCTTCAGTATTTTATAGTTTATTCACAAGTTTTCCATCCTTATTTTTACACATGACTGTTCTTGGTTTGAATTATCTTTTCATATTATTAACAAATTTGTAAATCCTCTACACTCTTTTTAGTCTTTCAGGCATTCCAAGTTTTTTTTAATTATAAAAAAACAATTTCTTAAGTAAATTTTTTATCTTCTTTATGTGTTTTTCTCTAATCTTCTCTAAATTTTATATTTTCCTTGGTGAATTCTGATGCCATCAGTTTGTAGGCCTTATTCTTATCTTCCGTCTACACTTTTCATCAAACCATTCATTTTTGGCATAATGTTTTAAAAAACAAGAAATGTTTCAAGAGCTGAAACAGATAACTAAATATAAAATATCAAATTCCAAAATGAAAAATATAAAAATTTAATTTTAAGTATAGCACGTAAATGAATTGAGAAAATAAGTAAAGAAATTATTATTTGGTCATTCGTAGAAATAGACACACACGACGACGTGAATATCAACCATTAAAAATTGAAAGCAATGAAATTGCAACAAATGAAAGAAAAAATAAATCAATGAAGAAATAACTAAGAAAATCAATCCCAATACACGTATAATGTGAATAATAAAATTAACAGAATAGTTAACAATGCGTTTTACTCATATAAATTCACAAATTATAAAAAGAAATAATGTCTATTACACATAATTGAATATTTATAACATATAGCTACAACAATTATATAGCTCCAAAATAAAAAAAGAATAGCTTTGGATCAAAATAAAATCATTAAAAAAATACTAAAAATATGTAACTAAATATACATTATGTTGATCACTTAATGTGATAATTGAAAACAATCGCCTCTTAAATTCGCAAATACTTCGACTAATCTGATTTTTATTCAAATAAACGCTTGCAAAATATTGAAAAATATTGATATGTGTGCTGCTCTTCGCAATTTGCTAAGTTACTGACATTTAATCAAAATCAGAAGAAGAATGTTAAGAGGATTATGATATTTTAAAAATAAAGCAATTTTGCTTTTACTGTGTTTTACAATAAATGTAGTTCAACAAAACCATGCGGAAATATAGAATATAACTCGAAAAATTTATCCTTGGAAAAGCGTTTGATTATTTTATGTGATCATTACACTTTCGATTAAGTTCATATAAAGTGTCTAATTTTTAAGTAAACCTAGTCATTAACTAATGCAATTAATTGTTTTCTTACTTATCAAACAAGCTATACAATAACGAAGAATCATCTCAGTTAAAAAAAAAATATGTAATTTAGTAACATAGAACAATAAACCTGTACCAAATATACATTAAAGATATTTCAAATAAATTGGCACCATTTATAAATAAAATAGCAATAATCTTAGAAAATTGGAAGACAAATAAAGCAGAAAAAATAAAATTTCCTTACTTTATAAGTAATTAAATTAATAGTTAAATGATTTACATACAGCTATAAGAAATTAGATACAAACATAGAAACAGAACAAATATTTCTATTCTTCTCTTCTCTTAAACTCATACTAAAATACTCTAGAAAACATTAATTAATTCAAACATTTATCCAATATATATATATATATATATATATATATATATATATATATATATATATATATATATATGTGTGTGTGTGTGTGTGTGTGTGTGTGTGTGTGTGTGTGTGTGTGTGTGTGTGTGTATATATATCATAGGCAGAGAGAGATATCCTTATTTAATAAGAGAAATAAAATTAACCTATATATTCATTCCGAAGTCCATAAATAATCTGCAGATCAATTATATTTGTTTCTAATATATAAAACAGTTTTGTAAACAGAATTTTTGCATTCTGCATAGCACTTTCCTATTGCAGAAATTTCCATAAGAATTAGAAATACTGAACCAATTAAACCTTAAGTGCTATTTAAGGAGAAATCTAGAAATAAAAAATATTCCGAATACTGGATTCACATTCAGTAAAAAAAAATTAATTTTTTATTTTTCCGATTCTTATCATAAAATAAATTTAATTTTAGCTGGATGCATCATTATCACTTCTTTGAAACGCTGGATTCAGTCACATAGAAGCCTGGTTCCAAATTTCATGATTTGATTTTAATTTCTAAGCCATTTCAAAATACGAGTAATATTTTATTTTGTGGAATATTTATTAACTCAAGAACTTGTAAAATTATCATGCTCACTATTTAATAAAATCTAATACTAAGGGTTTTGTGTGAAATTTAAGTTATTCTTAAAATTCACATAGTTTTTAACGCATCCTGAATATAACTCATTCTGTATATCAATCTGTATATAAAATACAACTCTCATTTAAGTCACTGATCTATTATATCTATAACTAGTTGAATATTAGGTTTTAAATTGCATGAATTTTTCACTTGTTAACAAAAAAACAGTAACGATATAAAGCTACAATTCCTTTAGCAGTATTTTTATGCTAAAATTAAAATATTTATTCAAAAAAGTTAATGTGTAGCAAAATTCATTTATTTTTTATTATTATTATAATTATATGTATTAAACATCTAATATATATATATATATATATATATATATATATATATATATATATATATATATATATATATATATATTATTGCTGTGTTGAATATAAACCTATTAAAAGGAAAAAAGCAGGATAAAAGATGTAATATAATTCAATATATTTTGCTTTGTATATGTATGTGAAGAGAGTTACCACATTTAACTATCTATATATTATAGAATGTCTAGCACATTTAATACACTCTCAAAATATTTGCTTGTTAATCTGAAGAACCTGCAAAAAATATCTAGCATTCATTATAAAAGGCAAGTAAGAAATTAAGAGATGTTTCTTCGCCAATGTTACGATGAATTGTTTGTTTAAAAATATGCAATAAAAAATTTCCGTGACATGTGGTCATATATATATATATATATATATATATATATATATATATATATATATATATATATATATATATATATATATATATATATATATATATATATATATATATATATATATATATATATATATATATATATATATATATATATATATATATATATATATATATATATATATATATATATATATATATATATATATGGTTAATAGTATAATTTATAAAATATGCAATGAATATAGTGAAACAAAATACAATGAAATGCCAAATGGAAAATAGTACATTGAAAAATTAAATGCCAAAAGCAGAATATCAAATGGAAGACAACACATTGAAATATTAAAGCATTGAAATATTAAATGGAAAACAATATATTGAAATATCAAATGGAAAATAACACATTGAAAAGAATACAATGAAAAGAATTACATTGAAAACACTTTAAAGAAAGATAAATATAAATGGAATAAATGGAATAAAGTACCAATATGGCCAGCTTCATCAGGGGTGTTGACCACATTGGCAAAATTACGGCTTTTTTGCAATGGCCCAAGACATAGTTTTAAAAAAGCCATCACACCCCAAAGCCATACCAAAAAATCAAACCAAAGCATCAAACAAGAATAAAAGAAGCAAAACCCAATCCAATATATATATATATATATATATATATATATATATATATATATATATATATATATATATATATATATATTACAAGCTGACCCAGCCACGCGTTGCAGTGGCTGAGTTTTTATAATACATTGAATCAATTTTTTCAATACTAATTCTTAGGTACAATCAAATTAATATTTTCTAAAAAAATTTAAAATAGGTTCATTCATATGAGATTAAAAATAAAACATTTCGCAAAAATTTAAAAGTAATAGGTAAAGTATCGAAATTTTGAAATTAAGCACAAACCAACATATACTTTCTGACTTAGTTACAAAATATACTATATAAATTAAAAACATCTAAAAATAAATTGTCATAAATGAGGTAGATAACATTGACATCGAACTATTATTTTTTAAATTTTAAATTTTTAAAACTAAAAATTATCTAAGTACTACTTTGTGTACAACATTCTTGATTAACCTATCTTTCGCTAACACGAAGAGATTTGATGGTTTTCCTACACGTGAGCAGGCAACATATAGCTGTCCATGTGAGAAACATGTGTTTTTCAAATCCAAACCGCAAATAGACATTGTTTTGCCTATAGATTTATTTATGGTCATCGCAAAAACTAAACAAATTGGAGCCTTTTAAACGGTATTGGAGATTCTGACGCTATCAGTGGTATACGTGACAACAGGACGATATCTCCTTTAAATTTTCCCGTCAAAATTGTTGCTTCGAGAATATTTTCGGTCATTTTTTTATGGCTAAGCGTGTACCGTTGCATAATTGAGGTGGGTTTAAATTACGTAGAAGATTAATTGCTGAACCAATTTTCAATTGAAGATTGTGTGGTGGCATTCCTGGCATATCCAGAGAATTCAAAAATTCAGTTGGAAAGTTTACGGCTTCGTTTTCATCAATAACTGCGTCGATTGATTTAAAAGACATCAAATCACCGGGCAACATCTGTTGTATATGGAAGTTAATTTCGTTCACATCAACGTTTCTTGCTTCAAAATTGCACTATTACAGAGCCAATTATCAAATTATAAAATAAAAATAAAAAAAAGGCTATCAAGAAATACTTGCATGTTTTCGAGGTGGTATGAAAATTAGTAGAGAAAAACAGTAATAAATAAAATTTTATTTTACTATTTATATTAAAAATATTCAAATTGAACACTGCACAGTAATAACACAATACAAAGTATAATTATAAAAATGATTCACGAAAAATTGTTACAGTATGATTATAAATCATGAAAATATATGTAAATTCTATATTCAACCACGCGCTTGCACGCGCACGTTAATTTTCTCTGTAAGATAGTATAATCTAGAAAAATAAACACGTCGCCATCTGCCGAATATCTGTGCAACTTAGATGCTAAATCACCAACTATTTGGAATTTACTGAACTAATTGATAAATAAACACTAATATCGTATAATAAATATTGAGATCAATAATTAAGAGATAAAAACTATTCTATCTTTTAAGTTGGACCATATTAAATGGTTACAAAATTTTATCAAAATCGGTTCAGTAGTTTCGGAGTTTATCGCGAACATACATCGTGACACAAAATTTATATATATATATGTATATGTATATATATATATATATATATATATATATATATATATATATATATATATATATATATATATATATATATATATATATATATATATATATATATATATATATATATATATGACAGTACAGGTTTCAGGTTTACACTGTATTCCTCTATACACCACTCTAGTTAATTCTGCATATTATGTACAGCGATACAGTTCACATTTCACATTTTATTTTTTTCGACAATTTTTCACATTATAATTGCTGTTCAAGGGTTTTATTTAACTGTCATTATATATATATATATATATATATATATATATATATATATATATATATATATATATATATATATATATATATATATATATATATACTTATACTTTAATACTTATATTTTAGTTTAGAAGTAATACTTATACTTTAAATTGTTTATTTTCTTTTAATAAATGTACTTAAAAGTTACATAATACAGGAACAATTTTATTTGTTTAAAGAATTATTATATTCTGTCAACATTAATAAAAATTGAAAAAAGTAATTTTTTTATTTATGTTATTAGAATTGTTATATGTTATGCTGTTTAAATTTACGTTAATAAATACGTTATGTTTTGTTGTATATTAACATATAATGAAAAATTGATTTACATTAAAACTGCAAATACATAGCAGACCGGTGATCTAGACATAAACAAACATTCTTAATATTGTGTTCGATTTATACTCTAAATTATGTTCCTAACTTTTATTATTAAACTAATATTATTTTGATTTTTTATTGTTCTTATATATAAAACACGAACTTTTCGCAAGATTTGAAACAATTAACTCTGCGTTTAGAAATAGATGTTTATATGATAATAATATTAGTAGTCTCACTATAGTAATTAACTATTTCTTGATATTTTTATTTAAAATTTGAAGTGAAGAGCTGAAAATTCTTTGCAGATACTTTAAATCAGTATTGTTGAACGTTCAGCATGTGACTTACAAGATTTACATAAAAAAATTTTCTTCGTACAAAAAAAAATGTATGTATACGTACATATATATACTTTCAATTTAATTTTTTGCATTTTACAGACATTATTTTTTAACTATTTTTCTCGAAGAATCCATAAAATGTATCAAATTATTCTATCATGTTCTTCCATTGAACTGATCAGTAATTATGTAGGATTCCAGTAATTTTTAGACCTATTTCATGAAAATTAAAGTTATGTTATCTACCTGATGTCGCATCAATTCACGAACATTAAATTCGTAAACTTTTAACTTTTAGACGGGAAAAGATAGCGACCACTGACCTACATTCTTTTACGATCCTTTTTCTCCCCTGAATAGTCTACAGCTAATGTTTTTTGCAGCCTTTTTATCTTCCACGCGCACCCCTTTTCTATTTAGTAGGAATGACCGTAATAAATTTGTCAGACCCCTCAGCGTAATCTGATCCCTTTATCTGCAGTTGTAGTTAGACTGGTTGGAGTGGAATTCCAGCTGAAGTATTTTTCCTCCTTTTTATGCATTTATTTAAAAAAATTTTTTTTATTGATGACGTGTTAAGAAAAATGGCTTATTTTATTTGACGATATAATTTGATGTCTAAATTTCAAAATTACATTGTAAAATTAAGCCATACAAATATTCATTCAGTCACAATTTCCCAATAATTTAAAAAAAAAATTATGTAAATTTAACCAACGAATGTAATACATATGCAATAAAAATATTTTCCATTAATTTTAAAAAAGAAAAGTTATAGTATCACATATAGTTATGAAAGAAGTTGAATCAAAATCATTATTAAGTAAGCAATTAATATGTAAAGGAAACTAGTAGGAAAATAACTAATGATTTATCTAGTTTAAAAAAAAATATGGAAGAAAGAAGGGAATAAGGAATAAATGATAACATTTTTCAAATGAAAAAAGCAAATAAAAAATGTATCTCTGTCTCATTATCACAAGAAAAAAAAATCTAAATTAAATATGCTAAAATACTGAATATCATATTCTGGAATAGAAAAAACCGTTTGCATGAATTTCGCTCTTACAAATAACATCAGATTATTAAATTGTGTATTAGTTTTGAATTGGTTAATAAATAAAGTAGATTAATTATTTATTCCTATAACTCTTTTTTTTAAGTTTAATGGGATTTTGAATCTATTAATGAATTTTAGTGATCACAAATAAATATTTTTAAACAGAAGAAATGATTCAGTTTTTCCTCAATAGCAAATTACATTTCAGTTCCTTCACTGATTATTGTATGGAAAATTTGTTTTTAAAATGCACATACAGAACAGGGAGCAACATTATTCCAGAATTTCATTTATATGATATGATACTTCAAAAATGATTAATTAATATCATCAAAATGATGAAAGGCTCAAATTTTTTGAAGCTTGAATTTATTTGAAATCTAATCAAAAATAAGATTAAAAAAATAAAATGTCATAATCATTTTCATCGGAAATTTTAATTCAATCATGAAAATAGACATCTAAAAAAGAGGAGGTTATTGAAATATCATTTAATACTTTTATTTAACTCCACATTAATTGATATGGCAATCATCTATTTTCTTAAAAACAATCTATATATCTGATAATCAATATAATTGACAAATATAACTTAAAGCATTCAGCTGCTAATTCAAGCCAGTTGTGTTTGGAAAACCTGCATTATAATAAATATCACGTGATTTATAGAATAAAAATTTAATACAAGATAAGGAAATCAGGATGAAAATGCTGTATGCATTTCAATATTATTCTCCAGTGTCTGCATAGAGTTACGCAAAACAAATTGCGTTATTTTATCTTTTTCTAACATTTTTAACAATAACACATTATATGATTGTTCCAAAAATCACATAATTTTTGAGAAAAAGTGAGCGAAATTTTTCTTATTCTTCTCTTGTTCATGTTTTTCAGAAATGTTTTGATGGTGTATTTGACTCAAAAACAAATTTCTTTTTATTGCTTTAAAGCACTTTCTTTTTAACAATTCTACTTATAATTGTTGAATTTTCGTGCTATTCCATGTTTCTATTTCCACAGTCATTTTAAACCTTTATTTGAGAAGATAATTTGATATTTTTATATGCTCTTTATCATTTGCAAATGCTTTTTTTCTTTAAATAATTCAAAGAGTTGTTGATTCCTTTCATTTTGTATAATGCATAATTAAATTTTTCAGGGATTTTTCACTATTTACAATATACTAATGAGAATTTTCAATCATTCACCTTTATGAAAATGGCACATTAATTCTTCTTCTTCCAAGGAGCTGCAGCCTGTTACAGGAAAATATTGTGCTACCCATTGCAAGTCTGCTCCAGTTTCCCGTATTTATCAGATAAAAGTCCTTTTCGACTGAGCCAAGCCACCTAAGGTCTTCCTCGTCTTCTGTTTCCCATGGGATCAGTAAAAGTGAGCTTTTTTTACTGGATTTGCATTGTCAGATCAATGCACACAAATGACCATCGTAGTCTATTGCATATTGCATCAAGCTATCGTAGTCTATTGCATTTTATGACTTTAACAATATCTGGTTGCTTATACTTTTTATAGAATTCTAAATTAAAAAAAGAATCTCCGACTAATATTCTCATAGATGGTACCAACATATTTTTCTTAAGATTTTACTTTCAAAGGTTAATGATTTGTTTTCATGTAATTTAGTTATTGTCCAGAATTCTCTCTGATAATGGAGGATTGTTTGAATTAGTGTTTTATATATGTTAATTTTTGTTTTTAAACTCATAAATCGAGATTTTAGTTGGTTTCTGAGGCCATAATAGCATTTATTTGACATGGTGAGCCTGTAATTTATCTCTACAAGCAAATCATTGCTAGTGATTACGATAGGCATCTCAATTAAGACAGCGAATTTTTTAAAACAGAGTTATCTGTAGTTAAAAACTAGAAAACTGAAAAACTAAAAGCAATATAAAACTTTTTTTTAGTAAAAAGAAAGTTCTTCAAGCATTTCCCCCAAAAAGTGCTTGCATTATAGGAAAGAAGCATAAAAATATTTATATCAAAAATTAAAGTAAACAGTATATCAAAACAAAGTAAACAAATCTATGGTAGAAAATAAAGATTTACAATAAAATATGAATACCAGCAAATTAGAACATATTTAAAAAATTCGGATAGAGATGTAGTGGCCAAAAGTAATTTGAAAAATTATGAGTTAAATTCAAAAAGTTAAAGTAGTTTAGGAACCATGAAGTTAATTCAAAGTTATATTATATTTAAAGAGTTTTAAAGTGAATGCATGAGTTTTCGGGTTTCTTGTAAGAACTTCAATGCTTGGGTGGCCCTTCTGCAGTTGTAAAAACTACGCATTACTTCAATCTTACAACCGATTCCCTACTTCCTACATATTTTAAAATAAAATTGACTGGAATATCATTGTCTTTAAGGTGATTAATTAAATGTTTTATTTAATTTTTGGCAAATTTATAATTGCAAATATTACACATACAATTCAATTTATTAAATATAATATTCCTATAAATTTTTAAAGAAATATTGGAATTCCAGAATGTCAATTTGTTGCCTTTAAAATTAAATTGATTGATTTATCAAAAATATCAATATGCGTAATCGAATTTTCAATATTAATAAATAAATATAAAAATTCAGCATTATTATCAAAGATACTGATTTAAATTAGAGAAAGTTCATTAGGATCAATTAATTTAGAATTATCTTTAAAATTTGGATCATTGAATTGAATCTCCGAAATTCAATCCAACATTTGTATATTATCTTCAATCTTTGAAATTTTGGGGATAATTTTATGTTAATTTATCCTAATGAACTAGTTGAGTTTAAGAAAACATTTTCCAAAGCGATGTTCAACTATAATCAACAGCATTTCTGTATAGTTTATTAATTCAAAGAAAAATCATGCATGATGATAATTTATATTAATTCAAAGATTCCATAGAAATTAAAATTATGATAAATAATTTTGATGCATATTTTTAAAATTATTTTACAAATATAATTTTCTTTTCATGATTTTATATTATCTACTAGTTTTAGCTATCTAATAGAGACGTTAATTACTATGAAACTGTTTATAATTTGAATTTTTAAATTCTACTGAAACTTGCATTAGACATTTAATATTGGCTTACGATGGAAAATTTTTGCAGGATCACGTGAGGCAGGATTTCTATTGGTAAGAGAATTTGAATTTGTTTCAGATTCGCCTCACGTAAGCCATTGATCTAATATCCAACTAAGTACTAAGCAAGCTGCTGTTGACTTCAGATAAAATAGGAATTTTTTTCCTATAAATTATTTGGTAAAAATGGATCTTTTTTGAAAAAAAAAAGCGAAAATGTGATCTCTATTATTAAATTTTCAATCATGTTTTTAAATACTTTCTCAAGCACAATGATGGAATTTTCTTTTATAACAATGCACCATGTCACATTGCTTATTCTGAACGATGCCGATGAATAATTTTGAAAGACAAACATGAAATGCACATAGAACATGATAGAAAGATAAAATTGATTCGTGCAGAAATACTCTAAATACCATTATTATTATACGTATTATAATTATGAACAGATTATATATATCTATATCTATCTATCTATCTATCTATCTATCTATCTATCTATCTATCTATCTATCATATATATATATATATATATATATATATATATATATATATATATATATATATATATATATATATATATATATATATATATATATATATTTAATTTTTACAAAAATATAAATTTATAAATACAAAAATTTAATTTTTTTCTAAAATTATGCAAAATATTTTAATTAATGATACAAAAATAAAATTATTAATGGAAGTTAGGTCTACACTCACACATATAAATTATTATATACAGTAATTAGCATAAGTTCAAAAATGTTATATTAAACTTAACTAAATATAACTAAATTAACTTAACTAAATATATATTTAGTTAAATTTATTGCAGTAAAATATTCAAAGATAGTGTTTATTAGTATATAATTAATTTTCTAATTTTTATTAGTTGTTTTATAATTAAACTTATTAGTTTTAGATTATTATATTCAGTTTCATTAATTTTTATTACTTTAGTTTTTATTATTTATTAATTTAAGCTTTTAGTATTTTAATTTTGTGTTAAATTTTTATTGATTTTTGCATTGATGTATGATTTAATTATTAGCATCGATACTGCTATGAGTTTCTTATGATTTCACATCGACATCTGCTCAATATTTGACAATATTAGTTCTTACAATAAAAAAATAAAAATAAATATTTTCACATTTCATTTTACAAATTTAAAAGTTATTCACAATTTTCAATCAAAGTAATAATTCAAAAAAATGGGCACAAAAATTATTTTTTTATTATTTATTTGCTTTAAAAATTGTTAACTCAGATTTTCTGCAAGTTCCTTGCTAAGAATTGAATAAATGTGAATAAGTAATTTTGGCATATCAATAAGCTAATAAAGTAAAAATATGGAAAAAGAGTACATGGTTAAAAAAACAGCAATGTGAAAAATAAAAATTAAACGATAAGAAAGAAAAAAAGTACATTTTTCTTATGTGATTTACTTTTGTGATTAATATTTAGAAGATAGCTTGTGTGTGTGGTTTATAATTGCATTGCTGAAGTCCTTACAAATTTATGCATTTCTTCAAATCTTCTGTTAATTTCAATTTGAAAAGATATTACTTCTTGTGCAATAGCACATCTTCAATAAATATTTCATTTATTAAGTCAAAAAATTTCCTTGCAATTGCATCCTAAAACCAAATAAAGTTTTTTACCTTGATCATAATTAATATGGAAACCATAGTTTTGATTAATTTCAGTCAACTGAAGCATTTACCGAAATTCAACTGAAGAAGCTTGTTCTTCATGAATTATCGACGTTATTCAATGTTCTTAAACTTTCAGTCCTATTCATTAGAAATTAAATAACGAATGATTAGGACGAACTTCTGTCAAAGCTTAGATCTAAGAGTCAAATTTCGTCTAAACCTGGTGCAGTGCTTCAACTAGGAACAGAAGTTCACTTTTAACTGAAATTACAAAATAGAAATTTTATGTATGAAGAACTTCTATTTAAATATCTAAGTTCACAAAAAGCCTAGGAGCTTAAGAGTCCTTAAATCTATCTTTTCCTGCATTTCCTCTACATAAACTCTGTTTCTAAATCAAAGAACTCAATATTTTTGGAAATCTAATAAAAAATCTATCATTTTTTTTAGCTTTGGAGCCATTTTTAACACACACGCACACACATACATATATATACACACACACACACATATATATATAAACCCAGAGTTTCAATTCATGCATAGATATCCCAATTCACAGATATTTCATACAATTCTTAATATTCTTATACTAATTAGTGATTCACTTGTTAACTTCTTATTTTAAATTATATTTTTATTTAATAATTTTTTTATTTAATTGAGATCTAATGTAAAGAAACCATTATTAAATGAAATCTCAAGCTTCTATAATAACATTTATCACTGATAACAAACCACGTTCAGTATTCTTTGATTAAATGTAATCATAAAAAACAATTTTTAATTCATTGTTAATACTTTATATATCGTCATTTCAATGAGTGGCTGCTGCTATTAATTTAATGCACAACCCGGTCACATTAATGTAACCACCTATCAAAAGCCAGAATAATCATCTTTCGTAGAGCGAACTGCTACGAGACATACAGGAAGAGTTCTTAAAGGTATTCACTGGGATATGACATATGTCGACTCTAGTGTCATGGTTAGCTGTGCTAGATTACAAGAGTGAGGATTTATGGTCCGAACAACCCGATCGAGATAGTCACACAGATTCTCGACTGGGTTTAAGTAACTTCAGTTTGCTGGTCAGCTGAGAATGGTAAACTCATCTTAGTACTCTTCGAACCAGCACATATACTGCCAGCTGTATAACACTTCGTAATGCCCAGCTGAGAGATGCCATCATCCTAATAGTTGCAAAGCGTTTATTTTCATAGATTTCAGGTCGTGTATGCCAACATCAAACTGTCCGATGGAGCATAAAACGCGGAAAATGCTACCTGTACCCCTCAGTGGACTTCCAGTAGTGGTACTCGCTAGCGAATTCCACTCTTGGTTGCCGATGAACTCCAGTCAGCATAGGTACATGAACCAAGTGTCTGCATCGGAAGTCCAGACGCAGCAACATTCTCTGAACAGTAATTTTGAGGCTCTGTTGATAGCCCCATAGTTCATCAGGGCGGCCAGTTGCTCTACAGTAACTCGTCCATTCGCTCGAACACATCTCCGCAGCCACCGTTCGCCTTTATCATCTATGACTCTTGGTGCACCAATTGCAACGTCGCTGATTTTGGACAGTCCCTTTTGCCATGCACGATATACTTTTACCACAGCAGCACGCGAAAAGTTCACAAACTTAACTGTTTCGAAAATGCTTCCACCTTTGGCACGAAAGCCAGTGATCATGTCCTTTTGGACATCAAATAAATGCTTCATTTGTGCATTACGCCAACGATTATAACGTTTTCCGAAGCCCTCACACACCTTCTATATACTCTCACTGTACTGTGCAGGCACTCGTAATTGGTTATTTAACATCAAGGTTAAAAATGCGAGGCAGTAACATTAATATGACTGGTTTATGTACACTTTCGAAAGAGCATAGAAAAGCGAAGTAGAACAATAATTATGAATTTAAATTTGTTTTAATTTTCATCATAAAATTGCATTTCCTGTAGTTTTATGATGAAAACTGAAATTTGTGATTTATTTTTCAAATAACATTATTAAAATGTTTTGTCATTTATAAAATAAATCGCACATTTTATACTAAGTATTCTATTTGTAATGTATGATTATCTGTTCATTATGAGTATTGTTTTGATGAATAAAATTTAAAAAAAGATTTTCCTTCAGTCTTAAAACAATCACATATGACAAGGCCAACAATGAAATCAGATTATCTGTTTTAAATTTTCACATTGCATTTACTGAGGAATTTGATTGTGGTTAATACAGTCGTATAACCTCCCGATCAGTCATTATTGTAAAAATAAGGTATAAAGATGAATCCATTGTTTATAAAATTATTCTTCCCTTCCAAAAATTCATAAATGAACTCCGTGAGATAGATTTATTAAATAAAAGTAATTTTTTAAACTATAATTAAGCATTTTTTTAAATAAATGAACTTGAAATGTAAATAAGAAAAATCCTAATGATTCCAATGATCAATGATGCAAAGATCATTGATGACTAGTTACTAATATATTTTAATTTTATTTGGTTAACTCTCTTGTGAGACACCAGATATATTTTTCTTTCTTGTCACATGATTTCAATTCATAGTATCATTTGATGTATCTTTAATGTTTCAGTGATAACACTAATAGAAAAAGCTATAAAATCAATCAAGATAGCCCTTGGACTGCATGGGTATTTTGAGAATTTATACGTGTGCTTACAAACTTTTTAAATTTTTACTGGGAAATAATGTTTCACATATTAATGTTTTTACGAAATAATTTTTTATTAGACCTCAAAAAGCCTTGTAACTTGACATTTGGTAGGCTTATTCTCTTACATAAACAGTATTTTCTTCTATTAGCTATAAATACAACTATATGGATACTTTTTTAGTTTCGAAAAGAGCCTAAATGGTGTTTTGAGCTTTTTCATAAACAAAAGCAATCTTCATCCACTTTCTATTTTAGGAAATTGGTGTCCCTTCCAAACAGAATAGTGTCACTTGCTTAGATTCATCTCATTAATGAAAATTATTATTCTTTGAAAATTATTAAAAACATAGTTTTTTCCTTTAACTTTTAATTACATTTTTTAAAAAATTACAAAAGCATCGAAAATTTTCAGCATTAAAATATTGTCAATAAACGAGAGTTTTCTTATGAATGTAATGCAATTTTAATCTTCAAAATGATTCAACATCACGAGGAACTTTGCTTAAATTTCTAATTGTATTGTTATTTAATAGATGAAAAATTCTCAATCATATTATAAAAAAATGATGACTTCATTTTTAGGTATGCAAGCATATATATATATATATATATATATATATATATATCAACACATATTTACATTCTTTTTCCTTTTTACTTATTTTTGACTGTTCGCTGCAAGATTTTTCACATTGATGTGCATTTTTGGATGGTTTGTTTACATGTAAATCCATTATTTCAAAGTAAAGATAGATGATAAGCATATTGTTAATATTTTCAGATACATAATGTAATACTTCTAATATTACAATTAATATTACACAATCCCATCTTGACAATCAAGTGCGGTAGGGCATTAAACCTTCTTAAAATTGAAACATTGACAGAAATTTGACCAATCAGATACAACGTTTTATTCGGTCATGGTTTTCATTCACACGGTTTCCATGATAGCCATTACTAGTCGAAAAAGTTACGAAAAACGTGTTTTGGAGTAAAATATGAATTTTACCAATAAAGGAGGTAAGTGTTGAAATTATATTGATAACACCTGATTCTAAAAGGTTATTTTTTTCTTTAAAAATTTGTTTATTTTTTACTTGATTGGAGATGATACTGACGCTGATCATCTGGCGTTCTGCCAGCAGTGATCGCAGAATAAGGATGTTAAGATGCCCTGAAAATGGCGTTCATGTTTCTGTGATCATTGTTAAGACTTTGCGGTGTCTGATGATTGGAGCTTCTATAATTACAATAATATGCAGAAGGTAGTCTATCATAGTATATAAAAATAGATTTTTACGTATGGAATCATTTGCATCTTTATTTTCACTCATATAATTCTCGAGTTTGTTTCCGATATTTTCCTAATCAGTCATTTGAACTAATTGCTCAAATATTGACATCAATTAATGAACCAGGTATACATATTATTATTTAATTATCTGCATAATTATCATAATTTCTTACATTTATTTTCATGTATTACGTCTTGGAAATGTCTGTAAACTGTTAAGTTTTGATGCGACTGTTGGATTGTTTACCAATAATTAAAATCATAGGCCTATAATGTGTGTCATCAATTACCGCATCGTTAAATTCTTTAGTTAATATTATAGATCAAAACATTTTCATGCAATTATTGTGTTTTAGAAGCGTTAAAATTTCAATATTTATAAAATGCATCTTGAAAAATTCTTTGTTTATGTTAAAAGTTTACTATGTAGTACTGTTTAATTTGGCCATATTTCGCTTAACTAATGTAAATATAACAGAAAATCCGACTATTTTCTGTATAAATATGTATATGTGTTTAAATAGTTGATAAATTCATAGTTATTTGCGTGTTTTCTTAAGTATAAACTAAATGTTCACCATCGGTAACTCGCTATGATTATTTTGTGGAGGCATTACTGTTTTTTGTGCTTAATAATATGTATGTGTACCAGATATTTGATGTTAAATTAAACATTTCTAATTGAAATTTATATTTCTTTTTAATATCAGAGCATCAGTATTGGAATTTAAAATTACAATATAAATATTAAAAATGTACCATGTAGACACATTTCTATGTTGACAGTATGTTTACATAAATTGATATAGTATTTTAATTTATCCGTAAAAAATTTGAATTCTTATTTTCTTATTTTTTTTTCATATCTTTTTATCTAATATACTGAGAGTAATTATTATGAAACAGAATGGTGTTTTTATAGGAACAAATTCAATGCTTAACATTTCCCAAGACATTTCTATTGTATTTTGACTTGTTTATGCTACATTTTTTATTAGATTTTTGTAACCTATATGTATCTTGTGAAATAATCTTTCATATCTTGATTAAAGTTAACAGTTAAAAATATTTTTATAATAACAGTGAGAGAAATAATGTTTTAACAAGAGCACCATTTTATTATGTTGATTTTATTCCTGAATAAGTGTAATCAATTTAAAACCAAACACTTACAAAAAAGAAAAAAAAAATGGAAGTCAAAGTATTTCACATATATGTATAATTAACACAAGTTTATATTAATTTTCAGCATAAAGAATTTTTTGTTTTTATTTAGTCAGATTATATAAAAAAGACATAAAAATTTTAATTTATTAGGTTCTATAATTCTCCTGTAATGTTTTGAGTAATTATTTATAATATAGCTATTTATAAATGATTGTTACCTTATGTATTTGCATAATTATGAATTTTTGTAATCATGTAAACAATTCATTGAAACATTCAGGGATATATAATAAATAAGAGTTTATTTTTTACAGTAATTTAAGTATATTCAATGAGGGTAAATTGTTTTGGTAAATAATATAAGGCATATACAGTTGACATTCTGTATTGGATCTCTAAAAACTTATTTGATACTCCTTGTCTTGTGTATCTCAAGATCTTGTCTTTATTTTTGTCGAAAAGTAATCAAATTCATTTATATGCCAACCAGTCTTTTAGGCCTATTTCTAATTTGGCATTGTGTGTAGCATTTTGTTTTCTCATTTTGATTAGAAAAGTATGTTGATACAAGTGTCCTTTCTCTTTCTAAAAGATATAAATCATATAACTTATTCCTTGATTGTGAGATTTTTATCTGTCTTCCATAAAATTTAGTTAACTTGTATAAGCATTTAATAAATACTTTTTATTATTTTGGAACACTTTTAGAAACCGAATTTTTGTAAATGAGTTAATTCTTGTAACTAATGTAAAAGTGTTGCTCTGTTTACATTTAAAATAATCCCTATAATTTATTGACATCCTTTTAATCATGTTTGATGATATATTGCTGTAATTTTAAGATTGCATTTTAGTCACTATTAGTAGTCTATTATGTGACTTTACTATAATGCAAATGTGTGAAATTGAAATTATAATACTTTTGATGAAAAACATATATTTTTCATTTTTACAGTACAGTCCTTTATAACCCTGGATTATCTAATGTAAACATACTGTTGATCATTTAAATGCAAGTTGCTTTCTCCAATCATTATCTTTAGGCACATAATATTCTAAATTTGTTTTTGAAAAATAATATTATGGTCTGTATTTTTAGGTTTTAAAGAATAATATGCATAGTTAGTTACAGATTAAGTTGTGTAGGTTTTTTAATGAAGCTGTTCTGAAGTCCATAAACCAATGGAGTTGATAATGTAAGTTTCATTTTAAGTTGATTCGCCCACATGAAAAATTCATTACAAATTTACAATATGAAACTAAAGGGAACAATAGATATTGGTTTAATTAAAATTTATATATCTTTTAAAATTTAAATGAAACTATAATAAGATAGGTTTCTTTTATGAAGAAAGTTTTGTATGAATAGTGTAAGAAGTTTGTTTATCCAAATTTCCCAATTTAGTCTATTAAAAAGATCTCTAACTACTTTTAAAATCTTTATAAAACTGAGTGTATCTTGTAAAGTAAAATTTTAATATGTGTGTATAACATACACCTGTCAGTTTTGCCATTAAAGGTTCTTATTAAATTAATTTACTGATCTTTAATTTACATTCCTCTCTCATTTATGTTCAGATTAAATTGTTAAGAATTAATTGTAAGATTAAATTGTGGGTAAATAAAAATATTTAAATTTTTCATATTCTTTGAAATTACATTTTTTGTTAACTAATAGTCCATATTCCTTTATTAAAAATGTTAAAATTTAATTAGCTAAATAAAAATGAATTATTTTAAAATAAACTATGAAAAATAATATAAAAATAACAAAATTACTTAATTTTAAATTACTTGCTTTACTATTGTTAAAAGTATTTTAATTATACTGATTACAAGGCAATATGGATAAAGATGCTTTAATGTGAAATGTTTTTATATTTTTATTTTTTCCAGTTTGAGTTGTAATTTAAATAATTCAATAGAGATGTAATTTGTTCATTAGTATTTTTATTTTAAATTTTATTATTGGAAATAATGGTATTTTTAATGATTTTGTACATTAAAAGTATGGCATTTAAAGTAAAAATGTAAATTTTCTTATATATTTAAATACTTGTGTATTTTTTTATTGCAGTCTTAAGAAAATATATAAATAAGAAAAACAATCATCAAATTTTGAGTCTAATGTTGAAAAATATAAACTGTGCAAAGGAAATTGTTACAAAAAATTTCAAAAGAATGCTGATTTATATTTTAAGTTAATCATTGTAAAAGTATATGGAACAAACAATAAATATTTGAATATGAAATTTTCAGTTAATGAAAAAAATTGCACCCCTGTATTCAATTAAATTGTAGTTAATATTGAAACAGTATAATAGTTGATAATTATTCATAAAATTTAAGCAGCATCATAAAATAAATTTTAGAATTTTTGTCATGTACAGTAACATTGTTATATTTACTATATATGATATATTGACATATTTTAATCTTTAATATTACGTGAATGTTATATATAAAAGTTCGAGATACTAAATGTGTTATTTTACAACAATTTCCAAAAAACATTTGAATTATCTATATTCCTTTAAATTCCTATATTTAATTTATTTTTAGTTATGTTTACACATCTTAGTGTATATTTTAAAAGATTGTTTATTATCCATCTCTTATAGTGTATCATGTGAATCATATTATCTACTGATTCTGATAGATCTAAAAAATATCTATATTATTGTCTGCTCAAAATATTTATCTTAATATTTTCTTTTGCATAATACATATCTGTATAATTAAATAAATTGTAGAGTAAGGCACATGATTCACTTTTGATGTATCAAATAAGGTGCACGTTGAAATTTCTCTTACCTATATAACCATTGTGAGAAAAATATTGCTGTTTACTTCTTTGGATTTTGAATATGGTAATTCCTAAATGTTTAGTTAAAATGTCTCCATCAAATCTTACTGTTATAAAAATACAAAAAAATCAAAATTAAAAAAACATAAAAATTTGATTAGTTTTTTCAATGTTCATACATTTATATAACATGCATTATATATAATAAGAATGTTAATTTTAATTATATATAATGAAAATGTGCAAAACTAGAAACAAAAAGTAAATGTTAAAAAGCTTAATTTTCCTGAAACCAAAATAGTTTAAGGATATGTAAGTTTCTTTCTTTTTTTTAAAGATTTCAGATTTTATGTAACTTTTGATAAGACTGTAAATTATTTTGTGTTTAACACCCTAAAACATTTAATTTTGAGTATTTTCATTTATTTAATTGCTGAATATTTTCTGTAACTTCATATTTAAAAGACTTCTTTTAGTGTCAAAAATATTCAAATAATTTTTTAAATGTATTTATTAAATATGAAAATTTCCTAATCAAGCTGTAAAAGATAAAGGTGCATAAATATTATTAAAATATATATATATTATTTTGTGAAAATTGCTTAAAAAAGTACTTATTTGATAAAGTTAATGAATTTAAATATTTATTCTTTTTTCAGTAAGAATTTATACATATTTTATAAGTTTCCTGTATGTTCCTCTAGTGTTAATAATATTTACTAAATATTGGAGTTATGTAAGATTTTAATAAGGGAAATGTGAATTAATAATTTTTAAGTTCCAAAAATTATTTAGTATGTGAAAAAATTCAATTATTACATTTTATGAAAATCATAACTATAGAATAAAATCATATTAAGTTATGAAAAATTTCTAAGCTCCAAATAAATTAATTGCTTTATTATTTATAATCATCAGCTAAAACATATATTTTCATTTTGTTTATACTAAGAACTTCAGTTAATTGCTCCTCCTAGAAAGTTCCTCTTAAAATGTCACATTCCTAACTTAAAAAAAATGTATTATAGTATTTTTAATGGAAATTTTAACAAAATATTTTGGTATTTACCATTGTTTCAAATTTATCTTCAGAAACTAATGTGACTAAGATATACATTATACTTATTTTGACTAATTCAATCTCTTTTGGATGCTGGATTTTTTGTTTGAGATGTTCTATTAAGAGAACAGAAATAGAAATAATCATCATTCACAGAAATGGCTTTACATAGCTAATTTTTGGATAAAAATATTTAAATTTCCTAGTTTTTGGTTCTACATTAAAGATTATAAAGTAATCATATACAATAAAATTTAGTATTTATTATTATTTTTCTCTCCTTTTGCATGAAAATATAAAAAAACTATACTCAGAAAAATATTTTTTAAAACATTATTGAAATTTTTCCAAAGTTTTAAATGAGACGTTAATAAAATATTAAATTGATCAAAAGATGAAACAAACAACTAAATTTAAAATGAAAAGTCTGATTGTGAGGAAAAGCTTGGAACACAAAGAAACATTAGCATAAAATATATTTCAATATTGTAATGACAGAAAATATTACTTTCATCAGTTACTAATTGGTTGATTTATCACACAAGTATATTTATCTTCTGATAAATAAATCTCTTCACATAATAATCTGAAGTTTAAGATCAAAAAAACCTTTCTGTAAATATGTGATCCATGTAGCCATAAGAGACTTTCATTGGAAATGTATATTTATGATTATTCCAAATGAATTTTCATATTTTTATTTGTACATATATGTATGTTTTAATATATTTTTCATGGAAAACTTTTCTTATGTAGAGGTTTTTATACAAGATCCAAAAATACTTGTATACAAGAAATTTTCAGAATTTAATTTTTCTGTTTATTTATGTTATTAAAAATTCTCAAGTTAATATGATTTTAATTTTATAAAACTGTAAACATCTTATTTATTTTAAACTGAACAATAACCTCAATGTTTAATGTAAAAATTTAGCAGAGTTACTTTTTTGGAGGAGGAATTTTCCACTTTTAGAACTTTATAAATTTTTTGGGATGAAAAATATGTGTAAAATTTTGAGGGCAGAATAGTTTCCAAGAATTGCAGAAATTTTAAAGTATCAGAATTGAGTTATTTTATTTTTATTCTTATCATTCATTTTGTTTCTATCAATAAGTAATTTGCCAGAAGAATAAAATTTTAATACTTGTATCTTTGTATTGTATTTAGAATATTATCCAAATGTTATGTTTTAAAAATAAAATATTAAATGTATCTTAACATTAGAGGACATATAAATTGATATTCTAAAAGAAATTGTAATTTATAATTATGTTTATCTTTAAGAGAATTGAATTTATCTTTAAGAATAAAATATTTTTTAGCAGTATTTTAAATTTTGTTTGGTCAAATTTGTGAAAATTATAAATGAGAGAGTTTTTAACTCTCCCAAAAATGGATGCGCATTGAAATGTGAAAATCAAAAAATCTAACATATTTCAAAACAATATTTGAGTTATCCTATCCATTGACTTATAACTTCAGTTTCTGTTAAAGTTGTCAAGTTTTTATATTTGACAGTGTTTGAATTGCTGAATTTTATACTTGTGGAGCAGGTGGAAAACTTGCAGCCTGCAAGTTTACATTATTTAATCTGCTTGAAGTTAAGACTATTCAAAATAGTTTAGTTGAAATTACATAAAAATCTATATTCCTCCTTGAAAATTATTTAAAAATTTTCATTTCAAAGGTATTTAATATTTAAATAAATACCTTTGAAATGTTTTTTAAAATTAAAATATTTAATTTATCTCAAACTGTATAAATATGGAAACCTTAAAAAATCTACATTCTTTTGTAAAAATTGTTTAAAAGTTTTTTTCAAAGGTATTTAATATACATACATTATCTTTAAAATTAGATTAAGGTATTTAATTTTTATATATAAAGCCTGATGCTGTTTTGTATAAATAGAATTTGTCTATGGACTTCTTTTTGTTCAATAATTTTAAATAATTAAATTATTATTATATAAAATTTGTATAATTTATTTGTATACAACAATATATGTGATACTGTAAAACACTTAATTTGCTGTTAGTAGTTCCTTAATGTTGTCTCATCTTTTAATAATAGTCAGATTTTTCTCAATGAATACTTATGCATAATTTGATACCATAAATAATATTGTATATAAAATTATCTTTTGCTGAATTTATTTACTATATACATTTTCAAGATACTTTTCTATATTTTTGTTTAAAAATTGTACTAAATCATTATAGACAGATATTTCCAATTATAGATATTTTTAATTTTAAAAATATTTAGTTTATATGTAGTGTGTAGTTTGAAAATCATTATAAATTGTCCATTAAGAAGACAAGCTGGGAGTTTAATATTTAATAGCCATCATTTTATGGTTTTATTCTATTTCTGGCATGAATGTACTTTTTAAAATGCCATAAAGATGTCAACTCTGATTGAATAAGTTCTTGTATACAAAAGTAACTTGAGAAACAATTCAATCAAATTAAATAATGAAAATATGAAAAATTAATTTAAATTTCCACTTTACGTCTGAATTACTCCAGTTGATATTATATACATTTGTTTTTAAAATAATAAAAAAATTTGTTAATTTAGATCTTTAAATTCATCTTTTACTTTTAAATATTTTAATCTTTTTTTATTTCATTCATAATTTTTATTTTTTCACTTTTTAGATATGTGAGGAGTTACCAAAATGGAATTCCTGTGTGATGTAAATCACACCGGTGATCATCTGTATCACTGGATTGAAAGCAGTGTGGTAGACTGAAGTCATTTTAAAAGAAATGGCTGACTACCATTTATTAAATGATGGAATGTTTGGTGTGGGAGAAAGTGACATTATGGATGAAACAGCAAATTTGGTAAATGCAGGTAATTACAGCCATTCTACCTCTGTCAATGCTGCTGGACAAAGTATGATGGCTCAAAATATGCAAAATACTCATGGACAGAATCCAAATGTTATGATGCCTGGCATGGTACCCATGCAGCAAGGACAGAGTGGCACACAAATGTCTACTGGGGGCATGAGTTCATATCATCAAGGAACAATGCATGGTTATCAGCAAAGTGAAGTGCCTCAAAAACTTCATCAGTATTCAGTATATGGTAGTCAATTACAAGCTGGAAATATGGCTGGGCAGTATGTATCTGGCAGTCCTAGACTTCATCATCTTAGTGATCCTTTATCATCAATCCCCGATCAAGCTCAGCAATCATCTCCAAGAACTGTAGTACCCAATCAGATGTACCAAAATCGAAATATACCCACTGGCCATTATGGTCAACAGATGTCCCACAGTGCAGCTGCGTCACAGATAAATCAGGGTTCTGCTCAATATCCAGGTCATTATGGATCAGTTCAGCACCATTCATTGCAACAGCATCCAACACAGCAAGTTAATCAGAATGCTGATCTGTGGCAAAATTCTATGACACATTCTCAAATGACACGTCCATGTATGCCCTCATCTCAAAATTATTCGCAACATCAAATGGTTCCTAACCAGCTTGCTGCCTCATCTTTAAATCATAGTCCTATGGCAATGCAAGGTCAAAGGGCACCAACTCCAAATCAAAACCAATATTTAAGTAATCCAGAGTATGCATCATCACATTCTGCAAACCAACAAACTTCCATGCAACGACCTCCTGTTTATAATATGAATTCTGCTTCTGTTAACCAAAATGGGTCAATGGTTGGGCAAATGAATGCTGCTCCTCAAACTGGTTTGCCACCAACAATAAATTCTCTTTCTCAAGCAGACCAATCTATGACTTTTCCTCAGGGACATTATGGGGCATCACAAGCTTCAGCAAATCGACCTCACTATAATGCCGCAGGTACTGTTGGTACTAATGTTGGAAGTCATTCTGCTCAACAGCATGTAATGGGCCAACAACAACAGATGATGAATGTCCGATCTTCAGTTCATCAGATGGGATATTCACCTGTATCTTCACGAGTTAACTCAGGTCAACAACATGCACCTTCTGTTCCACCTGGTAGCCCTGCAAGGTTGCAGCAGTATCACCCTCCTTTTTCTCCAAATCAAACTTATTCAACTCAGCCTTCTCCAAGGCATTCAAATCCAGAATCTGCCACCCCACCTCATTTGCATTATTCTAATACCCAACATGTGCAGGCTCCAATGAGTCCACAGTATAGAACTCCTTTTTCCTCTCAGGTGACACACTCACCTCAACATTTAACCCCTACTCCACCAGCAGAAGTGTCTGTTCCACCAGCACTTACACCTGAACGTGTACATCAGTCATCTACTCCTCAATCTCAGGGAAGTTATCATAGTCCCAGTACTTCTCATTTGACTAGTCCAGGGCAGGGCCATTCTCCAGGGAATTCCAATGCTCCGTCCAGTTTGCAGCATTTGGAACAAATGGTTTTGCCCAGAGTTAGTACAGGCCCTTCAGCCACTCCAACTCCTGCTAGTGTGAGCCCTGGTGGACCTAGTACGAACTTAACTCACAATACTGGGATTAGTGGAAATTACTATAGCCACCTTTCTAATACTCCACTTACACAACAGCAACCGCAACAACAACAACCACCATCACAGCAACAACAACCACCACCACAGCAACAGCAACAACAGCAGCAGCAGCAGCAGCATTTGCTTTTATCTTCTGTTGGTGAAGCCCGTCCTCAACCTCAAAGTCCCGCCTTCTCTCATGTTTCTCAAGCACATTCTCACCACAGTTATATTAACCAGCCTCACTCTGTGAATCAGTTACCGTCTCCCACTGTGAGTAATGTGCCAAATTCATCGCAACCTCTCCAACCTAGTACTCCAACCATGTCGAACTTATCAAATTCCAGCTTACTTCCAGAAGAAAATACTTCTATAGAATCAAATCAGCACACTGTGGCTTTTGGTTCTGATAGTAATTCTAGCATTCCTAGTGTTAGTGTGACTGATTCAAATGTGTCAAGAAACATAGCAGTAAATGTAGGATCTTTGTCTGCTTCTGATCAAATCACACCCCTTTCTAGTGCAGCAAATCCTACATCAGATCCTCTTGTACAATCTCATCAATATAATATGCTTAATAAGACACCATATCAAGGTAACTCTTCTGCAGTTACATTTGAAATACAGCAAGTTCAACAAGAACTTCAGCAATTATATGGGATACCTCAAAGTCCAGAAGTAATTGAAAAGGTATGTTATTCATTATAGTTATGACATTTAAAGTAATTGATATTAAAAAAATATAATAAAAATTTATAAAGTTTTTTCATTTTATGGTAGCATCTCATTTTTTTTTTTGTTTTTGTTTTTAATATGTAGAGTGAAAAAGAAATATGCAATACTGTTATGAATCAAATTATAAAATTTAATGAAACTGTTATTCAAGTTTGAGATATTACCTATTACTTCAAGAAAAATCAAACCATCTACAAAAGCACTTAGTCCTTCAGTTATACAGTTTATAAGGTTTGATTTGCACTTTGGGTTTGGATATTTGTAGTAGTTTAGAATCCACTTTAAATTGTTTTTTTCCAATGGCGGGCACACTTGGTCGACGAACTCTATGCCACAACAAGGCCACAAACTGCTACTCATTTGTCGTTACCCATCGGGCACCTGTGAACCAAATCACGGAGGCGAGTAGCGTTACCCACGCCGTACCACCACAAACCCGTTTATAGAGTGGGCCACATTCATACTTCATCACAGAAGAAAGGACAGAGAAACACAAAGAGAACAGAGAAAGAAGGTAACATCTATGCCCGAACTGGGATTCGAACCCAGGACCCATAGCTCAGAAATCAGGATCGCTAACCACTCAGCCATTAGTCAGTGCTTTTAACTGTAGATTCCTGTATACTTATTTGTTGTGTGCAAATTATGATTATTGAGTGATAAAAAATCATATTAAGAAATATTACACTGATTCTTTAATTTTTTGAAATTTTATTAATAGATTATTACTGAATGATTAAAATATCTCCTTCATTAAATTCTTACACTTGTTAAATTTTGTACATAAACACCATTTTTTACATTAACTTTTTACTCTTTAAAAAGTTTTATTTTTAAAAGAAATCTTAAACCCTTTATGGTGAACAAGTGAACTTTAGAATTTTCTTGTAAACTTCAAGATTTTTTTTGTAATATTCTAAATTTTTAACTGGATTTCAAAATTTTATAATAATCCAAATTTTAACAACGTTTTAGAACAAATGTTACAATTTTTTATATAGGGGAGAATTAGTTTCTTTAATTTTATATTTATCAAACATTTTACTTATCTATTTATTCCCTATTAGTGGTAGGGCTTCATGCTCCTAAAGCACAGGTCCGAGGTTCGATCCTGTTGCCAGGCAGGGCAACTCATTCTTTCCTCCCTTTAGTGGGTGAACTATATTGAGTACCAAGCGTACTTTGGAACTAAACACTGGGGTTTTTGTGTTAGGTTGACCACCTAACTGGGACATATGCTTTGTAGTCCTTGGTCCTCAATTAAGAAAACATATGGTCACTGTAGGTCTTGGCCCACAAATGGGCATTCATGTTTATAAAGGCATAAATGAGCCACAAATTTAGTTTAGTTTTAGGTTTATTTCCTATAAGCTTTGCTGTTACTCTTTTAAAGGGCGTTTTACCTGGTGCATTGCTTCGTTTTCTTTAAATTTATTTTCTGTTTTTGTTTTTTAAATACTTAACAATAAAATTTTTTATTAAATGTAAAATCTTTTTTAAATTTATTGGTTTTGAATATTTAGATGTTAATGTTATAATTTAATATTAATTATATATTCATTTTCCCCATCTAAGCAAAATGTCTCCTAAGAAAAAAATATATCCTAAAAGTATTTTGATTGATTTTTATTTATAACATTATATAATATATATACTTATAAGATATATACTTATTAACATTGAAGTACATCTTAAGACCATACTTGCAGAAAAATGTAACGGCGAGGTTTGGATTTTATCGGACAGCGAGAGCACAATTCAGCATCTAAAGGATGTGGGTGACAGAACTAACATTTCCATACTAGACATGATTAAACTGATTTTCCTTTCTTGAAATGTAGATCTGCAATGGATTTCCTTGCATGTTGATATTTATGGAAATGTTGCTGATAAACTGGCTAAGAAAGGTTCAGAAGCCTTGCTCCCTGCATCTATCAAGACATTTAACAAAATCTCTGCAATTAGGAAGAAATTTTACAAGATTAAATGGCTAATCCCTCATACAAAAGAATGATACACAATAACTAGCTTTGGTGACTTTCAAACCTCACTTGCGATCGAAAAGGGATGACTGCTCTTTCCAGATTTGTCAGTGGCCACCTTAAGGAGTTTTTGTTTCTATAGAGGTTAGAAGATTTTTCCAACATCCAATAAGTGCACTTCAGAAAATGCTTCCTTGGAACACATTTTGGACTGTCTTCAACTTTTCTGCGATGACTTTATTAGAAATCCTTTTATGTTTTTAGACTTTTTGAGGGTTAATAATCTTGTGGACCTTGTCTAATAGTAGCTAGACCTGGAGAATATGAAACAACAAATAATAATATATAAAAAAATTATGGATATAAAAAATTGGAAGAAATAATATATTATCAAATTTAAAAAAAATACCCTTTTTTGAGAGTAAATGCTTTTAAATTTTCAGAACAAACATCTTTGTATTGTTAGATATTCAAAATATTCCATTGTAACATTAATCCTGAATTTATATGAATAGTCTCCAAGATTTGTTTGGCTTATGTTTTTCTCTTAAGTGATAGCTATTTTATCCTTATTTTCCTTTCTAAATCATTTACTATATTCTGTGTACAAAACTACCAATTTTTCTTTCTCTGTGTTACAGTAGATGTATTCAAAATTTACTATGTGAGTTATCAGTCACATGAAAAAGAACTGAGAATGGAACTACTTAATATATATAAGAAAATTAAAATGTCTAGACAGAAAAAGTAGTTTTTTTAATCAGCCTATGTATAAGAAATTGTTGTATACCTGAAATGACCATAGGGACAAAACAAATCTTCATGCTTTTATTCATGTATTACTTTAGATTATACACTATTCTTTATAAAAATATCTTACAAATTAAAATCTGAATATTTTCTTTCACCATTACTATTTTTATTGAAAAGATATTCCATTTAAGAAATATTTGCATTTTGTTACAATTTTTACACAAAGAATACGGTGGCTTGGCCACGTACACCGCAGAGATGAAAAAATATCATAAAAAGGATAACAAAGGGTAAGTTATTCAATAGCAGGAAAAAGGGGAGACCCAGAGAAACATGGATTGATAATGTTGAAAAGGACCTGGAGACCATAAAGTTAAAGAATTGAAAAAATTTGGCTCTGAAGCGGAAAAAGGGAAGGAGGTTGTATTGGAGGCTAAGGCCTGCTTAGAGCTGTAATGCCAGTTAATAATAATAAGAAGAAGTTACAATTTTTGATTATCTTCAACAACTTGCTGCATTTTTTAAATATTTTCTTTTAGAAATATTAATTTAAAAATGCTTATCTCAGTTTATATGTAAGTTTAAGATATTATAATGCATAGATGCAACTTTCATTCTACCTTTATTATTTAGGTCAATACAGAATTTTTTTTATCTAGTTACTTATGTTATAATGTTACTGCATATTTTATGTATTTCTACAGTTAAAAAAAATTAAACTACTTTGAGAGTTTTAAATCTTTTGCAGACTTTCTGTTTTGAATGAAATTCCATGAGCCAGTATGAATTTGCTGTGGTTTCCAATTTATGTTGCAACTGTTACACAATTATCTTGTTTATGTACATTTTGTCATTTTGCACTCTAACCTATTTTCAAAATCCCAATCATATTCATACTTTGAATATCAAAATCTTGCACTATTTTTTTATTTCGGATATTAAAGTATTGATTTTTTCATATTTCCTTGCTACAGAAATATTACAAATTTAATCACTAGAATCAAATTTTACAAAGATTAGTATAATGCAAATATAAAATGACTTAAAAAAATTAATACTACTATTTGTACTTGGTCAATAAAAGGTACAATGTCAATTTTTCAAATTATTATTTTTAGTTAATCAGAAGATACAAACACTTTAAAAATATTTGTAAAACAATTTCAAGCAGATAGTAACAACTGTACTGTAAATCTAAATCAATAAAGTAAATACAATGAATTTTTAGAAAAACTTTGATTTTCATTAATTAGGCAGTGGTGCTCACTTTAAAAAACATCCATATATTATGGAAGACAACCAAGAAATAAAGCTAAATCAGTAACCTAAATAACATGTTTTTATTGAAAACTTAAATTTTAATTAACTGGGTTATAGTATGCCCATTTAAAAAAATGTTCTTATTTATATATGCAATCAGGCACAGGTGACTTAACAGACAAATAAGTAAATAACATGCTTTTATGAAAACTTGGTTTCCATTTAACAAGAATTGTAAATCATAGTAAACCTAAATATATGTCAAATATTTATTTACTATTCTTAATATGTTAAATAATTGATTACATACAACAATTTTAATCCTATAACACATTAAAAGTACTATAAATTAAAAATACTCACATAATCATCACTTGTAGGGAAAAAAATAAATAAAAATTAAAACTAAAAAAATGCAAATTCAGTTATTCACCATCTATACTCTTTACTAGCAACACATACAAATTTTTGAATTTTATTCACTTCAAAAATAAAACATTTTTCTGTATCACAATTTTAAACTCAAGCACTTCAAGCATAAACATAAAAAAAATGATACACATAACAGAAGTTTTGATGGTTTCTTATATTTTTTTTTCAAACAAATTTCGCATATGCATACTTCAGGTGATGTCATAAAATTAGGGTAATAGGCATTGTATCATCTCATAAAATTTAGCCTTGTTTTGATAAATTTCGTTTTGTTTTATTTTTTTAAATATCTATATGAAAACAAGTAGTTCTTTTCATTTGTCGTTTGTATAATGTTAATTAAATATGTAAATTATTTGGGAGTTCATTTGTATTTTATGCTTTTAACTAGTCTTAACAGTTAATTGGAATCGTAATATTTTTTGTATGAAATATTTTTTTCTGAATAATAAAATAAAGTTCAATTTTAAAAAATAATTTTAATATTTTGCAGATAAAATCTCTTCAAGAACGATTAAGGTATTTGCAGACTCAACATAATAATTCTATCTCAACTACTTCAACAATAAGTTCAAGTGCTACACCATTGTCACCTCATTATCCAAGGTCCATGATCTATAACTCAGGAAATACAACTCCATATGTACATCAACCAATAATGCAATCACATCCAGTTCATTATAATACACCAACACCAACGAGTTCTACGCAAGAAATTACTCAACCACCAACACAACAAAATGTTGCTCCCAATCTAACTCCTATGGCTAATGAAAATATGCCCACTCTTCCTGAACAGGTGAGAATTTGCTTCATCCAACTTGTTAGTCAAATAAAAAGTTTTTTGTATTGATTCTTTCTTGAATATTCATTTCTGACAGTTCTTTTATTCATTTAAGTTGTAAAAAACTAAAGAAATTTGTTATACAATTACTCTACGGAAACATGAAATTATTTCATAAAATCTTCAAAAATAATTTTAAAATGAAAAAATTTTATTTTTTCATTTTTAAATTAATAATTATACAGATATAATGGAATAAAATGGATAAATGGAAATAAAGATAAATGGAATAAATTTTTTTAAAAATTTACATTATTTTATTATTGTGTTGAAAAATTTCGGTTACTTTTTTACTATTTTACATTTTAGCAAGTTTACTTTTCAGATAATCAATGAATATTTAGCCTTTACTCTTTGGAAATCAAGTTTAAATATAAATAATGTATTGAATCATTTCTTGGCAGCTGTTGTAAGGTTGTCTTATGAATTTATTGTGATATCTATACATATATGCCACTAGCGGGCTTCTAATGGATGCTAAAAGAGTAATTACTTAAAATAAGAGTGACTTAAAATAACTTTTAAGGGAATGATCCTAAATGTAGGAAACAAATTTTAATGAGCCAGTGGGGTATTGATCAGAGATGCAGTCCTGGATCCAAAGGGAAAACTTGTGGCCTTAAGTACCTCAGAGGTGTTAGAAATTACAAGGGCAAGACAAGTGGTATCTAGCAATGAACAAGCAGACCTGTTTAGGAAGGATACCTTGACTATTTCCACATTGTCTCCTCAAGTGGAAAGTGTCAAATAACTTATTAAAGGTAAAATTCGACAAAATCAAATTTTACTCTTATGAAATAGCCCATGAAAAACTGAGCTTGTCTTTCTGATATCCAGATATGTGCTTGTCATTGCTTCCTCCTCAGGACTGAGAGAATGATATGCTTGAAAATCGTCATTGGCCACAATTACTTGGAAGCCAATTTTTTAAACTGAACTTGTGGATTCTCCAATTTGCTCACTGTGCAGTCCTGTGCATGTGATAGACCACTGGTAAAAGAAGTACTGCATTATCAACTTACTTATTCATAGTAGATGGTATTTTCTATTACTCTGTAAATCGTTTTTGCTGCACAGCTTGTTCAATTTTGACTTAGTGTTGTAAAACTCAACCAACTAATTAAATTATTCTTTCTTCCAAGTGTTATTTAATTACAGAAACCTAAATTCTAAAACAATTATTCTATAAGTTTATAGTATATAAAATAATTCTTGATCATTTTAGATCAAGAATTATTTTTAACTTTCATTTTTTCTAACTTTTTCAAATAATTTAAGATTTACTTTAGAAAGCTAGAAATATGAAGTTATTTAAATCTTACTTTAAAATTTTTTTTTCTAATTCTCTTTTTCCTTTTTTATTTTTGTAATATGTCTAAAAATAGAATATCTGAAATAGTGAAGTATTTATAATGGGTATAAACAATTAAATGTAAATTTATTTTTATTTATTAATATTTAATGTAAATTACTGTATAAAAAATCGATTAAAGTTTTCATTTATTAATGAATAAATTAAAAGTTTTTCAGGTATTTCATGTTGCAACATGATTAGGAAATATTAAATGTTTTCCTGTGCTAGGAATGCTTATCCATTTTTTTGTGTTTTTAGCACAAATGAATTCTCTGGATACTTTTGGCAGTTATTAAATATTGTTTCTTTTTAAGATTATTTTACTTTTATAGAATCTGAATGCAAACTTGTATTTATAGCATAATACAAATTTATGAAAATAAACTCTTTCAATTAAAGCAAATTTTAACCTTCTAAATTTAATGCTGAAAGCTGTTAAATATTAATTTAGCAGAGTTAATTTTTAAATCATTGAGATTTTAACAAAATAACTGAATCTAATCAATTAAATATAGAGTTGATTTCTATGATTTAAATATTCTGATATTTACATTGAATGACAAAATATGTGACTGTGTTTCTGATCATGTTATGAATCAGTGTTTGTACATATATTTAAAATTTTGATCAAATTTTAATCTTTAGGTGCCGCATGACATTGAAACCTTGCCCCCAAATCACTTTCCTCCTCCACCTTTAGACAATGTGTCTCCTCTCAGTACACAAAATAAACAACCTGAACTTCCATCTGATCCTTATGAAATGACTTTTAATGATGAACCTCCTCCAAAAATGAAAAGGAGACCTCCTAAAGAACCCAAAGCTAAGAAGCCACCAAAATCTCCTAAGCCACCCAAGTCCCCTAAACCAAAGAAACCTAAGAAAAGCAAAAAATCAGAAGTTCCTCCAGCTCTTGATGTATTACAAGGTCCATCTGAGAATATGGTAAATCATTTAACTACTTGTGGGTTATATTTTTAACTATTAACAAATATATATAATTAATACATTTAATTTTTTTTTCTGAAAAAAGCTGAAATTTTACTATGCTCTATTTATGTTATAATTTTTTGCTGTGTTATCTTATTTTAATAACTTTACATAATTTAAAAAAAATATGGAAATTATATTTTGCTGTAAGTATTCAGTGTGCATATTCAATAAGCATTGTAAATTCGGCTTATATTTTTTAAGTGAAGACATTATATATTTTACAATCCATTACATTTCCCAATATGATTTATTTTTGTATTTTACTGAGTTTCAAAGTTAGACTTATCACAATTTTACTATATTTGTTAAAATTAAAATTTTCATTAATTATTCTGATTTTTTAATATGTTTTTTATTTATATAAAATTTTTTATTAACATAAAAGTATTAATATATAGATAATTACTCATGCAATTATGATTAAAGTTAATTTTATTATGATTGCATGTGTAATTATCTTTGCACATGCACTCATAATAAAATTAGCAAAAGGATTTTAAACTTTAGTTGAAGTTTTCACTGAAATGTTATTTAGTTTATTTTTTAGTTAATGAAATGATGCAATATAAAGTCACAGTATCTTTGGTAATATTATTTAGAATTCTAAAATTTACTAATGAAGGAAATAGCAATTTTATCAAGGCTGCTGTGGAAGCTCATTATATTGCTCAAAAATGTAGTACAAATGTAAGACATATTTTAACATACTATTTAAATAATTTTTGTAATCCTTTTTTTCAGACCACGTTAGAATCTGCTGAGGGGTTACAACCTGGTGTTTTACCACAGCCTGGTGATGCATCATTATTACCCACTGGAGAAGGAGTAACAGTCCCCATGGAAACTAATGAAACAAAACCAAAGAAGGCAAGAAAAAGGAAACCCAAAGAAAATGATGGTGAACCCAAGGAACCTAAACCTAAAAAGCCAAGAAAAAAATCTGAGAAGAAACCAAAGCAAGCAAAAACACCTGGTGAAGGAACTGCTGAAGCAGTTCCAAATGATGGTAACAATAATAGCATTGAGAAAGGTGATAAACCATCAGATGTGGCTATAGATGGTGTTGCCCCTCAAAGTGCTACTGGTGATGATGAAGCTAAAGAAAATGTTGATGTCACAGATAAAGATCCTAAAGAGAAAAAACCTAAATCTAAATCTCCTAAGACTTCAAAAGATGGCACTCCTAAAGAATCCAAAAAATCAACACCTAAGAAGAAGTTACCTAAGTAAGTATCATATTACTGAACTTTCAAGTATATTAAAACTGCTCTGTTTTTGCTATTTTAAAATATGTATATATAATCTTACATATAACTCTTAATCATTGGTATATATTGGTTTCCAAAAAAAAAAAAAAAAAAAAAAAAAACCATATACATGATGTAGTTTTTGAGTTGTGATAGCTTATGATTTATCAACTTATAGTCACAAAAGATGCCCACAATTTATTTAAATAAAATGAAATGTTGAATAATGATATTCATGTGGAAAGGATTGCATAGCTAGTATTTTATGAAAACAAAATTTTTTTTAATCAATGTAATTATATTTGCGGAATACAGTAGGAAATGTTGAAGCAAATGTAAAAAAAAAAATTTGATTGACTGTTGTCAATCCAGATTTAATCGAATGAAAAAATAAGATGTCATTTTATTCATTTTTTTGAAGAAAGTTTAAAAAAAGTCACTTTTATTTTTATTGAATATTTCATTATTATTTGAATATTTAAAAGAGCTTAATTATTCCAAAATATTGAAAATAACTATCATAATAATTATGAACAACAGTTTGTTCCTTAACCGCTTCCCTTACGCATTTTTTTGAAAAAAATTGCAAAAAATCATCACATTTTTTTATTTTATTATTAAATACATGGAAACAGAACATAACAAAATAGGTAGGTTTTAAGTTAAATTTTTTATATTTTACAGGTGTAAAAGCATTTAGTTTTAATATTAGTTCACTATCCCGAGTTATCTCGGGCAAATGGACAAAAGTTAAATATTAGTCTTTGTATGATAGTTTTTGAAATAAGGGACAACACAAAGTGATACCTGACATTCTGTACATTGGTATCTGGTCTCTTTTCTTACTGGCTTACCTCTGCAATCTCTTTTTCGGGAGCACAAAGTACACTGTCTCGTTGGATTTGATTTTTTTCAGTAGCAGGAATAACATCAGGAAAATGCCTTGAGGTTAACCTGAGTGGTGAAGGGCTAATGCTGGGTCTTCCTGGTGTGGCAGAAAACTCGTCACGATGATTTTCTGAAATTAGTTTTTCAATCAGTTCCATTCTAAATTGTTTAGGTGATCGGGAACCTCCTGCTTTACAGTACAAGATGTAGGAATTCCACAAGGCCAAATCCAATAAATAGAAGAAAATCTTCTTATAATACTTTTTCCCTCTTTTTCTGGGTGTAGAATAAGCAGCTAAATGCTGGTCGACTTTATCTTCACCCCCCATTTTGTCATTGTAGTCAACTACAATTTAGGCCTGGACTTTGTCTCTCCCTGTTTATTTGTCACATCCTGCATTTCGATTGTATGTATTGTGGAAATTAGACTAACATCCTTTTTATCTTTCCATTTCATTACAGTTACTTTCCCTTTTTGATACCCAATAATTTCTCCTTTTTTAAATTTTTTTGTCTTTAGATCTTGAGGTAACTCTTTTCTATTCAATCGGAGTGTTCCACACACATCAGTCTTCCTTTTGACTAACGTATCAGCCAAACACGGCGAGTTATAAAAATTGTCCATGGTAAGGCAATATCCTTTGTCCAGCAGTGGTTTTATAAGAGTCATCACAACTCGGGCTGACATAGGAAGATCATCGAATGAATTATCGAAATTAGTTCCCTTCCCACTGTATATAATAGCATTCCATACATACCCACTCTTAGATTCGCATAGTAATAAACTCTTGATTCCAAATCGCTCTCTCTTCAAAGGGATGTACTGCACCCACCCGAGTCTTCCTTTATAAAGAAGTAAACTTTCATCTATTGTTATATCTCGTTCAGGTATAATCGCACTCTGAAACTTCTCAAGTAAATGTTGCAGAATTGGCCATATCTTATTTAGTTTTGGACAAGGATGTGTATTTGCATCATATGCATCATTGTTGCTGAAGTGCAAGTTTTGCTTTATCTGACAAAATCGTCTATATGACATTGTTTTTGCAAAAAATGGAGTATTCAACAACTTATTTTTACTCCAATAATCTTGCAGATCTGGTTTTTTTTATAACACCTTAGAGAATAGTTATTCCCAAAAAAACTCTTATTTCATTTTGAGAAGTAGAACACCATGGTTTTGAATGCAATATACGAGCTCGCTCTTCCGCATATCGATTTGTTTCGGTTGTAATAATGTCGATCAATTCATTATCAAAATATTTATAGAAAAATTCCAAAACATTACTGATATCAATATTGAAATTCAAACCTGCGTTGGCAGTAAAAGGAAAACGAGCAGGTGCAGGTGGCAACTTCGTTTTTTGAATTGTACACCGTTGACAAGCTGCCAGCAAATCGTCCGAATCCGAATCACTTGAACTGTCGTCTTAAATGAGGCTACTTACAGACGAATCACTTCCACTATTTTCAATGTCCACCTCTTATAATCACTATCTGATAAATCATCGCTTTCGCTATCTTTCATCATCGCCATTATTTTACTTTTTTTCAACACAACTATCTTTCTTAGTTCACAAGCCGTTGTATACTATACAATAGGAAAACACGTGACTAATCCCGCCAAAAGAACCGCGAAATCAACGAAACTTGGCAAACTGCCAGTTAAAGACGAATATTTCTTTCCATTTCCTCCAGGCCGAATAAAACCGTGATAAAACAAATCATACTGACAAATTCTGTTTCACCCGAAGTTTTCTCGGGATAATAATTACTTGCAATATATACTGAACCCGAAATAACTCGGGATAATCAGGCAAGCGGTTAATATTTCTGAATAATTTTTATGTATCATCTGAAACTTCCTTTCTTTTCCTGCATTTTTATATTTATACACCTGAATTGTTTTTATAGGGTAACAATCACATCAGAATGTTTCTAAATAATGAATGAATGATGAGAGAAATTTTTATTAAATCATTAAATTTAAATTTTCATAACTAACAAAAAATTTTGAGAATTCTGTATATAGAATGGCTTAATAATACATCACTTTAAATTGATAGAAAATAAAAATGTGAAATCTATAATAAGTTTGTATTTACTTCTTTAATTATTCGTAATGCTTTTTATGTATAAGTATTTACCTTTATAATGTATTGGGTAGAAAGTTTTTTAAATATAAAATTGTTGTCAATTCTATTTTGATGTTTGATAAAGCAAATAATTAATGTAATATTTTATTTTGTGATTAATGAAATGTAAACATGTAATTTAGTTTTAAATTTTCTATGTTATTTTACCTATTTTTTAATTTTTTTAATGTAACCTGTCTAATATTTCCTTATCCTTATTATTGTAAAAAGTGAAATCTAAAGTTGTAAAGTCTAAAATTATGTTTTGACTTAATTTGTTTTACTTAAATATTATTTTTAACTTTAAATAGGATAGCTTTAAAATTCACGAGTAAGAAGAAAAAGAAGAAACCTCTTACAGTGTCTGATAATTCTGATATTGAAAAAACACCCCCACCTTCTCCTGTGGATGATGGAGTAACTGTAAGTGAATTTTAACTCTTCTGAGTCAATTTTATCTTTCCTGTGTTACAGTTAACTCAGATTTATGTTTGCCATTTAAAGTTAAATATGTCGCGAATGTTTCATATTATTTTTAAAAAAATTATTACTTAATATTTTTTGGGCGAAATATTGTTTACAGAGTTTCTTTGCCACTTCGCACTTCATGTTTTGTTGCTTCAGTGCTCGTGGATTTTTCCAAAATATTCATCAAAAAATAAAAATTTAAAAATACAACCATTTTGGCAACTACATTATGGAAAGGGGCTTTGTTTTATGTTGATGTGCAAGAGAGAAGAATATCTACACTCAAACAAAGAAAGAAGTTGACTCAGAATACTTACTACTGCCTCTCATTAAGCTGTGTGATTGGTTTCTGGTGAGACATTGACCAAAGAAAGTACGTTGAGGCTGGCTCACATCATAAGGAGTGAAGGATTTTTCACCATGACAAAAGAAAACATCAGTGCCCTTTTCCATTGCTACTTGGTCCTGTTGGCCGATGAAGACCTCCTTGAGATGGCAAAATCTCAAATGAGTAAGAAAACAAAGAAGCTGAAATGCTCGGCCTTACCCTGGAGAATCTGCAACAATTGTGCAAAAGCGATGCAACAATTTGCACAAGACATTGACGACAATATAGTTCAAGCTGTCGAGTTCAGCAATCACTTTGATGGGATTATGTTCTTGTTCAGAAGAATTTTGAAGGAAAAGAAAAAACAAATATGTTAAACGAAGACAACAACTACCCATCACCATGTTTCTCTCCAAGGTAAAAGCTTCAACTCTATCAGCAGCACCTCCAGCAGAAGAGTCAGTGAGCCTAAGGCTTCTACAAGTCAAATGAGGGCCTCTCCTTTGTCACCAACACAAGACTCTTCGCCTCTACCAGAAAGCAGTGATGATTAATGTTTATTACTGTTTAAGGTTTTGTAATTAACCTTATAAATTTGCACTGTCATATTTAAGTAAATACATATATTGTTGTAATTTTTGTCTTAAATGTGTGAAGTATAAATACTGTTTACATATTTAGAACAATCATGAACTCGCTTACACAAATATTCCTTGGAGGCAACTCCTATTTCACGGTTTTTCAGCTTCCACAGAAGGTTCTGGTCTTTATTAACCGCGAAAAACGAGGGATCACTCATTTTTTAAACATAATTACTAAACTAATTGGGTCCATTTTAAACAACTGCTTATAAAAAAAGATAAAAAATTATGTTTTTTGATTTTTATTATCTTAAATTTTCTATTTGCATTTCTGATATACCTAATCAAAATTCTCTGTTTTATTTTTCATAAGCAGTATATTTTTTAATTTTTGGAGGTATATGCAAAACTTAATACACTTAAAAATAAAAGTGAAATTTATAATTAAATTAATATCAAGCAATATTTAAATAATTTTTTGTGAGCAAAAAATCTTTGAAAAAGTGTTGATTTCTTGAGCAGAAATTTTATGTAAGAAATCTATTAATCGTGTTTATTAAAAAAAAACCAATTAAAAATATTTTTTTTTTATCTGTGCTTCTAATATAAAGTGGAACTGTTTAATCAAAAGAAGTGGAAATCATTCTAACTGTTGATTTTTTCTTATTTCTATTAATAATGTATGATTAATATAATGGTTTATTTCTGTCTGAGATCCCAAAAATGATGCCTGTCTCTAAGGAAGGAAAGAAAATTCATTCTTGTAATTAGGTCATGATTCCATTGACCATATGTATGAAACTTTAAAAACATTTTTTTTGAAAATTGTGAAAGTTAATTAAATTTATATTTTAAAAATTATTTGGATTTGTAAAATCATCAAACATTTTCCATATTTTTTCTTTGTTTATTCTTATATATATATTTTTATTTGGATTTCCTATTTATCTCTTATCTTGCTGCTGTATATTTGTTTATTTTATAGCTAACTTAAGTTAGAAATTTTAAGTGTTTTAAAAGTACAGAGTGTTACACAAACAGCAGCCATTTGTAATATTATAGTATTAGAATATTATGTTTTTACAATTATTTATTTATATTCATATATTGCAATAAAGTTCCTGTGTATAGGGCTGATACTTTTTTAGATGATAAATGAATAGGAAATTTTATTTGGGAATCCTAGAGATGTTTCATTCAAATTTTTCAGAAGGGAAGCTTCAGTTTTGTTACTTCCAGAAACATGGTGCAACATGCTACAAATCAGGTCATAATTGTCCCAAGAGGTGTTTACACCTGAGAAGACTTACCAACAAATGCTTGTGATCTCCTTTGTTCACTTGACCTGTGCATTTGTGACTTTTACTTATGGGGACTGTTAAAGGGAAAAGTATACAAAACAAGTTACACAACTGAAGATCAGGATCCAGAATATCATCAATAGCACCACAACATTAGAACTGACAAGAGTCTATATAAATCTTCTCAAGCATGCTCACATGTGTGAAGAAATGGGTGGAGGCCACTTTTAACACCTACAGTGAAGGGAATAATCATGTTTGGAACATTTATTTTATGCATTGGCTTTATGGGCTGGTTTTACGTTATAAACTTTTGTAATTTTGATATTTTTTAAAATTTCATATTGATATAAATTCTTTACAAATATAAATTTGTAAAAAAAAATTTTTTTTTTAAATTTTTGTTGGCCTTTTTTATTGTTATTTTTAAGTTTATAGTCATTTTTTTTAAAGTGATCTTTAAAAAATGAAAAAAATATTTTCTTTTAAAATAATAGTTAATCTTTTTTTAAGCATATTATTTTCTCCCTAGAAACGCAGGTCTGCTCGTAACACAGAAAGAAAAAAATACACTGATGACATTGAATTACATTTGTCTGATGATGAAACTATTGAGATGGATTTTGGGCAGCGACAAGATGGAAAGCTAGTTCAAGTTGTTGCGGTAAGTTTGAAATCATTGTGTATAAATTTCTTACATACTAATTTTAAACTTTTATAGTTTTCCATTTAATTTATATAAAAGGTTCTATATTTTATAAAATTTAATAAGTTTTCCTTTTCATGAAGTTAATTTGAAGTTTTCAATTTAATTTAAAGATTCTTATGTTGTTATTCAAGTTTTAGTTTGATTCAGCATTAAATCATTGGTTAAGAATTCTCTTAATATAAAACATTGAATTAAATTTTTTACATTAATTTGATATTTAAAAAGTAATTCTCAGCCATCTAACATACTATATATATATTCTAGTAGTTATATGTATAAAAATACGTTTTTTCTTGAAAATTCAGCAAAACTATAAAATAAAATTTACATATTATTGAATATTGATTTGTTTATATTAAAAAGTATAGTTACTTTTTATTAAAGTACATTTTTTGTATTTTTAAAATTTTTTTTTAAAAAATGGTTTTTTCTAAGTGTATAATATAGACCTAATGTATTTATTTATTTTTTAAAAATTTTATCATAATTTTGTTTCTGTAGGATACCCATAATGAAGATTATATGGTCGTAGAAAAAATATTAGCAGTGAGAACTGTTAAAAAGCAGGTAAAAATGTGTTTCATATTAAAATAATCATATTTTATCATAATTTTATCAAAAATTAATTTTCCCATGAAAAATCTTTTGTAGTAAATATATAATTCTATAATACTGTCATAAATTCTGTAGAAACACTTGTGTAATATAGTAATTTTTTTTACGAAGAGTTAAAATATTCGTTATAAAATTCACTAGTTAAAAGCATTATTAAGAGTTAATTTTTTTTTATCTTAATTCAGGGAGAAAACACTGCAGGAAGCGATGCAGAGAATAATCCTGATGATGCATGTGAGGTGGAAGAATATTATGTTAAATATAAAAACTTGTAAGTATGAACAGTTCTTTGAAATATATTTTTATTATTTTAACTAAGTGTTTGTTTAATATTAAAGAATAGAATATGCCATACTATGTAGCACAATCAGTAAGGAATTAAATTCTTAAAAAGAATTTTTGTCAGTTTATTTTTGTTATTAAGCATAAAGGGGCTAATAGTACATTAGTCTTTATCAAAAGATCAGTATACATCAAATTTTTTTATAAAAAGTAGAAATGTATTTTCTGTATGTATAAATGTATTTTCAACTGATATTGATTTTATATCTAGTGTAGACAATTATCAATATTTTAGTAATGTCAATATTAGTTTTAAACTGAAAATTATTAAAAAATATATAATGATCAGCATATTTTTAGTATAATTTGCACACAAGGGGTAAAAGAAATGCTAATTGCTGTATTAAATATCTACTTAATTACTAGGTTTGGTACTATGTTCAATTTCATTTCCAGTTAATATGTAATGAAAAATTATCATTTTATGAAATACATGACTATATAAATTTAGACTTATAGTTAGTTGAAATAAACTTAAAATTTTTTGATAGTGATTAAATATTAAATATTTCAGTTTTCTATGTATTGTAATTTTTCTTATATTGACCAGTAATGTTTTAATTGACATAATTATTATTTTGCTAATTAATAATGATTTTATTCTTTAGGTCTTATATTCATTGTGAATGGAAAACACTTGAGGAATTGGAGAAAGGCGACAGGCGGTTCATCCAGAAAGTTAAGAGATTCAAACAAAAAAAGGAAACTTTTAACTTTTTTGATTTTGTAAGAATGCTATTTTCTTTCAGAATGCTTTGTATATGTTTTTTATTCTTTTCCAATTTTTTTTATGGAAAAATTAATTTTTATGCTGTTTTGATATCTTGAACATTAATATGGTTGTTAAATGATGAAAAATGGGGCAGTAATACTTTTCTGTTCAGATGTAATTAACTCACTGATAAAATTTGTTTTCAGTTATCTTATGAGAAGTAAAATTAAATTATAAACAATTTCAAAGATTTTAATTGATTACAATTAATTGGAAGTTAAGTTATATTTTATTTAGTGTTCTTAAACTTAACTATATTTATCTCAAATAGTTTTACGTATTATAAGAATACTTCATATTTAACTGTAAATTATAAGATGTTTTTTCCGAACTTAAAACTTTCATTTAAATTTATGTTTAGGGCAGATTAATGAAGAATATTCATAATAATGGACATAACTATTTTATCATAAGATAACTATTTAATTTTTCCCTCAAATAAAATGTATTATTAAACATTTCTATAAATGTTGTGAAACTAATTTTGTATGCCTTTATTAACTTTAATGTTTCTATTGTTTAGTTGGAAGAGGATCCTTTCAATCCAGATTACATTGAAGTAGATAGAGTTCTTGATGTAAATATTGTAAAAGAAGTAATTTCAGCTGATGGAGAAGCAACTCTCGCCCCTCCTTCGCCCAAACCAAATGAAACAAAGATTGAAGAAGTTACCTCTCCAAAATCAAATGAAATCAAGTCTGAGGAGACCACTGTTTCAAAGCCAGAAGAAATTCAACCAGACATTACAATGTCTGAACCAGACAAGTTGAAACTTGAAACTATTAATCCACCATCTCCTAATATTGTAAAAAGTGAAGATGTTAAAACTGATATGAATGATGTTGATGCCAAAATACCTGATGATACCCTAACTGTTGAAAAAGATAGAGTTAAATGTGAAGTTGATGTTCCTTCAACTGTGATAGAAACAGAATCAAAAGTACCAACAGACAATGAAAATGTGATGATGGATGTTTGTACATCAGAGTCAACGCCTGCTAAATCTGATGAAAATACAGAAGAAGGCAATAAAGAAGACAAACCTGTAGCAGAGGAAGAAAAAGATGTAAATATTCGTATTACTCGCCATTATTTAGTAAAGTGGAGAGGATTAACATATGAGGAGAGTACTTGGGAACTTGAAGATGATGTTGATAGAGATAAAATAGAACAATTTTTACGATTTAAAGATCCTCCTCCTAAAGAAAAATGGAAAGTAAGTACATAATATTTTTATTTTTTGTTTGACATTAACCTTGGTAGTAATTATTAAAATTTCATACATTTTATTTTAATTTTGCTTTCTTGAAAGTCTGTATATTAAATTACTTGATTTGTACTTATTTTTTCTTTTATCTTAATATTATTAAGCTGAAAAATTTTAAGTTTTATTGAATCACTTGTATGTTTTATTCTAACATTTTCCTTATTACTAAAAAGTATATTGTGTTCGCATAAATCTATTTTTTCAAGTTTTGCTTTGGCAAATGCTTGTGCATGTTCTCTATGATGCATATTAAAATTATCATAATTTTTGCTTTTAATTTAAAGAAATAATAGAAAATTAATGATTAATTTTCTGTAAAATGATTTAAGAATGATGAAACTGATGAAATTCTTAAACAAAAATGCATGTTTGAGGGGGGGAACTATATTGGATCTATGAAATGGATTGAAACAAAAAAAGTAATTAATAAATGGTTTTCTGAAATATTAAAGAACTAATAACTATAATATATGTCTAGTACTAACAAATTGGTCTTAAATAATGAAGCATTTTTTTGAAAATTAAATATAACGCAATACATTATATATAGCCAATATGGCTAGAAAGTAAGATTTTTTTTTATTCTAAAAGTATTAAAAAAAACTTTTTTAGAATTTATTTCTTACTTATGTTTTTTATTTAAGTAAAAAGTAATTTCATTCATACAATATGTGCTGAAAAATTGTATTCAATGATTTTTTTAATGTAATGTATTGATACAAAAATCTTTTGTAGTTGATAAAAAAAGAAAATAACATTATTTTCTAATATTTTAGTAAATGCAAATTTGTTAAATTCTTTAATGAGTATTAATTCCATCAAATTATGAACAACTTTCTAGTTGTAAAATGAATAATAATGTAAGAAAAATAATAATTACTTGAATTTAAATAATAATTTAAAAATGTCACCATGAAATGTATTTATCCTTAAATTTCATTCGCTAATATTTTGATTGAATACTTGATTGTAATTCTCCTCATTTTTATGCCTGGGTATCACACCTAAAGATTTTGCTTTATATGTTCTTTAAATTTTTATAATCCTTAAAGACTGGAACATTGGAATGTTTTAAATTCAGCAATAAAAAATTGTTATTCTTATTGTAAAGTATAAAATTTTGTATTTAAGTGTGATAAAATTATGTATGTGACTGAAGAAAAATTGTTGAGCAGTTTTCTATAGTGTAACGTTGTTACTTATGCAGAAATTTAACGTAAATGTTATTAATAACATTGTTTTTTTTTAAATCATTTTTTGTCATTATTGAAACAGTAGTTAAGAGTTTTAAGGAAGATAATAAGTGAACTATGTTAATTATTTTAAAGTAAAATAACTATCATTGAAATAAATTGAGCAAGTTTTTTTTTAAATAAATTATTCATTGACAATTAAATTTACTGTAATGGTTTGACTTATTGATTTAAGTTTGTAAAAAGTAAATTGTGTTTGAAAATATTTTCTTTCTAAAATGTGAATGTTGGAAACAGAATCTTTATCAGTGTCATTTCAGTTTTGCAAATGTTTTCTGCAGCAAATATTACTTTATAAAAACTTGAAGTAAAAAGAACATAATTTTTCAAAACGAAGATTTTAAAATGGAAGATGCAATGGGGTAGTTTTATATAGTATTCAATAACTCAGTATCAAAGCATTAATAACAATTGAATATACAAATTTTCTAATTTATGTATTGTAACTAATTTAATATATGTACCTAATTTATGTGTGAAAATGTTTATGTGAATTACATGAAAATGTTAATCTTCATCAATTTTAATTAAGCAGTGTTAAAAATAATTTTTTCCCCTGTAATTATTATTTAAAGTAAACTGTTAAATTTTCCCATGGTAATGAAGTTTAAATTTGTTCAATTTTTAGTTGGATTTATTTTAATACTTAAGCAGTTAAAAAATAAAACACATTCACAATGTTTTATTTAATGCAAATTTATAAAAATATTGTTGGAAATTTATAAAATGCATATTTGAGTGAATAATAATTAGGTAATGTTAAATTTTTTATTAATACATAAGACAACTATTTGTGACCCCTTAAATAACTTAATAAAAATAAAGATGTTTTTATGCCATATTGGTAAGCAAAAAATTTAATAATATAATGTGAAAACTTTGAACAAAAGTATTAATAGATAACTGGCATCTTTTATTTATTTAACCAAGGGTTAAAATGGACAAACTAAAAGAGTTTCTCAAATATTTGTCAAGTCCTCAGATTGAATAGTTGTGCTTTAAGTTAAATGAAACTGGAGCTTCTTGTGCAAGCAGCAACATGTTCACCAACATTATATGCCAGAAATTAATGCTATTGTGATATAGAGCCAAAGCAAATAAGCAATGGAATCTATTTTTTGTACATATTATTTCAGTGTAATGAACACTTGCTAAATGAACACCTTTAATACTACCAAAAAATATATATTTATCTGTATCAAGTTTGATAATTTTATTTACAATTTATATAACAGTGAATTCATGTTATTACTGTAAATCTATGTAATTAATTATTATAAATTACGTATGTTATATTTGATGATATTGAATAACATTTGGTTTATGTATTTTAAATTTTCCAAAACATATATCTTGTTTTTATTGAATAAAATAATTCCTGATTATTTTATCATTAAAGTAAATGCTTTGAATATTTAAAAAATTACTACCAATAATAAATATATTTTATCTGTAGCATAGTGTAAAATTTAAGATTTTAGCATAAATGTGCAATATCTTTAAATATGTAACAAAGTTTATAAGTAATTTGCATATTGATTTCATACTAATTTACATTTATAATATTTTGTTTTATATTTTTATGAAACTCACCCTTTATTTCCTGGATATTTCAGAAATTTAATTTATTTCCGAATATTTTGTTCACCCTAAGGTAATAAATTAATTTCAAAATCCTACTCTAAGATAGAACTTTGAGATTAATGAATTAATCTCAAAATATTGTATTCATTTATTGATTTTTAATATAAGGAACCATATTTTAATAAAGGTGAAAAAGCGTCCTCGACCTTCTGAATGGAACCAGCTTTCAGAATCACCAGTGTATAAGGGTGGAAATACACTTCGTGAATATCAATTGGAAGGTGTTAACTGGTTAACATTTTGTTGGTATAACAGGTAATATATCTTCATGACATATGTTTTATATATTTTATCTTTCATAAATATTTAAAAAGGCTTTTGTAATATTCATAAAATCAAACAGTATTTTACTAAATTATTAAAAGTGAAGTAAATTTATAAACTAATTCATAATGAATAGTTAATGATAAATTGGATTTCTTTTCAGTTGATTTTAATTATAAATACTATTTCTCATTCTTTTTAAAAATATTAACTTATTTCATTTGCTTTTTGCAGTCAAAACTGTATATTGGCTGATGAAATGGGTTTAGGGAAAACAATTCAATCCATAACATTTCTTAATGAAATAGACAAATATGGAATTCCTGGTCCATTTCTTGTCATAGCTCCTCTCTCAACTATTGGAAATTGGCAAAGAGAATTTGAAACATGGACAGATTTAAATGCTATTACTTATCATGGCAGGCAAGTGCACATTTTATTATTTTGTTTCATGTAATAGAATTTTCATTATCTCAAGTTTTTCTTTATTTTTTATTTAATATATTTTTTTTTTAATTTAAGAATTGTGAAGTTGTATGTTTTAAGTGCTCTTTAATATAAATTTAATAACATTTATTCAATTAATACTCAATATGTTACTCAAGATACAAAAAAATATTTAGTCAACCATTAGGGCAAGTGATTTTAAACAAATTAGAAAAGCTTATTGTTTTGATGTAGTTTGTATTTATGCTAATATAGATAGTTCATACTGTTATTTATGATTATTTTTCAATGAAATTATATGTTTAAAAAATTTATCATCATTTATGGATCTGTAATTTATGTAATGTATGTACAATAAAAGCTATTGTGTAATTATTTTCAAGAATGTTTTTTAATACAAAAAAATGTTGAAAAGTTTTTAGCCATTAATACTTTTCAATAATTTTATTAAATTTTAAAGTTTACTATTTAACTTCATGATTTCTATCCTTAAACTCTATTGTTAAAAGTATTTCTTGATAAAAAATATTGAATTTAAAGCATAATTTTCATAACTGATGTTTGTCAGAATTTATAGATGGTAGAAATCAACAAGTTTCAATTAAAATTGTGTCCTAGACAATAAAAAATCCCAAAATGTTTCCACTATTATGGATTTTTCATGAAATATTATTTAGTAAAGTAACCATTGTCAGCATTAATTGATGTAATCTGTCTGTAAAATTGGTTTATTAATCCATATTTTTCCAAATTAAATTACAGATAATTGTTCACTAGAAGCATGTATATATAGTATATTGAAATGAGGTGAACAGTACACGTATTACTTGATCTGCATAACCTAAAAAAAAGGATGGGATATAAATTGATTAACTTTTTTTTACGAATTAGTAGAATTACTATGGAAAACAGTGAGAAGGAGATAGTGATATTGCTGTGGACATTATTGAAATGTTGACTATTTGAAAATGGATATATAATATTTACTGGCAGCAAATAGATTGATAATAACAAAAAAAAAATTTTCAGCTTTTTTGTGAATTCGCAAATTTTATGTTTCCGATATAGAGAGAATATGCATATAATAAATAAATAAAAAAAAACAGTTTTAGCCAATACAATATCAATACAAATTTTTGAAATTATTTTTTTCTAGACTTTCACTATTGCATTTGTTAAGTTTTTCTCAAAATGTAGAAAAAAATTCAATTGTTAAAATACAAGAATAATTGCATTTAACTCAATTTTTTTTAACTAATATATAAAGATAACTTTTATTATTTATAAGATGCATATAAAATACAGAACAACACGAATCTAAAGAGAAAAAAATTAGTATTCTCTTGGCAAGCACAATATGTGCCATTTATTTTAGCTTAAAAAAATTATAATTTTTGAATAACACCATAATAAACTTTTTAATGAAATAGATTAACTAATATATTGTAATACTCATATAGAATATATATTTAATTTCATGAATGTTTTGCTAATTATGTTCTCTCTCATTTGTTTTCTACTGTAAGTGAATATTTATTTCGTAATTAATTTTATATTATTGTTTACAGGCACTCACAGATATATATAATATACCACCTTTTAATATTGAATTCCTAAGTTATTTTTGAATATTCAAAGTTTTTAATTATTTTAAGTATTAATAATTTTTCCTTTACAGTTCACCGAGTCGTAATATGATTCTAGAATATGAAATGTACTGGAAAAATGAAGAAGTAATTATAATTATATATACACATTTTATTTATTTATTTACTTTTTAGCAAACAGTTTCCCTTAAACTTAATTTTTTATATTAGGGTGGGCGAATACAAGATGTGTATAAATTTCAAGTAATGATAACTACTTTTGAAATAATCCTTACTGATTGTATGGAGCTGAAAGCCATTCCATGGAGATGTGTTATAATTGATGAAGCTCATCGATTGAAGAACAGGAATTGTAAGCTTTTAGAAGGCTTACGAATGCTGAACACTGTAAGTTATAAAATAGATACCTTTACTATACCAATATTTATGTAGGATATAAAATTGAAATTGTTTATGGTGTATATAAGTCTCTCGATTTATAATGAATTTATTTCAATTCAGGAACATAGAGTATTATTAACTGGTACCCCTCTTCAGAATAATGTGGAAGAACTTTTCAGCCTTCTAAACTTCTTAGAACCTAATAGATTTGCTTCTACTGAAGCATTTTTGGAGGAATTTGGAAATTTGAAGACAGAATCTCAAGTTGATAAATTAAAAGCTGTAAGAATTTTTATCTTTTTGTCTGTACATATTGTCAATACCTTCTGAGATATTTTTTATAGCCTTATTTTTTTGTACTTGATTATCAAAATTTTCTTTTGTATTTTTTGAAAAAAATTTCACTTGAAATTTTTTGTTGTATATTTTGTTGAATTGTTTAAATTTACTTTCGTATTTTTATTCTTAGTTTGTAACTTTTGTATTTGTATTTATTTGTTAATTATCAATGCTGAATATATATATATTCTCACATTTTGCGTTTAGTTTTAATAAGTATATATCAATTTCAACTTTTCCAAGAAAATTGCATGAATATTATGCTTATAGTTTTTCAATATTTAAAGAATTTGTACTTGTGATGTAATACATTACCTTTTATGTCAAATATAAATATTCATAATTGATTTTGGATACTACATTATTTATGTTTAAATATATAATTTATTTATCAATTACTGCAATGTTTGTATAAGATTTAATGTGTATATAAATACATGTATATATATGCATTCATACGTATAGGGTTAGTACAACTCCTTGAAATTCGTGGAATTTTGATTTGACTCTTTGAAAATCGGAAATTTTTTCCTAAATTTTTTTAATTACCTTGATGATAAAAATATTTTTTTGTTTTAATATTTTAGTGAAATTGCCTGAAAACAAAATTGGGTATTGATTCTTAATGTTATCCCTAGATATTGGTACAATGGATGTTAGATTTTTATCATAATCATAGCTGTTGACTAAAATTAAGATTTAGCTCAGCCACAATAGCTTCATGATGATCCAGTTCAATTATTAATAGTATTTGGGAAAAAAGTCATTCTGGAAACTTTTATGTAATATTATTTTTTAAATAAGTATATTTGAAAAGAGATTGTTATGCATATCTTGAAATACTCAATAAATTAATAGGTAGGAATCTAATGAAGTTTATAAACTCAAAAATTTTATGCATTATTTACAAATGTAACTGGAAAAAATGTTGCTACACATAATTATATGAATATTCGGTTAAGAACAATTGATAAAATAAAATAAGTTATCATAAATATTGATATAACTCCTGGATTTTTTTATTCGAGTAGTGGAATTTGATTTTTGGAAATATGTACAAATCCTGTACAGATGTATGTTTATGTACATGTGTGTGCTTGTGTGATATATTGTGTAATGGGTGAGTTAGCTCTTAAAACTATTATTCATATGTTATATATATAATTAGATCATATTCTTTAGTCTTTATAAAATATCCATTAAGGTTACAGGTTGAGGAATGTTGATTATAGTTATTTTTGTAAATTAACAAAGATTTTTCTACTTTGTTTTGAAAATAATTCATCTTATATTTTATATTATTAAAATTGTGTTTATTTTATTTAAATAATATTTAACTATTTATCCAGTTCATTTACACTTCTGCATTTGGATTCTCTACTGCAATTTCTTCTGTTTTTAGTTTTCAAATTTATATTTGTAAATTCAATTAAATGGCTGATTACGAAATGCTGTCAAAAGAGTATATGTGTCTAATTTCAGAAAAAATCTTTGTCAACTAATTTTTAACTTTACAATTCAAGGAGACAATTACATTAATTTTTGTGCAAAACATCACATGAGTAAGCAAATTGTAAAAATAATATTTGATATCTTTGTTGGCAAATGTATAAAACATATAAGGGGTAGTTGACCTGTGGCTTGCGAGCCACATGCCGCTCTTTGAAGGAATATTAGTGGTTCTTGATAAATTTATCCAAGTGTTTTTTTAATTTTTGTGTTATTAAAAATTATTATTGTTTCGTATGTGTTTAAAAATGTCTTTTAAATTACTAACAGCAAATTTGAAAGGCTAAGTGCAATGTTGTAACAAGTTTCATATCCGTCCCAAGTTAAGTATGATATAAATCATTGAAAACTGCAAAAACGAACATAAACAGTGACGTAATCATCCATAATCAACCAACTGCTGACTGAATTTATAAACTTTCATTGCAATGGACGGTTGAGTAGGATAAAATCAAACTTGTATGTCAAGGCCCTTTGGAACTGGTGTAGGTTTTCCTACAGTAGGGAGATGGTTTACAACGATAATAGTTTATTTTTTTATTCCACCATAATGTATTTTGAAGTAAATGTATGGATCAAATTTCCCTTAATGGTTTAGTAATTAGAAATGATCTTTTTTGTTAAATTCTGATTTGTTGTTGCTATTATCACTCTGGATTAAAAATTTGAGAAAATCATAATTTTTTATAAGCAACATGTCACAGGAAAAATATATTAATGATTCAAAAAAACTTTTTAAATGATAATTTTCTTTACCAGTAAGCTATTGCTATACATATTTCTTAAAGATTTAACTTACCTTATTTATTTCTAAACAATTTCAAATTAAAAATGGCTTTTAATTATATTTCACAAATTTCTTTCAGCTTTTGAAACCCATGATGTTGAGAAGACTTAAAGAAGATGTTGAGAAATCACTTGCTCCTAAGGAAGAAACCGTAGTTGAGGTGTGATGAATTTTTATATATAGACTCATTTTTCATTCATTTAATATATGCCTTATTTTTGGTAATTATAGAGTGCTGATTATAGATTTATGTCTAACTGAGTTTGTAATTGTAGTTTTTTAATTAATCAGTTATTTTTTTATATTTATTGACAGGTTGAACTTACTAACATCCAGAAGAAATATTATCGAGCTATTTTAGAAAGGAATTTCACATTCTTAACTAAAGGCAATTGTTATTCTAATATACCTAATTTGATGAACACTATGATGGAGTTAAGGAAATGCTGTATTCATCCCTTTCTTATTAATGGTAAATATCTGTCAGTTAGTAATTGAATTAAATTATATTTGCAATTATTTTATTTTTAAATTTCTGATATTTCTACAGGTGCTGAAGAACAAATTATCAATGATTACAAATTACAACATGAGGAAAGCTTAGAAGGGCATTTAAATGCCATGATTCAAGCTTCTGGAAAATTGGTTCTTATGGATAAACTTCTACCTCGTTTAAGATGTGATGGTCATAGGGTCTTGGTATTTTCTCAGATGGTTAGATGCTTAGATATTTTAGAAGACTATTTAGTACAGAAGAGGTAAAAGTTGATTTACTTAATTATACACATGTTTAAGAAATTCAACTTAAATTCAAGCTCATATTTTGAATGTTTCTTTTATCTTGAAAATACTTTAAATGTATTTTGAATACAATATCATTGTACTTTTGTATTATTAAAACTTTAATATTTTAACCAATTGCATTCATTTATGCTCTGACGTGACAAATAACACATTAAATATACTAGGTTGGAATTTAAAGGGTTAAATTTTCTTGTGCTTCTATATTCAAGAATCCATTGAAGATATTTTGGTATTTTAATACTTCAAAACTATTTAAGTTTAGTACAATCTACTGATATTTGCTGAAAAATACTATAAATACCCAAGAAAATTTTAAGTGTATAAAAGATACAAATTGCAGCTTTTATGTAGTCAAAAAATGTCAGTGATTTATAGTAACTTTGAAGAGGATAATAAACTTAGTAAAATTGTCCTGTTACGTTCATAATTTTAAAAGAATTTGTTATCTACTATTTGTTATTAAGTGTAATTTTATTTATATTAATCTATAATAGGGGAAGGAAAATTCATTATACATAGTGTTTAAAAATAAGATTATCCAGCAGAGTTTTTCATTTAGTATAAGAGTTAGTTATTATGTAGTTTTTTTTCTCCTCAGGAATGATAATTAAGAAATTATTCATTTTGGAAACATAATTTTCTTTTGATGCCTTCATCTCCATTAATTTAACTATTGAGTTGTCAGTTGGATAATTAGTTTATAACAATTGATTTAAATGTTCATGTATTAGATTACCACTTCGGCCTTCATTTATCTACAATTGTTCACAATTTGTCTTAAACTAGAGGCCCAAATCTAATTATTATCCCTTATATTCAAAAATGATATTTGAATGAGGAAACAGATAACTCATCAAAATCAGATATTATGTTTTGTCAAAGGAAATTTTTTATTTTATTTAATTGGTAAATTAAATTGATTACATTTTGAAACAAATGTTTTGACATTGCATTTTTAAAAATTACTGTAGTTAATTTCCTTGTGCTATTTAATTTGTTGAGTGGTTTCTTCCATTTTAAATCTTGACGTTTTAATAATGCATTTTTTAAAAAAAACTTATAACATTTCAAACTAATATTTTATTTGTGCTATCCATATTAAGTGAATTATAAAAACTGTACAAAAACGCAAAAATAAAATATAACAAGTATGTATGTATAAGAATTTTCATATTTATGTATGAGCCTTTGACAAAATTTTAGCAAATGTTAATAACTTTTATTTATTTAGATATCCATATGAAAGATTAGATGGAAGAGTTAGAGGGAATTTAAGACAAGCTGCTATTGATAGGTTTTGTAAGCCAGGTATGTTTGTTTTGCTCTTATTAATTTTCAGAAGTTTTCATATATGTTTGTTGCACTTTATTTATGATTAATTATCTTTTTTTATTGTTTGAATAATTATATGAATTTTCATCCTTGAATATCTTCTCTGATTTTAATGCTACATTTGGAAATTGTCATTCTTAGATATTTTTGTTCAATCTGTTTAAAAAATGCTATTTTTTTATTTTATAAATAATTATCTAATTTGTTAAAAACACAATTTTTAAAGCTTAAAAAAGGCTTCATAAAATTTTCTTCAATTAAAATCCTTTTATTTTTATATATTTTATTTCTTAGAACAGAATTTTCTACAACCCGTGAAATCATGTAAATTATCAGTGATTGTTTGGGAGTTTATTTTTGAAGTTGGAAATGTTAATGTACTTAGTCAAGAAAAAATTGTTCTTGATTAAATGTTAAAGTTAATGCTATATACTTTATTTTAATGTATATTTAGTGTTAGAATATTCAAGTAAAATCTTTTTCCAAAACCAGCTATTTTTATATGCAGTAACCTGAAATATAGGATTATATTTTATCATTATATTTATAGGTTATCAATATATTATTTTGTAATATTTTCATTTCTTAGTGTTATTTTTTTAATAATTTGTAATCTTTATTGTTTTTGATATTCTGTCTGTTAAAATAAATGTTAGTTTTAAATGCTTATAAAAGTAACTGTAAAAAGAAGAGAAGAAAAACTGGATTGCGATGAAGAAGATAGAAGACATTTTAAGAATTTTTTTTTATTTATATATCTTAAATGGTCATAATAGGAGGAATATCAGATTGATGGTCAAAGAAATTCGTTTTTCGATTTTTACGAAAATCTTTTAAGAATGATATATATACATCATCATTCATAATGATTTATAAGTTTTTGAAAGTTTTACAACCATCCTTATTCAAAAACATAATTTATATTAGATAATTTTTGTATCTGAATATTCACAAATTTTTCTTGGCATTAAGTAGAGATATTATTGAGTGAAAACTTATGTGTAACATATTCTTCTGTATATAATCCACAGATTATGTGTTTAAAAAGATCCACAGATTATGTATTATACACCGCCACAGATAAACTGATAAGAAAACATATTTTTATTAGATAGCTTACAGTAAAATTTTGACGATTATCAGCATTGTGTCAAATTATGTTTAAGGACAAATTCAGTTCCTTGGAACAAAATTATTGTTGCAAATGGCTAACATTTTGCCATCTTTCTTTATCTGAGATGTTTTGCACTGGAAATATTAAAATTCATATATTGGCAGGTGGTAGCTAAAATGCTTAGGTTTCAAAACAAATTTTAAATTAAAAGCTATAGGGAAAGTAAATAAAAAAATGTCAAACCTGTTAATATAAGGAGAAAAACAAAACATGCATGGTACTAAAGAAAAAATTATCCAGTATGCTATTTGAAAATAATCTATTTCATTTATTTAATAATTAATGAAACAATATATTGTGTTTTAAAAATATGTATCGCCTTGTTTTAAGGTTATTAAAAATTGATAAATTTAACTAGAATCTTCTCGAATCTTAATCAATGTAGCACTTTCATCTCAGTTTATTGCACTTTGCATTGAGTTGGATCCCAACAGATCTTTTTCATGATAAATAATTTTTCTGTATAATTTATGTTTTTAATCATACTGTGCATTTTTATTTATTTGGCACCACATTATAAGCAGTATTAAAATATTAAAAAAAATTTCCTGTATAAACTGCACCACTGCAGTTTATACAGGAAAATACAAGTGTAACTATATAAAATCTCTCAAATTGTATTAGTACTACGAATAACTATGCTTCATAAATACATTCCATGTTAAATTCTTGAGACAAATGACATAATTATATGCAATTTACTTTTTCCTTCTGTCTTATGGTATTTTTATTTTTATTGCTCTTGTGTCAAATTTATTATACAGATTATTTATTGATAGAATGATTTCATTGTTTTTCAAATCCTTTTGAATATTTAACTTGTTTTATTTATTTTGATTTTTAAATATTTGCTTTAAATTTACTAAGTTATCTTTGCTCTTTCAATATAATTAAACATTTATAAAAAATATTTAAAAAAATAATCAGTTTTATTAAATGAAATTGTTCTTTATTTTAGAAAAGTTATAAATAAGGCAAAATTAATTTTTATCTGTTCAGGAATAGTTCTTTTTTCCTATTTTCCTTTACCTTTTGTAGATCTATAAAATAAATATTAATATTAAATTTTCTTTATAGTTGAAGAAATCTTTTAGAATTAAGAAGTAAATACTGAATTTTCTTATTTTCAGATTCTGATAGATTTGTATTCCTACTTTGTACTCGAGCTGGTGGATTAGGTATAAATTTAACTGCTGCTGATACTGTTATTATCTTTGATTCTGATTGGAATCCACAGAATGATTTGCAAGTAAGTTAATATTATTGTAATAATTTTTATATAAAAATAAATTTTATATTGTATTGTATTGAAATATTTATCATGTGGTTTATAGTGAAAAAATATCTTTCATTCTCTGAAATTTTGTTCTGGCAACTTGTTTATAATTTCCCTTTTTTTATAAATTTTATTTTCCCTTATGAAATAAATATTTGCATCTTTTTATTTTTAATGTTGTATAGGTGCTATTGTTTACATACAGTTTCTTTAATGTTTATGATAAGTATGTCATTACTGCATTAAGATTTCATGCTCTAATATTGCATAATTAATTTATTTTTCTGCAATTTTATTTTTTAACTTATTGTGCATTTGAAGTTCTTTTGAATTATTATTTTGATAATTTGTATTTGAGTCCTGTTAGAGTTCTTTAAAGAACATAATCTCAGAAAGAATCTGATGATTTGGAATTGACTGGAATTTTCTAATTTTATCTCTTCCACTTTCCCCCTTGGATTTGCCGAGCTAGCAGCTGAATGGCTAGCACTCTTGCCTTCGGTTCAACAGTTCGTGGGTTCGAATCTTACCTTGGGCATGGATGTTTGTAGTGGTTCGGAATCCACTTTAAACCGTAGGTCCCGGTCTAATTAGCCCTCGTGTGCAAAAAATGACTGTTGAGCGACAAACCAAACCCCTTGGATTTTCTAAATTTAAATATAAATCTTAATTTTATACAGTTTTTAAAAGTGAAATGACCATTTAAGTCTGTTATCCTCAAATTGAGTTTTATAATATATCACTCAATTTGATATTAGGTACACAGATTACATATTATGTAATCTGTAACATAGACTCTGATATAGAACTATATATCAATGTTTTACATTAAGGGTACTTAGTGATGGATCAGGCTACCTTCTTTAGTTCCTGCATACCATTGTGCTGGCTCTTTTACTACTGTCTTAGATAATGAAATTGAAGCCATTACTTAAGCTATGCTACAAATGTCAATTCACAGTCATTCTTTTGTAAAAGCATTTAGTGTGTCAAGCCTTTTTAAATTGATTAAATAGTTCTTAACTGTAATCCTGTATTTAAAGCATGAATAAACCTTGATCTGCTGTGTAATCCTTTATTTAAGGCATTAGCACACATGAAGTATCTTACCAATGGGTTTTAGCTCTCTGTGGTATTACAAACAATAAAAAATATATTGGCTAAGTAAGAGGCAATACATTAATTGATAACTTTTATTTCATACAACTAAATTATTTATTAACTTACTCTTCAGAAATTTCTTAAACAGGCTATGACTCAGTGTACTATGGATAAGAGGTAGAGAATTTTGGAGAAATTATTTTCGAATTTTTTTTTTGTTAATTTTAATTAATGATATGCTATTCATTAGACAGATTGTAAGTTTCATTAAATTTTTTTTGCAATTAAATTGATGTGAGTTATTTTTTTTAAATAAAACTAAACTCAAAGTTTTTATATATTTTAAATTTAAGGGATAATTTTAAGAAACTTTGTTTAAGTAATTTGTTATTTTTACTCAAAAGGCCCAAGCTCGTTGTCACAGGATTGGTCAGTCTAAAGCAGTCAAAGTCTACAGGCTCATTTGTCGTAATACCTATGAAAGGGAAATGTTTGATAAAGCAAGTTTAAAGCTTGGTTTAGATAAAGCTGTTCTGCAATCAATGTCTATGAAAGATAATGTTAGTGGAATGGTAAGAATTCTTTTATTTTTCTTTTTGCTCTCATGTTTGAAAATAATTCATACATATATTTTTATTAATTCATACATAATTCATTCAATGTTCTATTTACATTCTTCATTTGTATACTCAATCATATTCAATAGTATTCTATTAAGATGAATAGAGAATTAAAAATACTTTCATGTTAATGTGCTTCCTGATTTAAATTAAAATTTTTATTATTGCAGTTTTCCCAAATTTGCCCACTTGCAAATATGGGCTAGGTGACTTAGTGGATGAAACCAAAAAATATTTAATCACTTCTTGTAATGAAAATAACTACAAATAAGTATTTAAGAATGTATATTCATTCTGTAACTATAAACTATTAATTCTGAAGAAATGTTTCATTAGCGCACTGATTTATACTGAAGATTTTTTTCAGATATTTATAGTTTTTGTTATGCTTTAGACATGATATTTATATTATCTAGAGTGAGGAAAAAAGTCTTTTTCCCTATTAAAATGAAATATTTTATACATTGGGGATTTTTTAAAAATTACTTGCAATTTTTTAAAACTATGTTAAAGCTGGTCTATAACGATAATATATGGACTGAAATTTTATGTTTACAGTATATTATTGACAGTTTAAGCTTCTTTTCTGCTTGATTCACCTCAAAATTTATGTTGTTTAAATTACCTTTGTTTAATACTAAGTTTTATAAAATTTCATAAATTGTGGATTATTTTAAATTGATTACAATTGAATTTTTGTAAAAACATATTTTTTTAAGAAATATTTATGGAAAAGTGATGTAAGCAATGTTTTCTTTCATAATAATAATAATATAAAAAATGTTGTGGGAAAAAATACTAATGTTTTACTGTGAGTCATCATGATGCAAAGGTTTTTTGTTTTATAATCTTATTTATTTCACATGTTGTAAAGATGAAAATGCTGATTGCTTACCTGTTGGATAAAAGATAGCATACATATATTTTCTCTTTCCCTCTCATTCTTACAAAATACACTTAAGGAAATTGAAAAGCATTCTATTTTTTGGAGCTTCTGCCAAACATGCTAGACAGTTATTTGTGGAAATCATCCGTCATTTTAAATAAAATCATCTGTGCTTTTTCTGATTTTTAGGCCTCATAGTCTGTAATTCAATATAAACGTTTTTTTATTGTTCTTTAAAAATATTTGTTAAAGGATATATATGATGATATTTATATAAACTAATTTTACCAGAAACCAGAGATATCTATCTAAACTAATTTTTAAAATTCTCCACTTATAAATACTAAAGAAAAGAAAGGGTAAGAGACAGACTTCCTCAAATTTAGTTTATTTTGATTCTTGAAAATTTTTGTCCTTGCAATTTTATTACTTTCAAAATTGTGCAAAATATTTTTTTTTTCTTGTGAAAATCTTAATGGTAGTTTGAAATACTTCTGTATTTTTTGATACAGCTTTAACACTGCTGAGTTAAAAGATACTTTATTTTTCTCAGATGGCAATATATGAATTTATTTGTGTAATATTCTACGATCTTAATACTATTTTTATTTCCCTTTGTTAGCTTTACCTATCCTTTTGGCTATTATTTTGGAAATATACTTATCAGTATCTTATAACTATCAAATTAAAGAAAAAAAATAGTTTCAATACTACTACAATTTTTAATTACTTTAATTTTTCATTTAACAGAATCAACAAATGTCTAAGAAAGAAATTGAAGACTTACTTCGCAAAGGTGCTTATGGAGCTCTGATGGAAGATGATAATGCTGGCGACAAATTTTGTGAAGAAGATATTGACCAGATTCTCCAAAGGCGCACACAAGTCATCACTTTGGAAAGTGGCACTAAAGGTTCCACATTTTCAAAGGCTACTTTTGCGTCAGCTAGCACAAGGTCAGATATTGAAATAGATGATCCCAATTTTTGGGAAAAATGGGCTAAAAAGGCACAGTTGGATGTTGATGAATTGAAGAACAGGGTATGTAATGTATAAAAGAAAATTATTCACATAATGGTTAACAATTAAAATATATTAAAAGCATATCTATTTTATAAGTATTTAATTCATTGTATATTTTTGTAATGACAAGTATATTTGGATGCAGTTTATTATTTTTTTAAAAATTTGTTAATTATTAAAAAAAGTTTTTGAAATTTGTTTTCCTCATTTTCCGAATTCAACATTCTTAGTTAAAGAAATGTTAATTCAAAATATTTTTAATTAATTATAGTAGAATTATTTAACTTATTGTTTAATTTTCTCACCTTTTTTTTATTAATGTTTGTGTAACTAAGAAATATATAGATTTTTCATGTACATAGTAATAAATTTTTTCAGTCAAATTTCTATTTAAGCATAATCTACATTTTGAATTATTTCTTAAACTATGGTAAGTAATTTAAATGGTCTTGTTGAACTAATGAAATATAAAAATAATGCTTTTTTTTAATTCAATAATATTGACAGAGTTTTTAAAAGAAATTAAAATTATAGGTGAATCTGTAATTTCTAGATATTTTCTTGGATAAAAATTATATTTTGTTTTATTTAATTATTTAAACAAAGAAAGATAATATCAGAAAATTCTTTGGTCATTTTAAAACAAATTCAAAATTTTTGTGAGGCCTTTTTCATTTTTCGAGAAGTTGATAATGATTGCATTTATTCCAATTTATTAAATTGTAAGATTGGATTGTTTTATTGTAATTATTAAGTATTAATCCAATGAATTATTTCATTTAAAGAAATATGTCAAATAATATCCATTTTTATAAGTAAATGCTTAACAATTGGTTTAAAAAAACACTTAATATATTCTGAGTAAAATATTAGAATATACATTTTTATAAAAGATTTATAAATATATTATTTATATATTTTCATAATGGGTTAGATATATTGATACCATATTTTTTAAATATTCATTTTAATTTTGTATTATTCAATTACAAAAAATAAATTTTATTTCATTAAATACTGTAAATGAGTTTATTTTATCTTTATTGTTGCATGAAAACCAAAGTTTGTTAATATATATTTTTAGAATGAGCTCATAATTCAAGAACCTCGACGCCGAACTCAAACTAGAAGGTTTGGGACAGATGACTTAATTGATCTTTCAGACTTGGAGACAAGTGATGAAGATGATGAAAATATTTCATCTCGAACAAGAGCATCTCGTAAAGGATCTAAAAATCGCCCTAAGGGCAGAGGTAGGGATAGAGATGATGATTTTATGGAAGATCTTCCTCCTGGCTGCTGGACACGGGCAGAATGTTATAAAATGGAGAAAGGACTACTCACTTTTGGGTAATTTTTAATAATATTGTGTTGAAAATTGTAAAGTAGTTTAATCAATTTTTGATCCTATGAATTTTCAGAATAAACCTATGTCATAAAACATCAGTAAATAATAATGAATGCATTTGTATTGATGCTAGTCTTGTATTTTTTTTTTTAAAGAATACCCATTTTGATTTTCTACTGCCTCAAAATTAGAAAAATAAATTTTAAAATCTTAGAGAGAAACATCTGCTATTCTATGTTAAATATTTATATGAATTACCAAAACTTTTCTAAAAGGAGTTAATGTAGCTTCTATTAATATTTTTAGTGATTATATGAGAGTTTCCTGTTAACATAATTGCAGCTATTCTTTTTATTTCATTTTTATCCACAATTGGATCTATTTTTTTTAACTTAAATTAAAATGTTAATTAAAATTTAGGAGTTGCAATTGATCTATAGTCATTCTAATTATACTAAAATATTCTAAAAATCTCTTTTAACAATGTTTCAGTAGAATTGGATTAATAAACATGAAAATTAATTTGAAGAAAATCTTCAAGTAAATGAAATTATTTCATGTAAGAGATTCAATAATTAAATAAATTGTCATTTATAATATATTGAAAACATTTTGAAATTTTGAAAATGTTGATAGTTTTGTAATGTAATAAAGTTGATTGACCAGAAATAAGCTTAAATAAGAATTGCTAATAAGTTTAGTGCTCTCTCTCTATATATATAATATTTTACCTTGTTCATGTTTATTGATTCCATTATTGAATATAAAAATTTCTTCACAATACAATTTTATAATATTCATAAGACTGTTTTAATTGTAAACAATATTTTGGCTGCTGGAATGAATGAATAAATTTAATACTTATTTATTGGCAAATAAATTATATTTGAATTTAAAGATTGAAGTGTTATCAAAATTATATATTCATAAACTTGTAATTTATTTAATGTATATATTTATGTATGTATATTCAAATGAATTAATATGTACATTGATAAATTGAAGTAAGTTTATTTTGAAAGTTAACCTAAAAAATTTTTATATTTTCAAACATTTTTGTGGAAAAATTTCATATACATTTTTTTTTAGATGGGGTCGTTGGGATGAATGTATGGCAATTGGTCAGTTTAGGAGACGCATGACGCACAAAGATTGTGAAGAAATATCTAGAACTATTGTAAGTTGTGTTTTATTTGCTTGAATTTAAATGCAATTTGATTTTGGTTTTATTTGTTGAAAGAATGACTACAATGTGTTTCAGAATTAAATAAGATTCCCCAAAATACTTTACGTTAAAATGAATAATTTTAAACGAGACTAAACCATCAAAATAAGTAATATACTTCTTTAAATTAGTCATTATTTAAAAAAAAAAAAGAATTCATTTAATTCCACACTGATCAGTTTCTAAAAACTTCATTGTTACATAATTATAAGACAACTTATTTTTGTATGCTAAACTGTCTGTGTTTTCAAAATCAGTTTTTCTATCAAAAATGAAATTTGAATTTAGTTTTTAGAAGGAAGGAATTCACAATGTCCCAAGAAAAGAATTATCTGAGCCAATCTTTTATAAAAGTCTTGGGAAATTTAAAATTTGACATTAAAAAGATCTTTAAGAAATACTTAATCATTCTAAACCTCCTTTTCATATGCTTAAGCAAAAGAGATTTTTTGAGAGTTCAATTTTCTTCATTATAAGTTAATAAAGCCTTACTATTTGTAAAATAACCCCGTAGATAGTTAAAATTATCTTACATATAACAATCTGGCTCACTTTGAAGATCAAATTAATCTTAAGATCTTTATAATAAAATTAATAAAAAACCATTATAAAGAAATTAAAATGAAGTTAGTCTTCGGGTTACAACTTTAAATGACACTTGAAAAAGTTATTTTCCTGATGTAGAAAATTTCATGTAAATAGCTTGGACAAGAATATTTATGACTGGTATGTATGCGTGATTTACCAACAAAAGATAGAGGTGTCTTCAACAGTGTTGTGGTAGGTTTATAACGATGTGAGGGACATATCATAGAAAATTGGAACTACAATAAGTTCTAAATTATCTTAAGATTCTGTTATTATCAATCATTATGTTACCTGTAGTTTATGTCTTTTAATGGACTTTTAAATCATTCAAACTGGGAATTTAAGTAAGATAATGCACCATGCCATGTGTTAAAATCAACAAAAAGTTCTTTTCAAAAGTAAAGAATTAAGATTCTAAGCTGGCCAAAATATGTTGTAAGTTTCATTTCAAATAAAATTAAAAAAAATTTATTCATTAGCTCATCATTTGTTTCAAGTAATTGCCAATAGGACCCTGTTTACAATTATTTGTATACAACTGATGAACTAAATGAATATGAATTGTAAATAACTGTTATGAATAAATGGGATGAAATTCTCACAAATTTTTACTCACAAACTAGATTAATTCAATGAAAATTCATGTATAGGAAGTTGTCTAAAAATGGTGGATCAATATTTTTTTGTTTTGTTAAGTGGTGGTCAATTATGTGCCAGACATTTGAATGGAAAACAGTTTAAATTATCGATATAATGTTTCACTATATTGTAAAATAACATGTATATATTTTATATTTTATTTTTTTGCATCAATATAATTAAAAAAATTATATTATTTATAATTTAAAAGACTGAAAATTTCAGTAATTTTGTAATTGTATATAATAAAGATATACAAAACAGCTGTTTATAATTTTGAATAAAATAAAAACCTTTATTAAAAAATTGACTTATTTATAGCATATTATTTGTTTTTATGTTTATTGAAAATAACTTAATTAAATCAGAAGTACTTATTCTAAATACTTATTTTAATTATATTTTTTTCTAAAAATTCAGGAACATGGAAAATCTTTTTGTTTTTATTTTTTATTTTATATTGTAACTGTTAGGAAGTTAAGGAAATAGGTAAACTGATTTGTAATTTAAAATAAGACTTCATCTATCAAATCAGCTTTTATACCTATATTTATTGGAATCTTATTCAATTTCATTAAAATATGGCTATGAAAATAGTTTTTCTGAATTACTTGGTTTAATGAAATTATTTTTTAATATGTTTTTATACAACACTTTTGAAAATAAATTTTATTGAAGTAAAAATTTTAAAAAAGGAAAATTTTCTGAATTTTTATAAAAATTATGATATGTTTATTATAGTAAACAAATAAAATAAATCCATTTTTGTTACCACTAAATATTTTAAAAAAAAACTTTTTTTCTAAAAAATTTTTAATTCTCAAAAAATATATATAAGCAAGTATATCTGTGTTTTCCTAATAAAGATAGTGTTTAATATCACTATAATGTAAAAAAAAATCACTGTTATGCTCATATTGTTTATGCAATTAATTGTCTCTAAAATAATTAGCAAAATTTTATTTTCAGCTGCTTTACTGTCTATTGCATTACAAAGGGGATGAAAAAATCAAAAGTTTTATATGGGATTTAATTTGTCCAAATTATGAGGGGGAAGAAAGAATCCATAAGAATCATTCTGGTTAGTATTTTTTCTATCCTCTTTTTATATATGTATATATTTCCTCTCCATTATAATATTTAATAATATAATTAGAATTGTATTTCATTTAAATTAAATTATAAATATTGCTTTTTTTTAAAAAAAAATGTTATTTGAAGGCCTTCATTATCAAAAAAGTTTAAACATTACTGGAAAAATTTTTTTGTTTGGATTTTTGTCATTGGAATTAAATTTAGTCATATTTTATATTATGGAAATCCAAATATTTTATGGAAGTTAACCGTGAAAGAAATATGTGTTTATGTTATATTAAGTGTGCAATTGTAATTAAATGCTCATTTAACTTATTTTTTCATGCAACTAGAATCTGAAACGACTGTCGAGCAGGATTTGATTTTTGATGGATTCTCAACTGATGGTAAGAGATGAATCAAGAGGCTGTTTGTTAGGCTTACTTTTGGCCATTAATTGCCCAATATTAATAGCTATAGTGCACCCATTTGTTTTTTTGCTAGACAATATTTTAGCTTGTCTCTTCTGCTTGCTGCTCAACTGTGTTTCACAATCTGTGTCATGTTTTATGGCTTTCTGTTTTATTCTGTCTATTTAATGCATGTTTCCCAGTTTTAAATACTTCATGTTCTGTGGTGTTTTCTTAGAGCTGCTGTTCTTAACCTTTGGAAGTGTTTGGTATGTGTATGTGTTGTTTTTTGTGCATTTTTGCTGCTGTTGCATTTGTGTGATTGAAGCCAGCTCTGACTTTTGTGTCATGTTTATTTTGATAAATTTCTTACAATGCTGTATTAAGTATTCATTGCTAAGTAGCAATTTTCGTTAATCCTTTTTTCCTCTGTATGGAAAACTACTTATCTTTTAAATCTAACAGTTAAGTATGTGAAACAAGGACTTAAATAAAAACACCGCATGATCAATAATTGCTTCAATTGTATTTCTTTTCCATTTCCAGACGCATACTAAATAACGATTTTTAAACAATTAATGGAAAGCATTTGCTTCATAAAAAGATAACTGCGTTGAAAACTTAGCATTCTTATATATTCCTTTTTTTTACTAAACACATTGTGTGAATAATTCTATGTGCATGATTAAATGTCCAATGATTTCTTCCTGCTTTTAAAAATTATTTTAATATTGCTTCTTGTAATTTTGCATTTGTTGGAACAATTTTTTTAGTTATTTTAAGTAATTTTTGTACTGAGCAAATTAAATATACATATTAAAAATTGAGCATTATATATATTACTATGCGTACAGATCTGTTATATGTATACTTATTGAAAATTAATGATATATAGTTGAATGTTACCCCCAGTTTTTTGTGTTTTTTATTGATGTTTTTTGTATATAAACTTTTTAATTTTGGAATTAAATGAGAATTAGATAAGTATTTCTTTTGTATGCTGTAAATTTATATCTTGTATCTTGTAGTAAAGTATGAAAATATTGAGTGACAACTTTGCTTTATCTTTATCAACAAATTTTGAAGAATTTCTATCTCCAGAATATTTTTTAATTTGTTTGATAATTTAATTTATTCTTTTTGATTCCAAAATTGTTGCTTAAAAATTTGAGTGTTTTATTTCCTGAATTCCTGTTGAAGCTATTTTACTGTCAATTAGTGGTATGGAAATTGAAATAATTTTCATGAATAACTTTATTATATATTTTATTCAACGGTTAAAAAATGCAATTGTTGCATTTTTTATCTGATTAATTGGTTATGAAAAGTGAACAAGAGAAATGTAATTAAATTTTAAATTATCATAAAAACCATTACAAATTGATTTAATGTAAATATGTATGTAAAAGAAAATAAATTTCTTTTCCTCTGTTTAATATTTCATTTCTTATAAAACACCTAATGCAAAATAATTAGCCAGGAACGTTTTAATGTTATATCCATTTTGACATTTAAAATAATTCTTTTGTGTAAAAAAAAAAAAAAAAAAAAAGGCATTGGTTAGATTTTTATTTCTAAACATTCATTTGAAAAAAAATTTCGAAGAATTGTATACTTTTTCATATTATGAATAGAAGAAAGTACTTGTATTATGTATATTGCACATTTTAAATAAAGTGTTGATATGTCTTTGCATAATAAAAGGATTCTAAGTTATTAATTGAGGATTTCTTTATTTTGTTGAGAAATTATGTGAGCATAAGTGTTTAATTTATTAAATGCATTTGCTTGCAAATTTTATAAATATACATTTTTCAAATACTATAATTTCTGTTGGTATTAAATGATTAATAAATTTTAGTAAATAAAATCTTGTTTTTATTTTTATTTCCATTTATATTAGCATTTAGTATTTTTACTATTTACATTTAAATTGATGGATTAAAATTAATAAGAATACAGAAGGAATTATATCCTGTGACTTTAAATGTATTAGTTGTTTAAAATAGGCCCTATATTCAGTTCCTTGAAAATATTAAGTTATAATGAATTTAAATAAATTTAGAATCTTTTAATGTATTTGGTCCATTTTAAATTCTGATTAAAATTATGATTAATTTGTTTGCATTGAAAAATCTTATATTTGTGTTATATTTATAAATTATTTTATATTAGTCTTAAATAAAAAAAAATAGAATGATCAGAAATTAATAAAACAGCTTCTATTCAAAGTAATTAATTTTAATAATCTTTTTTGAATAAAATATACTGTGTGAAATGATTTATTGAATGAATAATCTACAATTCAGGAATAATTTTGTAATTTCTGGGGGCAATTTATTAAAAAAAAATATTTAATATTTCTCCATAATTTTTTTATCCTTTTTTGAATACTTTATTTTTTTTAAATGTTTTTTAGGATATTAATATGAATATTTTAGCAATATAATTTTGTGAATCTAAATCTTAATGTAAAGTAAGTCTATAAGTATCTATAAGAAGATATTTTGGGCTGCCCAAATTTCAGACTAATGGAAGTCACGCCAAGGTCTGGCATAGGATTTAAAATAAATATAAATAAATAAGTTGTTTGTGAAGTGTAAAAAGAATTAAAAAAACTTTCAGTTGTTTCCTTATGGTATATTATTATTTACTTATGGTATATTGAATAAGAATATTTAAAAATAAAAACTTTTCTCTATAATCTAATAAATTAGGCAATATTTTGAAAATCATGAAAGCTATTTCGTTTGAAACAGCAGTTATCTGTTTAAAGATAGGATAGTTGATTAATAAATGTAGACACATTTATATAAATTTGAGAATCATTTTAGTAGTTTTAAAATGTGAATAATATTATACAATTCTTTCACTTGCATACCATTATTTGAGGATTGCATGAATTCCAACTTGCAATGTGCAGACACTATAATTTTTGTTGTACCATTTTCTACATGCTTGTTTATTTCAATAAGTGTCATTATCCAACTATCTATTATGAAATCAAGAATTTCGGAGAAGCGTGTGGTAAGATAAGAAAGTTCATGTTTTAGAACATATTCATAGCCCACAAGAAAGCAATACTTCTGGTATTCCTTGTTATCCAAGTAATAACTTTTCTCTACAATTATCATTATTGCATTATTTCCGAGACAAAAAAAATCATAATGATTTCTGAAGTTCTAGTTTAATCATTCTGTTTTTGTATTTTACTGCATGATATAGGTGTTGGTTTAAAATTAGAGGATCCAAAGAATTAAATTCTTTTGTGATATAAATAGGGTTTAAATTTTTTGGTTGTTAAGGCGGCTGTTTTCTTTTTGACTGTGTATCTATAAATTGCTGTTATCATTTATCTGCCAGTATTACCAGATTAAAATTTATTTTAGTGCTTTTTTCATTAAATATACCATGAATATTTTATAGAATTTTTCTTTTTTTTTGATTTAGTGAATTTTTTAACATGTTAGTTTGTACATCAGTTACTTATGAAATAACAAATACTTATGAAATAATAAATAAACAAGCTTTATTTTCCGAATTTGCTTTGTTAAAAAATTCAATCTCCTTTCTGTTATTATGTAATTATAATACTTTCAATCAAATACTTTTATTGATAAATTTCCATAAATTGTTATATTATGCTCCTTGTTATGTTTGATAAATAAATAGATTGTCTGAAACTTGATAAATATGTATTTTTATGACAGTAGATGTCTTCTAAGATTTGAAGGCTCTTATTTCTAAGTGACTGTATTTAAATATAGGAAAAATTTTAAAGTGTTTAAAAGATGACTTTTGGAAATACATCACTATTCTAGAAAAATACGTTCATGCAGAACTCGAATTGCAAAATTTGTAACAAAGAGTTTAATATCTTTCAAAAAATTTAATATTGGTTTTTTGGTTTCATTTCTTATATTAAATATACTACTTAAGGTTTTGAGTAAAATACTATTCAAAAATTTCTCTTACATTTTGTAAGTGTATGGTACTGTAAGTTGGTTTTCATTATTTTGGTATTGAGAAAATTAAAGTTGATTTCCAATTAAAATCTAGTTACACCCAGTTTTATATATTTTAAAAATAGCAAATGGGTCTAAAAGTTCTTATCTCTTGAAAAAAAATTATGTATATGTGTAATTATTATCAATTTGAAAACAAGTGTAAATGTTGAAATTTTTTATAATTTATTATATTTAAGCATATTAAATAAATTACATTATATTTGGCAATTTGAAAGGCTGGCTTTATTAAAACATTTAATACTAAATTATACTTTGATAACAACTTTTTCCTAAGTATTTCATTGTTTTTGTATGTGTGTGTGTTAATAACTATCAGAAAAAATAATCGTTTCACCAAGAAGGTTTTTTTTTTTAATTTTGATTATAAAAATTTGTGGGGGAGAAAATAATTCATAGAAAAACATTATTAATATTTAAAATTAAGTAATTTTCACATTTGACCATAATAGAAAGTTTAAATCAATAAATGGATACATTGTCTGGCCTCTGAACTAAATAAGTTACTGAGCAAGTATTTCTCGGATGGGTTCTTTTAGAATGCCAAATTGTCTTTTACATTTGTCATCATTCCAGTATGAATGCAATCATCTTTTCCTGATGGCACAAATATGTTTTATGAAAGAATGATCAGGGAATCCAGCCATCTGTATAAGTGTTTTGCAGACTTGAATGCAATACATACCATATGTAATCAGACTATATGTTGGAAAGTAGGTTTGAATTGCCCCAAAAGTGTAATGGCAAAAGCTGATCCCAGAATGAAATTTACATATTACTGTGCTTTAATTATGCCAGTTATGATTAGAGATATGGTGTTGCATACTATAATATTTCATTGTTGCCATATGTGCTGTTTGATAATAGAAGTATGGTGTCATTACTAACCTGAACATTTGATACAGCTACAATTGTCTGAGCATAATTGTTAATAATACTTGCTGGGAACTCCTGTGTCAGAAATTATAAAATATTTATAGCAAGTCAGTTCTATCAGTTTTGTTAATATGTAGTTGGAAGAGCTAAGCAGTGTAATTACATTATAGAAGAAATTCCATCAAATGACGAAAATAATTTTATAACAACTGTTTTGACAATTATTCTGTTTTTGTATTTTGTTAAGGTCTTAATGCCAGTGGTAAACCTAAGAACTGTTGTAGTTAATATACCTTTTCCAACATTATTCAATAATCACATCACAATCTTATATTGAGTGTTTTCTAATCATTGTAATCTTTGTTGTCAATTCACTTCCTACAATGGCATGAATTTTTTTTCAAACTCTGAAAGCACAACTTTTCCAAATGCTTGCTATTAATGTGTACTTTAAATATCCGCTATAGTCAAAATGTAACCAAATGTTTATCGTGGTTTGGAATTCCCATTATTAGTTAATTGGATACTTAATTATTTGCATGTTTACACAATATCTTTGAATCACATTTGTTACACATTTCTTTGAATCTTGTAATTATTAAGATTACTAGATTAATAAAATTTCTCATAAAGTTGATTGGATCTAAAGTGTAATATGATACTAACAATTCTTTTTTGAAGTTATTAAAATAACCACCTTTTTAATATATCTATGTAACGAACCTTTTATTTGTTTTAAAAAAATCATTATTTTCAGAACTTTATTGGAGTTTAAATGAAGATGTTTTTGAGGAATGTTAATCGAAGCATATTTTTCATATATTAAGTGCGTGGATCTTAAATTTTGTGTTTAAAAATTTTTGTGCATTTTCTTTAAAAATGGTGGACAGTACATTCTATTTCTGAGGATGAGTATATAAATTTTACTGGTATCGAATATGTTATAATTTTCAAAGCTATAATGATTGTTTCATTTAATGTGTATAAGGGAAAGGATTTAATTTACGATTATCAATAATAATGCATTACTTTAATATAATCTCTTAAAAAAACTAAGATTGTCTTTGTGTTGTATAAAAGAATTAGCCCAAAAAAATTTTTTTTAATGTTTCACTTTTTCAAGTTTAATAGTTTATCCTAAAAGAATATTTTTTTCCAAAACAAGTTTTCACAAAATTATTCTAGCTTTTAAGGTTATTTTTTAATTTCATTTGTACTGTGGTAATTTTTTTTATTAACCAAAGATTATTGCTACACCACACTGGTGAACTTTTTGTCGCAAAGAGGTGAATTTTGCACTGTCAAAGAGAAACTTTGTCAACACCAATTTCATAATTCACGTTGAGAAAAAGTAGGTAATTATGCCATTCTGGAGAGTAGTTGTGAAAAACAAACGCAAATACTCCTTTTTAGAAAGAAACCAAAGTTAATTTTCCTTTAACAAGTGTGTGACTAATAATTTTCTGGAAATGGTAAAAAAAATAGGCTGCAGTGCTAGTCATAATCTTTTATAAATTTAAAAAATGGGTATAACTCAATCTAATTAGTAATGCTAAAATAGAAAATAAGCAATTATATCAACTATTGGACTTGTATTGATTTTAAATAATTAATTATTAAAGTGATAAGCTGTAAAACAATCAACTTAAAAGCAAAAATGTGTAAATCAAACATATGGTATAGTTTGGATTCATTTTTTATTGAATATATTTTTTATTTAATAGTTTTCATTTTAATTTGAATTATATGGTTGAATTACCAAGGTCAAGTGTAGGATTAAAAAAAGATTATTTGAAATAAATTTTTTTATATAATCTATGTCTATGTCACCTATGCAAATTAAATTGCTGTCATAATATCCTTGTATTGTTACTAATGCTATGTAAATAATTCAAAACATTTTAAGATTTGAACTATATCAGTTACCAACAAATAGTTTTGTGGTTTTATTGCTAAAAAATTAATGTTCGCCTGAAAGCATATATCACATTAAAATTAATCCTATATCACAGCAACATTTTGATTGTTATTAAAGAAAGTTTACGAAATTGATGCAGTTTGCAGTATATATACAAAAAAATATGTTGCTAATATTAATCTTAATGCCTATTTTTTAATGAAATTAAATAAAGAGAATATTAACTGTTCTAGTCTTTTTTTATTGCTAAATTGATCTCGGTAACTTTTCTCTAAAATTTGCATGTTGTGGAATTAAATTAGTGCTATATTATTCACACTAGTGAAAGTTTCTAATTTTGGTCAGACACCCGAGTAGATTTGTTTGTAAATTTATTTTATTTATGGTTAAATAAAATTTTTTAAAATTTAAGGTCTATCTGCACCTGTGCCAAGAGGTCGAAAAGGTAAAAAGATAAAGAAAGAAACCAAGACTGTTGATCAGATTATTGAAGAATGTGAATGGACTAAAGAAGAAGTGAATAATCCTGATTCTTTACTAAATGATGAAATCTATAAAAGACACTTAAATAGACATTCAAATAAGTATGTTTTAATTTAATTATTTGAATATTTAATTCAAACAAAGATATATTGTTAAATTGTGCAATTTGTTTTTAGGGTTCTTCTTCGTGTACGTTTACTTTATTACTTGAAGCATGAAATCATTGGTGATCTTCATGATCAAGTTCTTTCTGGTAGAAATGCTAGGTAAATTTTTTCAAGTCTTCATTATCCTTGTTTATGTGAAGGAAATGTGTTAATTATGAATAGATTCTGTTTTTTAGTTGCAATCAATCATTTGACTTTGTTTTGATATAATTAACATGGTGTGTAAATTACTTTTAATTAATATTTAAAACACTGGGAAAAAAAGAAAATTCTACAAAAACTATATTTTTTATTAATTGACAATAATAAGTAACTTTTTTTATTATCTATTTCTATCTGTTTTTATTTTGTTTTGAAATTTTATTTAACATACCTTTTCAAAGTGACTTGTATTCATCTGCTATTTTTCAAGAACTATTTATTATTGCTCTTGTAATAATGTTTAGAGCTCTCACTTTTTTATAGTAAAGGAAGTAAATTATGCTTATATAAATAAGTGATTTTTTTAACAATTATTGACTTAAACTATTTGATACTAATCAATAATAAAATTATTTAAGCTTTTATGTTTCTCAAAAGTCTCATTCCTTTTCTTTAAGTCACATTTTTATTTTTATTATTTTTCTAAACACCTTTGCACTATTTTTGATATCAGTAGAATCACCTATTCCTCATTATTTGAAAAGAATAGTTAACATTCTTATTTCCCACTTTTACTAATCTCTTTTTTTGTGTGTTAGAAATATTTACCTAGAATTAAGATGTTATAAAAATATCATAAAAAGGCCTTGCATTTGTATTTTTAACATTGTATTATATTTGACCTTTTTAGTCTGCTAATAAGCAGGAAAAATTACAAAGTAAGGTACAATATGCGAAATTCCATTTTAATCATTTTATGTATTGGGATCACTGTATTTTCCTATATGTTATCGACAGCAGCATGTTATCCACATGATTTTTTTCGCCTAAAAAAAGCCTCACTCTATTTGCAGTGACATATAATACATAGCAAGTTTTCTGGCAAATAGTCAAAAATATTTATTACTGATAATGTTGTGTCACTTAAAAAATATAATAAATTGTAAAGAAAAACATTTATTATGTAAAACATCTTATTGTATCCACCTCATCACAAACTGATAGACTGTATTGAAGACCTCTAATTCCGTAAAGATTCTTGTAAAACTTGCTGATTATTAGTTTTTAGTAACTTTTAAAACTAGGTTAGACACTTTAAAAGTAAAATATATTTGTTTCATTAATAATCAAATGGAAGAAATGGATTAGTTTTGAAACATGCATTGGATATATTTTTTCTTTTGTATTGTGGATGCTATGTTTTTCTTCTTACATTTACACATTTTTTATTTTTTTAATTTGCTTTCTCTATAGCTGTTGATTTAAAATCTGCTGTGTAACTTGTATGTTTTGCTTCATCTTAACACGACAATTTACAACCTGGAATATTTTTAGAACAACATATCCTAACTTGGATTATTTACAAGAAAATACGATATACTTTAGAAATTGTAGTTTTGTAAAATAAGGATCGCGTAATTTCATTTTATTTTTTAAATACCTTTCAGAACCTTTTATTTCTTCAAAATCTTGCTTGCTTTCCTTTGTTTCTGGGAATCTAAATTTCAAATTATTAAAACCTGATTTAATCAAAAACCATTCCATTATTCCTTTTCAATTATAATTTTTTATTATGATCTAAATAATTTAAGTATTTAGATATATGTTAAAAATTTTATTTTATCTAAGAATCCATTGTATCTTTATGTTTTTGATTATCATTTTTTTTTTGACATTTATAAATTTTGTATTTGTTTCGATTAATTTCTCTTTTTAAGTTTCGTTTTAGTTCATTTTGCTACCAGATACTGAATTTAAGTTTAGAGTAAATTATCTTTTATATATTTATCAAATGTTATATATATATATATTCATTGATTTTTATTTCTTTCTCTTATATGATTCACATTGTAAATCTCCCATATTTTATTCATTATTTTTGTCTTTCTTCTGCATATTTTTCATTTTTAAAATTTAAATTTTATTTTTATTTTTTTATAAATTTTAAAATTTTTTTATTTAAAATTATCCTTTTTTGTGTACATTAAAACCAGCATGTTGTTTTTGAAATATCATTTCATTAAGAGTAAAAAGAAATTCTGAGCATTAAAATATCACTGGAGGTGTTCATTTATTAATTATATGTGAAGTATTAAATATTTATCTTATGTTTTTACTTTCTAGTGACATTCCACTTTTTGTTCCACCTGCTGATGGTGAACCTCCAACACCCTGGTGGGATTCAGAATTTGACAAGAGTTTGTTACTTGGAATCTATAAACATGGTACTTTTCTTTCCTTCTCAAGTTTATAAGACAGAATTATTAATAATATTTTAAAGAAACAACTCTAAATGGTATTTTTCTTGTTCTTCAGAATTGTTCTTATATTTCGTTTTCAATTTCTTTTATTAGTAGCATCTGATTGAGACATAATATTTTTTAATTATTTATAAAAGGGATATTTTCTCTCATCATCATACTCACCATTTCTATTGCATATACAAAATATCTGATTCTATGAGTCTCTTCAAGGGAAAAAATATGGTCCAGATTTCTGAAAGTGAATATTTTCCTCCTTTAATATTTATTAAAATAGGATATACTAATGTGCTCTGTCAAAGTTTGCTTTATTTTTAATTGAAAATTTCTTTATTTTCATATTGATAGTTTTTTATAATTGCAATTGATACTGTTCTGAATTTCAGCTGTTATTTTTATAATTTGTAAAGATTTTCAATTAAACTAAATACTTTAAGAATAGTTGAATTATATATTTGATACAATAAAAGTATTTTTTTTACCATTGGCTATTTTTAAAACTAACATCTAATTTTTTCTATGTATTTTCCCAAAATTCTTTTTAGTTTTTCCTTGCGGGCTCTTTGATCTGTGACACTTCTGTATGTGCTAGTGGGTTTTAATTCATGGACATTCTGATAAACAATATTTATTACTTAATTGAATAGGTGTACCAATTTACTGTATGTTATTGTGCAAGTTATGTAATGTTTCATTCATAAATCATTGAGTACCTTCCCAATCGATCATTTTAATATTTGAGTAGTAGAATTTCCTGGAACAATATTCATGTGAATCTAGCTTAATTGATTGCAGATTAATGGAGTAATTTAAATGATAAAATTATAGTGATATGAGATTGTGTTGATTCCATAAAATTAAGAAACAAAGGGTAGAAGTTAGGTTTTAATTTCTGACTAATAAAATTGAAGTATATTTTACATGTTGTATGTTTATGATCATACTTTATTATTTATGAGTCATTTTATAGAATATCAATTTCATTAATTTATTATATTCTTGTTTTATATGGTTTTAAAATGTTATTCATTTGAAGTTAATTTATAATATGAATTATCAATATCAATATTTTTTTTAAAATTTTACTTTGTATTTGCTTGAATATTTTTTAAATATTTAAGTATGCTATTGAATGCTTATAATTAGTTTCAGACTTGATATGCATCTCTTGATATCGTTACACTTTTCATTTTTAGGATTTGAACGATACAATATTATGAGGCAAGATCCAATGTTGTGTTTTTTATCACGCTGTGGTCCGCCTGATGGAGCAGCATTGCTAGCAGAACTAAATCCGTAAGCATAAATTATACTTGACTTCTATACAATCATTCGCTCACCTATTGCGCATCAAAACAGTCCAGAATTTATTTTAATATATTGTCAAACATTTATTATAATTGATGAAATATTCTGACAGTAACACTAATGAAGATGATATGGAAGAATCTAGTGTGCATAAAGATAAAGATGAAGAAATGGAGCCATTATCTCCCAATAATGAACATGATATTCCAAGACCTATTCCAAATCATTATATGCCTCATAGTAAGTAGATTCTTTTTTATTAATTCAATTTTCGATTCTGTGCAAATATTTACAAAATTATCTAATTAAAAACTTTTTACCATAGTAAAATAACTTAAATGTAATATTAAAGTACAAAATATTTATTAACATTTTCTCAATGATGGTTGAAAACTGAATATCCAGAAGTTGAATTACTAATTTACTGTATTGAAATCGGGGCATTTACTTTAGTATTAATAATTATGAGGAAATTCTCTGACCACCAATCAAAATCAGTTAATAGTATTCCTACCGAATTTTTTTAAAGGACTTGTGTGTGTAATAGTACTTTATTTTGACAAAATAAATTATTGTTAATTAAAAAAATTCTAGCAGGAGAAATAATTTAAAATAATAATTTTTTTAATATTTTGCTTAATATAATTTTTAACAAAGTTGTTTCTTTAATAGGTTTTGACATGGGAGTAATTCATTTCCCCTCTGTGACTGATGTTAATACTAGAGTGCGGAGGCTGGTGACTGCTTTTCAAAGAAATAATAAAAAGTTGGAAATCAGGAATGCTCAGAAAGCTAAGGTATGTAAACAGTGAATTTTTTTTAATAGCAAGAGCAGAAAAAATTTAAATATGTATCATTTACACTGCCTTGTATATTTATTTATTAAAATAAAGCATCCATCATCTTATTTGCTTTTAATTAAAATTTTAATTGCAGAAAATTGAAAGGAGAGAAAAGTTTGAAGCAGCAATCAGAGAAAGGGAAATGAAAAAACGAGAGCTTCAGCAACGGTAAAAGATCTTTTTACTTTAAAAATTATTTTTCTATGTTTTATAATTGTGATGAATTCTAGACATTTATATAGATTTTTTATGAATTTGCATCATAGTAAATGGTCTAGGAGAGAAGAAGCAGACTTTTATCGTACCATATCTTCTTTTGGGGTTGAATACAATGACCAGAAAAAGGAATACAACTGGTCTCGTTTTCGTGGAATTGCTCGATTGGAGAGAAAATATGATGAAACATTGGCTGAATACTACAAATGCTTTTATGCTATGTGTAAAAGAGTTTGCGGAAGAGAACTAACTGAGGAAGAAGGTATTATTATGTGCTTGTTTAAAAATTCCTTTTTATGATATACTAATAAATTGAAATTATATTTTACTATCTTTAATCTTTAATGATGAAATCATGAGCATGTTAATGTATTAATTTAGATTAATTTTTTAAATGATAAATAATTATCTTAAAAAAAATTGTGTGTAAAATAAAAATTTGTGTTTGTTTTATAAATTTTACTCTAACAGGGATGCTATTTTTATACTTTTTGAAAAATTTTGATGTTGAGATTTTTTTTAATTTAGTCAATAATATAAAAATAATTCTGTTAAGAAAACCACTCTTAGCTAGGTTTTTCTGGAATTAAACTGGTCTGAACTGTAAGGTCTATTATCCTCATCACAGAATCAGGGTACTACTGTTGTTACACTGGTTGTGATATCATTTATAGAAATAAGAAAAAATTTTTTTCTCTTGAATTTGTAAGGTTCCACAACTATATCTGCTGATATTAGGAGATTTAAAAACAAAAAAGTTCATATTGCCATGTTTGAAATAAAACTAAAAATGTTGGTTTTGGAAGTCATTGTAAATCAATAAATCTGTTTTTGACTTTACTGTTAAAAGTATATGGCTTTAAGAATAGGTACTTGAAAAAAATATGAAAGGACATTATAATTAATTAAGTAGAAAATTGAAAGAAATTTTTGCATTTTTTGTTAAAGAAAGATAGTTACCAGCAATCATTATCAAAATACATGCAGTCATTATCTGAACAATGTAAGGATAGTATTGATGAAAAGTTACTGAATTCACAGGACTGGAGGATTTTTATTCTGGGACTATAGCCTGCTTATAACAACTTTTTGTATCTCAATTAATACTTTGATTGCTTTTAATAACAACACTTTTAATAACAATGCAATTATGCTGTATATTGGGGTGAAAATACTTTTATATAGTTCTAAAAATTAATTTCACTTAGCTTAATTTAAATAATTAGCTATGACGAGTAAATATTATAGCTTTAAATTTTCAGTTTCCTCAATTTTTTAAAGTGGTACCCTTGTATTAATTTTTTAAAATTAAAATTGAATTTATAAAATTTGTATTTTAATTTTTGCATTTTCTTGAAAATATAAAGACAAATATATTGTTAGTTAACCCCTTAACTGTCTGGGGTTCTGTGAAGAAAGTGCATCATTTTTATTTTGCGGTGGCAACAAAGTTTTGGCTTTCACTGCAAAGCAGGTTTTTCCCCCTGTAGCACTTGTCAAGAATACAAAAGCCTCTCCTTGATGAGACATATTTCCATTCTTGATGAGACAAATTCTCATCAAGAATGGAAATATGTCTTGTCAAATTCTTGATGAGACATATTTCCATTCTACAATGGACCACCTCAAATAATCACATTTGAATGACTTACAGCAGGGAAGCCCATCAATCACTGTCAGCTGTAGAAACCCACATGTGCTCGCAGTTTGCTATATGAATGTTCTGCTCAAAAATCTGTTCAAATTCGTATTATAATTTTTTATTACACTAAATATGAATTTTTATTTAATTATTTTGTAAATTATCAGGAAATTTAATTTATTTTTAAGCAGTTTTTATATTTAAAATCTTAAACAATTAAAAATATACAAGATAGCCATTACAATAAATATCGTATTATAATTTTCAATGTCATTATGTATATATATATATTTAATTATTTCAATCATTACTTTATTTTAAAAATCAGAAAAATGTTTTTCATTTCCCAGATAGTTAAAAATGTATTGATTTTAAATAGCTGTAATAATTAGTTAATTTGCTGTCTATTTGTAATTGGTAATTATGCAGATACTTTTCAAAATCAATATTATATATTTAAAATCATCAAATAATTTTCAAAATCATTAAAAGGAACGCCGAGCTGGCAGCCGAATGGTTAGCGCTCTTGCCTTCGGTTCAACAGTTCTTGGGTTAGATTCTCACCTTGGGCATGGATATTTGTAGTGGTTCGGAATCCACTTTAAACCGTAGGTCCCGATCTAATTAGCCCTTGTGTGCAAAAAAAAAAAGACTGTTGAGCGACAAACGAACCATTAAAAGAAACGCTTCTGTTGCTTTAATACATACAAATTGAAGAATTTAGATATTGTATATTTTTAATAATTTAAAAAAATAAAAAGATAACTTCATTACCTAACAATAGATTTTATAGTATATAGTAATCTACTGACAACAGATGAAATTTTGGTGAAAATTTTGAAAGCAAATTTTTCATATTAAATTCCTTGTACCAAAAGATTTCCGTTTCTAATTATGTAAAAAATATCACTCCATACAAGAATCCGTATTGTTATTATATATCTTTTAGTATTTCTTAAACAAATACTAAAATTTTACATTAATTTTACACAAATACTAAAATTAATGCATCTCTGGAATGAATATTTGTTTTTCAAAAGGAGAAAAATGACAAAAATATAAAAACAGGTACATCTTAGCGCTATTGTTATTCAATACTGTTCTAATAATTGAATATTAGAATATAGAACTTATCAATATCACATTTTTACACATATTCAAATTAGCCCTACATTAAATATTGTTTGCCTTCACAGAATTATAACTGCTTTGACATGCAAATCATTATAAGCTATAAATTTAGAGAAAGATTTTTTTAAAAGTACTTTAGTACAATAATGATTTAACTTCATTCTTCTTTTGATGGTTATAAATAAAAATATTTAGCTACTTTTGATTTGATTAATCAAATATTGTTAAATAGTTTTGATTAAAGAAGTAAATATTCACAAAATTAATTTTTGTAAGCATAAATTCACTAACCAGAAATGAATACTTTGTCTAGTTCGAAAGTATTAATTTTACATAAAGTTTAACCTGTTAAAAATACATGCCATAATTTATTAATTTATCACAAAAATAAAATTTATTTCTTATGTTAAAAACATCTTATTGAAGGTCAAATTATTTAGCTTTAATATTAGAATTAAGTTATTGAACTTTGTTTTTGAAAACATACTAAAGGAATAAAAAAGCCATAACATAGTGCTTATTTGAAATATTCTGTTTCAAGAAGGTGAAAGTATAATCTTTAGTGGCTAAGCTGTTAGATATTGAAGTATATGAGAAAAAAAGCTTAATACTTAAAAAATGTAATCACTAAATTAGTAAATGAAAATATTTCTTTTCCATGATAAAAGAAATTTCATATTTTTCGGAATTTGTAAGTAACTTTAACTTCAATTTAATGATTTTAAATTATACTTACAAAATATTAGTTTAAAATATCCTTAATCTTACAAATTAAATTATTGAATTAATTTGAAACGTAACAATAAAGACATTAAATAATTTAACATGTTTTCTGCTGTTTTCCTTATACGAAAAAATGTTTGTGATTACTAAATTCAAACATTTTTTAAATATTTAAATTTGATCATTAGAGAGAGAGTTTATGGTGAAATTATATTATAATGTCTCTGAAACAGATATGCATTTCTTAAACAAACATTTAAGGGAATATTTCTCGTAATTTTTCTGAAATAAGCAATTCTTGATGTATTTTAATATCATTTGCCAGTCCTGTAGCAAAATGTGAATTGAGTGAAAGTTTTAATCAAAATTAAAATTTTCTTGCTAAAAATAATAGCTTCCTTCTAAAGTTATAGACCTTAATCATAACAAAATAATATAATTTTATGTGGAATAAAGAGTAACATAAGTCCCATTCTAAAATTCGAAAATAGTTATGTAAGAGGATTTATTCCTTCATATTTTGTAATTACCTTGATCTTGATATTTTAGCCAATGCTTGAAATATGTATACTGAAAATTTGAGTAGTGTGAAGCTAACAACAATATGAAAAATTTCAAAACATGTTTAGTCAAATTCTCGAGTAAACAGAAAATTAATGCACATGTAGTTAATTTTAAATTATTTACAAGTAGAATGAAGATAGCAGAATGATCGATTGGTGTTTCTGATTATATCAATTTGACATCAGGATTGACAAATGCCTAACTATTGGAACTTGGGAATTTTTTCAAATTCCGTGGGAAACTGATAAATGTAAATTTAAATCAAATGTAGCACCGGTGTAGTGGATGCACATTTTGAATCGAATTATCTTGGAAACATCTGTTTCATGATGCATTCCAGGTGAGCGTGTCAATAAATCGCCTTCAGCTGGCCAGAACAAATTATTGAAATGCCATATTGTGACTTCCCTATTCTTGTTTGCATATATATATACACACACAAACATATATATGAGTGCTGTTTCACTCTCAGAAGTTATTCTAGTAGCTAATTGTATATATGTGAAAATATTACCGGCTTACAAACATTATGTCTGATTCAAGCAGTGAAGAATTCTATTTTTATTATGAAGATAGCTCTTCGGACACGGACTGTGATCTTTCTGGGGCTCGCAATCGGTTCCCAGTCAACAGTTAAGCAGTTCCAATTTTTTTAACACTTTTTTATAAATTATATAAGCATTTAAAATGACATAATTAGTAACAAGTTATTCAATTTATAAACTAAAATTAGGTACAATGTGAAATTAAATAATACCTGAGAGATTACAAAGATTAATTATTCGCAGAACAAAATATATAATCTAATTTTAATAAAATGTAACTCTAAAAGATGAAAGAACTTTTTATAGTTACATTTTATTAAAATTAGATTATATCTTTTTTACAAAAATCATTGCAGAATTGTTTAAAATACTAAATTCATTCAAAAGTTTAAAAAATTAGCATCTAATTTATTACTTATTTTATCCCTTCTAATTTAAAAAAAAATTTTTAACATTATAAAATTTCATATTTTTGTATAAATTAAGTAAAAAAATTCTTATATTTTAACCTTGTCACCAAGTCACATATTCTTATACTATGAAGTTTACAACTAAGCATATATATATATATATATATATATATATATATATATATATATATATATATATATATATATATATATATATATATATATATATATATATATATATATTATACAAAGAAAAACTAAAAAATATTAATAATTTAAAAACTTGATAAAAAAAGTTTAAATTAGTATTATATATGTTGCTTATAAATTTCAGTTGTTTAAATAGCCTTTAATTACTAAACCTAAATGCGAATAAATATAGAAAAGTAAAACGTAAATAGCTGTTCCTTCCTTGAAACACTATAGATTTTCACTCACATTAGTTAAATCAACCGTAACCGTTCAGTAAATAAGTTCCCCAGCTATGATTTCACGATAATCCATCAATTCTGGGGGTTGGATTAGAAGTATTGCAGTGAAGCCAGTTGCCCCTACTAAGGGGCTCGAGATAGCCTGAAAACGCACAGAATTGTTTGCCCGAGTTACCTCGGGATAGCCGGTTAAAGGTTCCTACTAAAATATTTTACTTAAATTATTTTTTCTCTTTCAAACTAGAACAACTGTCAATGAATGTGGAACCAATATCTGAAGAACGAGCTAGTCGCTGTTTGCAAAGAGTAGAGTTATTGAATAAAATAAGAGAGGAAATCTTATGCCACCCTGATTTAGATGAAAGATTGAAATTATGCCAGCCATCCATGGATTTACCAGATTGGTGGATATGTGGCAAGCATGATAAAGATTTATTGATTGGTGCTGCAAAGTGAGTTATGATTTTCTGGTTGTTATTATTATATAATTTGTTTCAAAGAAATATTCATCAACCATCTTTTTTTTAATTTATGTTTATTAGTGGGAAAAATGGCTTCATTAATAATTAACTTGTTTTTTTTAATAGTGTTTTTGTAGAAAATTCTTATATCTTAATTTTTATTTATTTTCTATTGTCTTCTTCCAACAAATAATGATCTAAATCAATTTAAAAGTTAATTGTATCAGAATAACTGTATAGATATTATTATTTTTTACAATGTTACTACTGACATTTTGAGTATTGCAAGAATTTGTAAGTATAGTTTTAAAAATATTTATAAGTGTAGCATTTTAACTACAATAATCAATAAGTTTACTTACTATTTGCATTTTGTTATAACTTAATGTTTAAAAATTACAATTTTGCTCCTTAGTGCTGTTATGTTTCCCATTTTTGTTTCGTGAAATTTATGTTTATTAGATTCTACAACAGTTATTTCAAATCTGAATAACAACATGAACATGAGCCTAGGATTCAAAGTTTAATTTTTAGAGAACAGGGGAAAATGTTTAAATTACTTAATGATTTCATAAGTTCAAATATTCATCAAGTTTTCTTATAAATTTTTAACTAAATTAATCAATAAGCTGGATTTTTATAACACCATAAAAGATTGATGTTTGTAGAACTTACTCTCATAAGTTTACAATAAAACTTATCAACTAGCCTGGAAAATAGAGTCCTCCTTTGTCTTCTAGTCTGTATTAGCTCTAGAAAATACTAGTATGGTATTTTTTATGATTACATGTGTGAAAAATGTTTCAATATCTTGAGATTATACTCTTTATTGATTGTCAAAAGTCAGTTACCCATCTTCTACATCACTGCAAGGCAATGATTGCTCTTGCTATATAAATGTTATGAAATATACCTTTGCCTAATTGGAACCAAAAATGTTGATTAATTTTGATTGTAGAGGCACACAAATGTTCTTATTTAAAGCATAGAAATTTGTCTGTATGAATTGTTTGGCAGGCCACTCACTGAGGGAACATGTCTCCAGTGCGCACTGATTGCTTCCTGATAATGCTGAGCAACATGATGAAAAGTACCACACACTGAAGCGATGGATTCAAGATCTTATGTATGCGCAATACATCAGTGCGGATTGTTATTTCAAAACACAATTTATTTCTATTGATAGCAAAGGCACATTCTTCCAAATTATTTATATAATTAACACTAAATTTACACTATTTTCTTTAAGGTAATGTCCATAATTAAAGTGTGTTTAAATACACAAATTGAAATTTTTTTAAAAAAAATAGTAATAATAATAAATAGCTAAATCTGCTAAGGTGATTAATTTATTTGATGCAAAAGTATAATTGAAACTAAGCTTCATTTTTTTTTAAAGTAACATTAGTTTAAAGAAAATTAGAATAAGATATACTTTCAAGTATATCTGTTGTGAATAAGATCACAGAACTAAAATATAATTCAGAATAAATGTCACTGGAAATTATTAAAAAATTATACTAAGAGTATTTTAATGTGTAAAATAACTGAGCAATCCAGATAGTAAATCTTATAGTTGTCCATGTTAGTTAAAAATTAGTTTGAACAATATTGTAATAATGTACAAGAAGATATATGAACTTATAAGGATAGAAGTTTTTAATTTCTACTATATAGTTAAATAAATTTTTCAATATGATTATTCTAATTTGATAACATTTTTAAAATTCAGAAACTAATAGTTTGGAAACATCTATGCATTTAAATAAGAAATTAGAAAAATGTATATAAAATTTATTTCATTAGATATATTTCAAATGCAAATAATAATAGATTAAAAAGCTTTTGCATGTGGATTTTAATAGTTTTATCTAAATTTTGTTCAATTTTTAAATTACATATTAGAAAACTACAAATCATATTAAAAGTTAGAATAATCTTCTCTGAAAACATATAATGTTTGAAATTTTTTTACAAAATTAATGCAAGAAATTAAATTTAATATCTTCAGAGCAAATTCAGCAGAGTAGTGGAAATTCATTTTTGAAGAATTAGAATCAAATACAATATACATGAAAGCAACAAATGATAGAAATAGTTCATATCACAAATGATAGACACTTGTTGCTAAGTGAGGCAAATATTTATCAGTTGTTGTAAGTACTTGTTGTAAGTATTTATAGTACTTGTTGCTAAGTATTTATCAGGACGCAAGACATTCCTGATAAATACTGCTCCAATGTTCCTGTGCAGCACAGGGAAAGCCAGCTTTTACTGTGCAGTGTCATGCTTTGTCTGCTGTCATCTCAGTGTGTGGCCTGCCTTACAGTTCATATCTTGACTTGGATGAATAGTCGTTATTTGCTAATAATTGTTATTAATACTTACTAAAACTTCCACATATTTTTAAAAAAGGAGTATGGATGTGTGAAGTTTATTGTATATTACTTCCTAAACTTTGAAATCCTTATTAAATTGTAAACAATCTGCAGTGTTATTTATTTAGATCAAGTCTTAATCATTTAGATCTTTATATTAATGATACATTTTTACAAAAAGTGACTATTGTGTAACTGACATCAAAACTATGTTTTTTCTTTCAGGCATGGATTGAGCAGAATGGATTATCATTTGTTGCATGATCCTAATCTTTCTTTCAAGGATGTTTTGAAAAATTTGCCAAATGCAAAAACATTACCTATTAGCAATATGCTGTCAGCACCTCTTGGTAATTTGAAAATTTATAATATTTTTTTTATTAAAGTTCATTTTTGAGTAAAATTAAGTTATAAAAACTTAATCTTATGGACAAAATTAGATTTATATCCGGGTTTCAGTTCACAAAAGTGAACAGATAACTTGTGAAGTAACTTCTCATTTTGATGAATTGCTTTTTGCTGTGTTACTTTTTTATTATAAAATTTGTAAATTTTTTCTGTGCTTTTATAGCATGGTGATACAAGTATCATAAATCTGCTGTTATAATGTTTTTAACTGATTTATGTGTGGTAGAAATGTACCATTTTAATATATTATTTAGAGTATATTTATAAATATTTCAACCATTTCAGGTCATATAATATTTTAGCAAATTATTTTAACATATTTTAAAAATATATTGTTAAATTTTTTATTGCAATTTAAATGAACCATAATATAATTCTCTATAAATTTACCAACTAGAAAATATTTAATAAAAAGATTTAAAATTATTTTTGCTTTTTTCTTAGCCAGAAGAAATGTACATTTCATTAATTAAACAATTAAAACTATTTTTTGTGAAGTCTACTAAATAATTAGATTTCTTATAATTAAATATAAATTATGTTAAAAATGGTATTAACTAAGAAAAATGAAGTGTAAATACAACTAAAAGTGATATTTTATTTATGTTATAATTTGTGGATAGGAATTTTTAATGAATGTTGTATAATAGTATGGTGTGCATTTGTGCCATTTAATATTTCTGAATTGCTTTTATTTAGAGAAAGTTCTAAATATTTTAAATTTATTTTTCATGTTTATAATTTTAGGTTGCTCTAGTCCATTAAACATATATCAAACTGATGACAGTATTACTTTAAAAGAGGAAAATGTACAGAAATTAAAAGAAGAGCTTCCAGTTTCAGCTGATGAACTTAGCATGAAAGATGAATCAACTATCAAAAAGCCATTAATAGATGATGTATCTATTAAACAAGATATTTCTAATTCTGATAAAGAAAAATTGTCTAGTGATAATAAAAATGATGCTGAAGCAATGGAAATTACTGAAACAGATGCAAATATGGAAGAATCGATTATCAATAAAACAATTAAATGTCAAAATGAAATTAAAGTTGAAGATAACGAAAAGAAAGATTCTCCTAAAGAAATTGAAATTAAAGAAACTTCTGACATTAAGTCTGGAGATGCATCTGATAAAGATAAAGAAGTTGATGAACGCGAAGTTCAAAAAACTGAAAATGATTCAAAATTAAATGAATCTGAAACTACAAGTGTTGTTGATGATGATATCATGAATTTAGATACCAGTAATGAGTTGAAAATTGATGAAGATGTTAAAATGGAAGATGAAGAAACTGATATTGAGACTGACTTACGAAAAGAGGAGGAAGAAATTAAAAGTGAAGAGAATCTTCCAAAAGATGATAAAGAGATGTCTGTTAAAATGGACACCAAAGCATCTTTGGAAATTACAGAAAAAGAAGATCAAAAGTATGATTGCGATACAGACACAGAATCCAAATCTAATTATGAAGTTTTACCAGTAATGGAAAGTGATGAATCTCCTCTAGTAAAAATGGAGAGAGCTGTCAATTCAGAGAATTGTGGTGGTAATCTTTCTGGAAAAATGTTTATGAAAGTAAAGCAAGAAGAAATGATGTATGAAGATGGAATGAGAGATAGATACAATATCCGTAAATTACATCCTAAAGATGATCCACTTCATTCACACGTGGATGACTCACAAGTATGTTATAATTTTGTATTAAAAATTTCTATATTTTTACATTATAATAAATTTAACTATGCATATTTTAAATAAGTTTAAAATATGGTCTCTATATTGAGCTTTTTTTCCTTTGAAAATTACGAGGAATTAAGCTCTTAGGAAATATACTAAAATACTGCCTTTTTATTTTGCTCTCTTTCAAAAGAGAAACATAGACATTCACATAAGTGAGATTTTACGCTCTAATTCACTTGTTAATAGGAAATACTTTCATATTTTGTCTATTTATATAGATAAATCTTGACTTACTATTTTCAAGGAAAATAACCTTAAGGAACATTCATAAATTTTTATTTTTATAAAGTGTTATTTAAAATTTGTTCTTTACAAAAATATTTTCCCTGCATGTGGAGCATTAAGGATATCAAAACTAATTTGTTTTTCAAAAATTTTGTTAATATGTTTTAATAATATTTTTTTCCTTTTAAGATGATTGCAATTTTGCAGGGATGTATGTCTCAAAATGATGATGTAATGAGTCAAGCAAGTTTCAATCTTGAAACTGAAATGGGTGAACCAACTGTAGCTCAACTATTAGCTTTCACTAATGGAAACGCTGTACGCTGGCCTAAGGTAAATAAATTTTTCTGTTTATTTTTTTGATGTGCAAATTTTGTTATGTACTCTATTGGTGAAGTATTCGTTAAAAATATAGCTACTTATGTATTAATATCTCTGCAGCTAATTTTGTGCCAAATGGAACTAATTCTATGAAAATTATGACAAGATATCATAACAAAAAAACTATAGCAAGTTAAGATTCATCTTCACATGTTTTATTTGAAAAACAAATTATAGACAGAAAACAAGTGAATGCTGATTTTAAAAACCTCAAAAGAGAATAAAGTAATCTTCTTTCCTTTGATACAGTCACCAAATGAACTTGCAAAAATAATTAGTACGCACATGTTAGGTTTTTGACGGCTATTTAATAGTCTGATATTTGCTGCAATTTCTGTGGCTCTAATTCAATTCGATGATGAATTGGTTGTAATACTGCTAAGATCAAAAACATTATTGAATATTCATTTATATTTATCAAACTTCACTGATAAATGTTATAATATTACTTTTTAAATTATCAAATGCATAAAAATATGTAATTTTAGCACGTTCTGTCTAGTTAAGAATTTAACAACTGCATTTTCATATCACATTGAACCGAATTTTATTAAAATATACGCAAATATCCAAGTTGAAAACTCCTTATTTGGAAAATAATTGCAGAATTCATGCCTAATTCTGTATATTGTTTAATAATATATAATTTTGCTTGCTTCAAATTAAGTTGATGTTTCATTGAATTCAGTATTTAGTTTCAATTTATTTTGATAAGTAATATTAAATATGATTATAATATCTAGTAAAGTTCTGATCTATAATTTTCTGATTGTGTTTTAAATATTTTACATTTTGAACAATAAGAAGTTACTCACATTATGTACTTTCTTTAGGATAAAGTGCTACAAATTCGTTTGGAGCATATAGTTCATGCTGTAGAAAAGAACGAGTGGCCTATTATTCGCCACACTTTCTTACCAACTTTTCCACCACCTCCTCAATCAACAACTCCTGTACCTCATCCTCCTGTCATAGCCAGTCCAGTGTCTCATAGAGCTTCTCCCGTTCCAAGTGTTTCAAGCCAAGGTCATAGTGGGGAAGTTACTCCTCAAGCAACCCCAGAGCATACACCTCAACGTGAACCTATGTTACCTGATATACCAACTTCTGCTCCACTAGAATTTAATGTTATGCGAAAGAGCCCTCTGCATATTCCACCTCCGGTAAGAATATTTGGAAATATAATACAATTAGCACATAGTAAAATCAAATAAAAATAAATATCATTTTAGTTTTTAATAAAATAAAGTTTGTACTATGAAAATTTACCATATACCTAATTTTTTTTAGATAAATCATGTAATCTCAAATTTTGTTTTACATAAGCATTAATTTATATGAAACCATATTAATTGATTTAATAACATAAATATTTCTAAAAAATTTTGAAATTATTATCCTTGAAGTTTTAAAAATCCAAAACAGAAAACATTCATATGTATACTAATAAGAACAGCTCCTTTACTATGGGTACATGAAGTGAAAAACCTAAAATGAACCATATTTAGTAGCAATTAAATGTATGTTCTGTGAATAATTCAAATGAAACTGAAAGAGTGTCCTGATAAATAAAGGATAATAATAGAAATGTAATCTTACACTCTTTGTAATATTTTAAATATTTTCAAAGAATTGAATTTCCAACTAAAAATTTAATATTTACAAATATTATTTTAAGATTTACACTAAAATTTAGTAATGCAAATTTTATCGAAAATGTATTCTTTGTAAACATTCTTATCATTAAACCGCTGGTGCAGATCTTGGTGGTAGTAGCAAATACTCAAGTGAGAACCTTGAGGACTGAAGGTGGAGAAGGGTTCCATGTGAACAGCAGTTGAACATGGGTCAGTCTGCCCTAAGGGATCGGAGAAATCCGTTCTGAAGCGGGACGTTAGACCTTAGTGTCAGACACATACCGTGTTTGTCCCGCTGCTGACCGAAAGGGAATGGGGTTAATATTCCCCAACCCGGACACGGAGGTAGTGCCCTCGGGCACAAGTGCGGTAACGCAACCAAACTCGGAGACGTCGACGGAGGACCCAGGGAAGAGTTGTCTTTTCTTTGTAAGGGTTCGTGTCCCTGGAATCGGCTCGTCCGAAGATATGGGTGCTGTTCCCGTAAAAGCACCGCGGCTCTTGCGGTGTCCGGTGCGCCTCTGTCGGCCTTTGCAAATCCGAGGGAGAGAGTGTGATTTTCGTGCCGTACCGTACCCATATCCGCAGCAGGTCTCCAAGGTGAACAGCCTCTAGTCGATAGTTACATTTAAAACATGGTAGTGGTCAAAAGGTCTGTTGAGGTGCAATATTGTGAAGAAATTCATTCAAGTTAAAATTATCGCAATATTGTTTGTTAAATCAAAAATATGTATGTAAAAGATGTTTATAGACAGTTTATATGTGTATTCACATAAATCTTTGATTTTCTTTATTATGAAGTCAACATAAATAGGAGTTATTTACTGTTCAGATTCCCTTGGGTTTGTTCCTAAGAGCTTGTTTGTATGTGAGTAGACAGTGTTCCAATGTGGGCATATTGCTTATTCATCTATATGCCTTAAACATTTGTCTTTGGACTAAGAATTAGGTTTTGGAGTCCATTAATTTTCATTATTTATATATTACCCTTTTTTAAAATTTATATTTGTTTTTGGATTTATTTTTAAATCACACAAATGTGAAACAAAATTTTAATAACTTATTAATCTAATATTAAATTATTCAACTCTATAAATGAGAAAAAAATTGTTTTCTTAAAAGTTTTTCAATAATTACCATTGAAAGAAACTGAGACCTGAATAAAAGAATGTTTTTAGATATTTTCCTGAACATTATTTCATGTGAATTATAGTTTTTTCATTCAAGGTAAAAAAATTGCTAAGTTAGTTTGCAAATTTTAGTTAAAAAATTGCTAAGTAAAAACTTATTAAGTTTTTTCAGTGGAAGTATATCAGTTTATGTAATAGTCTATTTTTATAAAATGAGATTGCCAGTCACATGAACAGCTGTATGTCCCTGATTTCAAAATTAAGCGATACTCTGCTAACTAAATTAAACTTAAATTTTAAAATTCTGAATAGATTCATGAATTGCTTTTAGAATATTTGCTGTATTGTAATTTTTACAAAGTGCATTGAAAATTGTAATGTTTAATTTTAACTTACTCCAGATCTTATCACCAATTAGATTTAATCAATAATATTTATGTTGCTTTTATTAACGACTTAATATTATTTCCTTCATATTTTTATTCTATTTAACTTCTTGTATTCCATATTTTTATTTTATTAAAATTATAGCCTGCTACTGAAACGTCCCGACATCGTCGCAGGCGAAGACGCAGAAGGTTTGAAATTGAAGCTGAAAGAGGTAGGTTATTGATATAATTATATTTATGTTAAATATTTCTGTATATTTTTTTTAGTATGATAAAGGCTATTTTTGTTAAGCATTGATATCAGAAATATTACAATCAAGTTTTTGAAAAATTATTTCCTTTTGAGTTCTAAAAGAAATTATTCTTAAAATCTAATTTTAAGAAAAATACTTTCTATAAAATAAATTTTTTAAAAAATTGTAATTTTAAATTTTAGTGATAATTTAAAAATTATGCTGAAAGATGTGTGAGCAACTAAGGAATGAAATCACTTATCATACATTTTTCGATATTGAAATTAAGTAATTTATAAAATATTTTAAAATTTTCTTTTGACTAAAAGTTTACACTGAATTAATGCCAGCAATATAGGAATTTATTTAAATTATAATGATCATTCATAGTTTATGAATAATTCAAAATTGCAAGGTTACTTTATTTTGAATTGTATAGTGCAGGTAAATGTTTTTGTTCTTAGTTTAAATTGTTTCTTTATATGTTTCCTTTATTTGTCCTCAGTGAAGTTCGATGAAGTGAAGTAAGTAGCTGATATTTTTATATCTGAAAATAAAAATTGGTGTTTTTAAACCTTTAAGCATATAATTTTTAGAGTTTTTTTTAGTCTTTTTAATTTCAAAAATTAGTTAATCAAAAGTACATTGTAAATTACTTTAATTCATTTATTGAATGTTCAAATTGTTAGATGTATGATTATTTTGAATACAATCTTATATTTTAATTTGAGATATTTTTTTCAATTCATTACTTAGAAATGTAATATTGCTAAAGTTGAATATTAAATTGCTTTATAGGAATTTATATATTTTTTTAAATATGAACACAATAAAAGACTTAGGGAATAAACTTACTATTCTTGAATTTTTATTTCATGAGCTATAAAACAATTCTTCATATTTCCACCTGTTTTATGGTCTTGCTGACAGGTGAGCACATGGCACCTTGGCTTTCAGTTTATCAGTTTGTGTGTTTGAATCCTGGCTTGTGTGTTTGTAGTGGTTTTAAACCATTTTTTAAAACTATTGGGTCCTGGTTTAATAAGTTAACTATTGTTTCTAAAAATGACATTTAGCAACAAACTTAAGCTTTGATAAGTGAGATTATTAAATTTTATAAATAATTACTAAAAAAATATTTTGATATTTTCTGAAAGATTTATATTCTCATTTACTCAATGATTTTTATGTTGTTCTAAAATTTATATCTCTGACATGTTTACTAGAAACTTTTCTCAGTATAAATTTATGTTTTAAATTAAATTTTTTATTTTTACTTTCAGCAAAACTGCGTCAACTTTTGTCTCACAATATGCAACAACAACAGCAACAACATCACCATCAGCAGCAACTTCAGCATGTACAACAATTTCTTGCATCTTCCACTTTAAGAAGTAAAATGTGGGATGAACATGTAGAAAACAAAGTACCTTTGCCTAATGTTCCCTCTCCGGCACCTTCAGTACCAACTGCTTCACCTACCATTCCTCCACCAGCTCATCAGAATTCATCTCCTCGACTTTCAACTACTTTAGGTTCTCTAGATCTTTCAGTTAAACCCACTATTACTCCTCCTACTCCATTTACTCCACTTTCAATGCCTCAGAAAGCCAAACCAATTCCACCTCCTGAATCTCCAGCAAGTGCTGGGGGATCACCAACTTCTCCGATTGATTTAAGTGCTTCTTCCACTGGTACAAATTCTAATAATCAAGGCAATTCTCACAGTAGTTCTAACACACCTAGTGTTTCAAAAAGTCATTCTCGTTCTAAAGAAAAGAGAGGAGCAAGAGGTGGTAGCAGAATTGATGCTTTAGCTTTGAATCTTCAGGCACGTAAGCAGCAACAATTAATGCAAGAACAGCACCATCCTCTAGCAGATATAGGATCGATGGTGGATCGAGCAACTGAGAAAATTAAGGAACATGATGCTGAAGAAGCTCGTTCATCCTCTATACGCCATCATTCTTCTCATCATCATTCAGAAAGGCGACTTGTAGAGGAAGAAGAAATGAAGCTGAGAAAGAAAAGGGTAATTTATAAATTTCTTTTTAAGTTACAATTTTCTTTAAATTATAAAATGGTTAATCATTATGAAATATGTTTTTGAGGATATTTTATCTTAACTTCTCTCTTAAAGCTTAAAGAACAATTCAAATATTTGAGTATTTTACTATTTTTAGATTTGAATATCTATATTTCTTAATCTTAATATAAAATTTATTACCCAGTCTTTGATCTTATTGATGCCATTATTAGGATTTTAGTAATTTCTATAAAAATTATTTGTTTATTTATTATAAAATGGAAAAAATGTAACAAAAATTCATTTTATTCTAATCCTAATTAATTTTGCAATAATTTGAAACTTTCAAATTAAAAAGAACTTACATTATTTTTTATTATATTTTGTTGATATCTGTGCATTTATGGGTCGCAAAAATTAAAGTTTTTTTTTTAAATGCTCAACGTTTTAGTAATAGTAATTTTTAATATATTGTACATATTAATATTTCATTTTCAGTGATAAATTGTTGTAAAGCGAATTAATATAAACTAGTAATATATTTATCGTATAACTTATTGCTTATTTATGAATGTAACATGATTTATTATCAATTAAGTTTCCTGGAATATTATTTTAAATTGACTGAGTTGTTTTATTGATATCTGTTACTGAGATTTAAAGTTGCAAAATCTTTAAATTAATCATGTGTAAACTGAGTAATTTATTGAATTGAAATTTAATTCAATACTTAATTGCCCAGATCATATAAATAATTCTGTGTTTGCTTTCATTCTGATAAGAGTTTTGATGTTTTTCATTCATATGGGAAATTGTAATAAGAGATACTTGTAAAGATGTAATATTCTTACACCTGAAATTTTTGTTAATTTGAAAACATCTGTATATATTTATAGGTCTTTTAATTATGAATTTTTCTTTTGTTTTCTGGAATATTTTATATTTATTTTAGTTACAATACAGTGAGGAATCTGTTCGTAAAGCGTTGAATAGAGGTTTTGATTTAACACCTGCTCCTGCTCATTCATCATTTTTAAATCCAACCATGGCTTCAAACTCAGGGCGGATGAATTTAGGTGAGAAATATTCTTAACTTTTTATTTAAAGATAACCATTAGATAAGGGAATTCATGTGCTCTACATCATAATATGTACTCAGATAAATGAAATGCTATATTTAAATGTCAAGATTAAGTAAACATTTTTATAACTAGTTGAAGTATACAGTTAAAGTATTGTTTTGTATTGTAATGATGCTTATTTATTATGTATTTCAAGTATATTTATGTAAATGGAGGTTGCGTTCTTTAGTTAAAATTCAATATTTCCAGAAATAAAAATTCCTCAAATGTACATTTTGTGAATGAATACAAGATGAAATATGAAGAAAAAACTAGAATATTCATCCTTTGAACATTTTTTTTCCAGTCTGTGTTATAAGTGTAACAATTAGTTGATCTGTTAAAAACATTTGGATTGCATTGGTACTATTGTTTGATGGGTTTGGTAGTATTTTTTTTTTAAACTTTAAGGTTTGAATAGGTTTAAAAACTTAACACATATATTAAAAAATTAAAGGTAATATAAAATTGAATTGATATAACTATAATATGAACAAAATGAGTGGCATGAATTTAATTTTTGGCCTGTTAAATTTTGCATTTGAGCATTACCACATATTATGTGATAGCATTTGGAAATATGTACATTTGGAAATATTTTCATATTTACCAAATACCATTGAGCTCTCTTCGCATACTTAAAAATTTTCTTGTCTGTATATTTAGTGAGAAGTTATACTGTACACATTCTTTTACTCCCTTTGTTATTTCCCTTTCTGAGCGGTAAAAATTAAAAGGTCCTTATCTATAAGCATTTTGTGTAGTGTAAGACAAAGTTTAAATTGTTTATTCTATTGGCACAAATTCATTAATTTAAACAGCTTAATTTTAAGGTAAATTTCCTTTTATTAATTTTTTTATGAGTAAAAAGGTTTATTTATTTTTATTAAACATTTAAATAATAATTTTATCAATATTTTTACTTGAATAATGTTTTAAATACATATTCTGCCAATTTAAATGCTTACCTCTGGTTATATGGTTGATTCTTTTAAATTTTAATACACTGATTTAAACAGGATTATAAAATAAAACAGATCATAATAGCTATATATTTGTGTCATTAGGAAGTCATTTTTCTCAATCATTTAAAAAAAAAGAAAATTATCAAATTTGGAAAATATTGAAACAATCTGAAGTTAAAAAGTAATGAACAAATTAATAAAATTTAATTAAAATGAATAGAAAATATTCATAAATATGAAATGAAATCACAGATTGATATGTAGACTGTTGGTTTTTCCATCAGTCCATGTATCAATTCTAAAAGATTTTTTTCATTATCCTTTTCCTCAATATTATTTTTCATCATTAACTTCGTGATAAATGAATATTTTGAAATTTTCGATAAATTGTGTTTCGTTTCGCAGTTTTATTTGTAAATCTTAATATTCTGTTTTTTTTATTTACAATTAGATGCAATAATTAATTTGAAATGAAATTTATGTAAAATTTTATTTTTGTAAAAAAAAAATCTGTTAAATTTAACATTAATGTAAAGGAATTTTGAAATCTAGACAAATAAGTTTTAGGAATATTGAAATATGAACAAATAAGAGCTTTTTGTAATTAGAAATTATTTTGAAGGAATCCATACTAATTTAATGCATGAGGAATTTTATTTTTATTCTTTTGTTAAATATATTTGATTTTTCAATGTTTTTTATAGGTTCAAATAAGTCTGATGAAGCATCGAGTGGAAATAATCCATTATTAGATCCTTCTTTGATGCATCATGATTTCAAAAAATGGATTGATGAACATCCAGAATTGGTGGCTGCAAATCCCAATTTGGTCGCAGCTGCGGCAGCAGCTATGGCCTTCAGTCCTGTGTCGTCTTTCCCTTCTCATGTAAGAAATATTTTGTAATTTTCAGTTTTGTTTTTTAGGACTTCTATATTTTAAAAATTTTGTATGTTGACATTTTTACCTAATTGTCAACATAATTGTAGCAACCTAAACTTTTTATGGTTATATTTCAAAGCAAAATTTTTGCTTGAAGAATGATTTATTTGTTTACTTGAATATTTTTATGACATATCTTATTAACATGCCCTTAGCAAACAAAATTTGCTTGTCATCTTTGCTTATAAGTTTATGGAAATTACCCTGATTTTGTGATCTATAATATTTATCTTTTAAATTTTTTTAAAAAAAAAAACTATTAATTTAAAGCAATTTTTTAAGAAGATGACCTACACAATGTTATTCTAAATGATGTTAAAAAATAAATCAAGTAATTTTAATGTTCTTAATATCTTGCGCAATTAGCACATTGTAACTCATGGTAAAAGATTTTTCTCAGAACACTCATTCTAAAGACTAACTTCGCTTGTAGCTAAGTGGCTATTGCTGTTTTGAATTGCACAGTTAAATTGTAAGTCCACATCTAGTTGAGCCTTCGTGTGCAAAAAATAATGAATGACAAACCAAACCAGTGTAAACTTTAACTGCCAGCTGAATTGTTAGTGCTGATTGTTAGAACCTTCAGTTTAACATTTTTTTGGTTCAATCCTCAGTATTGGCAGGATATTTGTACATGTTCAGAATCCATTTAAAACTGTGATCCAATCAAATTAGACCTTATATGTAAAGAAGTAATCATAGAGCGACTGCAAAATTATATGTTAGCTGTTTTTTCATTTTAAATGCATGATTATAAATTGCTATATACTAATTTTAAAAAAAATGAGAATCATATTTATTATGTGCTTTACTGTAAAAAGAGCTGGCACTGTTGAAATATTTCTCATTTACAACTTCCTGAGAAGGTTTTGTCACTTAGGTAGGAATTCTGATTCCAATTTTTGATACCAAGAACCCTTAAATGGAATTGCTCTGTTCTATATTTATAAAATTTAAAAAAAGCTTTAAAACAAAATGTGTATCCAGAGCATACTAGCAAAAATTAGAGAATTATAAGAAAGTAAGTACACTTATCATTTTTTTTGATAAATTGTGTTTAAATTTTTACTTGTTTTGTTTATGTTATTTTGATGTATATGATGAATGGTTTGCATTAATATAATAGAGCTCATTAGCTTTTGATAAATATATTTATTTTGTATATATATATTATTTAATGTATCTTTTTGTGTTACTGTGTAATTAGATTAATAAAAAGTTTTGCATATTTAATTCTAATATGATTATATCTTCACAAAAGCTATTAATTAAATGTTACCACATGTTTTAAACTCTTTCTGTCGTTCTTTAGACTGAATTGTTGGAATTACCTGAAGGTAGGAGAAGGGGAAGGAGGCCTCGCTTAGATCCCACCAAACTGGATTATGACAAAATTACTGGCGAAGAAAATGTGTCTGTAATTAATAGACTCACTGGAAAAAAGGTTAGGGCACATATTTACAATATTTTTCAAAAAATTTTATTGTATATTATTTCTTGTTTTCACTGTTATTCTTGTTAAAAATTAATTCTTTTGAAGAATTATTAGCAAATTTTCTTATTATATTAATTCTTTTTTTTTAAAAAAAGTGATTTTATATCATTCTTCAAATAATAATTTTTTCTATACTCTTTTTTATAGTGCGTCATAAAGAGGTTTCTATAATGTATTTATAAAAATATTTTACATGTCTGCTAAATCTTTTGACTTTTCTGTGAACATATGAATTTTTAGGTGACTGGAATTGCAGGCTTTTGGAATACATTTTTTGTTTTCAAAACATTTGAAAAATGAAAGCTGAAATTATTTATCAAAATAATAAAAATCTTAAAAAAAATTGTCAGTTTTTCTTAACTATTAAGAAATAAATTACAAAATGAAGTATTATAATCACTTCTAAATTATTTTTGTAAGCTCTTTGATGTAAGAATTTTTCTTTTAGTGATTTTAAAATTTTCTTTTCCTTTATTTCAAAATTGAGCTTTTCTGTTTATGAATTTAGAAGTTTACTATAAAGGTCTCAAATACCAATCAGATGGTCACGAGTTAAAAAATTAACTTATGAAAGACATTTTTCTTGATACAGTAGTGACATAAAACACACGCTGGGAGATGTTAGAAAGCCTTCTCCATTACAGTGTTGAGATACATCTCCACCTGAATGCAATGTAAGATCAACAGTGGGTGGGACATCTTGGTCCAGTGCATTGAACTTGCCCAATCACCAGACTTAATTTGTGTTGATTACCTATTGTTAATTTTTAAATTTGTTTTGTTTAAAGTTACAATAGTAAAAAACAGAAATTGAAATAAATTATTGTAATAAAAAATACTACTGTATTTGATTATAAATCACAGCAAAATTTATTTAGCTGATAACATGTAATAGAAAGATCAAGGGATTTAAAATGGTCTCTTATAAAGTAAAGATCACAAAATAAGTAGTTAATGTAGCTAGTATTGTTAGCTGTTACAGGTGCCACACATCTCAGCATAAAATCAAAGAGATTTTAGATGTATTCTTGTGGTATATAATTGTTCATGCATCTTCTACTTATTGCCAAAGTTCTGGTGTTGCAGAAGGCAATGTATCTTGGGCCAGTACTTGTGCAAGCATGGATCACACATTTTCTATTGAAGTTGATGGGAAAAGAACTCTTGAACATTGTGTGCCATGTGTGGTCAAGCATTATCTTGGGAATATAAACAAATTCTTAAGGTATGGAAAGAGACCACTAGCTAATATCACCTCAGAGATTTAGCGCTGAATGTTCACTGTACCAACAGTACTAGGAAGAGGCTTGAATGAAATCAAGCGACATCCCAAAACTTAAAGCTCGATGGAGGACCAATATAGAAATACTTATAATGAAGCAGTTTAGTAGTTTCTTACCATGATGTCTTCAGACTCGAATCCAATCACTGTTGTGTTACAGGCTGAAGTGGAACTCACCAGTACAGTGTTGTTGCATTCTGTTGTCCATTTCTTGCTCATCATATACACCACTGGCATTGGAAACTTCTATAGTTTTGAGACAAAGGTAGATGTGAAATAGATATTTTTTTGAGCAAGGTTTGGATGTCTTCTAGACACTCCTTGGCTGCAAACAATATTGAATGGTATGTGCAGACTCCAAATAATGCTTAACAGAAATAATCTGTTTTTTATGATGTGAATGAGCAATATATCACTGCCTCATGCACAATATTCCTGTCATCAGATGCCATAGTATAATTATTCCCACCGTTCCAGTGCTGTCAATTGCATTAAATTATTATAGATTTGCATCAGTTACTTGGTTTTGTCTAACACTACAGCAGATTTTTGTGAAAGACAATCCCCAATCTGTATAGGCTACTTTCTTTTATTGAACTCAGAAATTTGTTCAAATGACTTTGATATTTTCTACAAAACATAATTTAAAAGCTTTTTTCTTAAAAAAACATTTCAAATTGGCAACTTTTTTAGTCTTCAGGTGGCCCTAAAATTGCCTGTGGTGTGCATGTGCACTGCAATGCTAATGGTGCATGTGGTGCATTATCTCATTACCACCAAAATATTTCTCATGATTTACTTGTTTCCTTCAGAGTGTTGTATTTTGTGTGGCCAGCAGTGTATTAGATGTTATAATAACAAATAATTTAAAAGTTATAATAACAAATCTAAAATATTTAAAAATTCTTATTTCTTTGTGAATATTTTTGAAAAGAATTATATTGAAATAATTATAATTAATTATTTGAGATTTGATCATTAGCACTGGATAAATTGAAATAATATCCAATACTTTTTTTGCGAATAAGAACAAAGCTAGTTTGAATAATTAATTTCACAACTAATACAAAAAATTTTCTGATAAATTTTATTTTTGTATTTATAAGCTATGCGTCATCTCGTAAATGTTTTGTGAAATTGAAATTTAATCTTAAAATAACTTCAAAAGTGTAGCATCATGGATATATAAGTCAAACTTTTAATATGTTTTAGAATATCCATTGCCTTTATGTCAGCTTTTAATACTTTCTGTTATGGAAGTTTGAATTACAATTTTTTTCAAATTAATATGTTGTATTTTAATTAATTTGATTATGAAAAATATTTTTGGGAGGAAAACTTCTTGTATATTAAATGGCAAACTTTACTCTGCAAGTTTTCAACCTTTGTGCAAAGTCTTTTTGTTTTATCAATGTTTCTGTGACTTAAAGAAAAATGCCCGAGAGACAGATTTTTCTAATATACATAGTAGTTAATAAATAATAATTATATATGTATATTATTTCATAATTGAATGTGGGAAATTGTATACATAAATACATGTACTCAAAAATATGAATATAAATGCACTCTGTTTTTCCACTCCTCCTCCTGTTATTTTTTCTACAATTGTGTAGTATTGTTATTATTTCAGTATTTATTATTTAGTGTTTATTTCAGTTATACTAAACAAACATACATGATATAAAGATATATTTTTGAAGAGACTAACTGCATTGTTATTTATAAGTTAAACAGTTTGAAAAATACTGGTATAATAACAAAATTGTAAATATTAAAGCAGTTTAAAGTTTACAAAGCTTGTGCAAACATGTTTATTAAATAAATAAAAAGGTGAAAATTAGGAGAGGAACTACAAAAACTTTTCTGAAGAAATTGAAATGCCCAAAATGAGAGCAACTAAATATTGATCAGGCCTAACTTAAATGTATTTTTTATTCTGTTTTTTAAATTAGCTCCAAATTCAGTTGAAATTAGTGTTACACAAAACTCAAGTTTCACTAAGTATACTGTAGACATTTTATTCTTTTATTGATGTTTCTAACTAGCTTTACTCAACCTTCTTTATATCATAATATTTTTAATTATTATGTAAAAAGTATATTATTGAACTGTCTGTAATATTGCTAATATAATTTTAAGCTACTATATGAGTTTCCAATTTTCTTGTTTGTAGTTTTGTCTAAGAAAATAGAAAGTTTTATTTGGTATATCATTATAAGTTTTTAAACCCAAAAATATTCACATTGAATGGCGTTTATAAATTTCATTCTATATGATAAAATTTCTTTTATAATTGCAATTAATTGCTGATATAATTAAATTTATATTAAATGAATGCTAAAAGTTATCTAGAATTTTATATAAAAAGTTTGAGATAATCCCTTAAATACTTAAACTTTGCTATTTTTGTTTATCAGTCTTATTGCAAAATGTCCTTTTTTATTTATTTAGAATTCAACTTCTCATTTTATAATATAAAATAATAAGGATAAGAAAGGTTTTCCAAAAATAAATAAAATTTTCTTTTTAAATTAGTTACATGATTCTTGTAACTTTGCTAGATTCTTTAAAAATTATGATTATTAAATTATTTCCAAAAATAAATAAATAAAATTGTCATTTTAAATTAGTTACATGATTTTTATAACTTAACTAGACTCTATAAAAATATGATTATTAGATTATCCAATCACATTTTATGCAGTTTTTTATGATTTAAATGTTTCAAAAAAAATGTGTGGATTTTATTATTAATTTGGTTTTGAGAATATAACATTCTTAAATTTTTCATATCATTAGCCCAATGTATGTATAAACTCTTATAGATAAATGTATATGTCTGTATAAACTCTTATGAATGTAAAATTTCTTATTGAAATGTAATGTACAAGTATAACTTGTGATTAAATGTATAGTTAAAAATAAATTTTTCATTCAATATAAGGTATATATATATATATATATATATATATATATATATATATATATATATATATATATATATATATATATATATATATATATATATATTAAATGTAATCTAACTTAAATTTTTTCAGAAATTTGACTAAAAATCTGGTTTTGTCAAATTGTAGATTCAGTAATTTTGAAGAACATTTTTTAGGTTATTATTTGATTATTTGTGTGTGAATGTGTGTGTGTATATATATAACTGTGCTGTGTAAAAATTTAAACTCTTGTGTTTAATTACTGATATCCTTGTCATAGCCATTATCTTTAAAATATTATTTATTAAGTTATATAAAAATTATTGCGTTTAATTCTGGTCATTAAAATTGCTGCACCAAAAAAAGAAAGAAAAATCTTACTGAACCTATTTTTCTATAAAGAAACATTAATAAATCTATGAATGTTTTAGAGCAACAAAGTGAAAAAAATATTTACTTATGTGTGCCAATTTTATTATTTTGCTCACATCTGTGATATCTGATAACAGCAACTGTTAGATTGTCAATAAGTCAAATTTAGCTTAGATGTTGTGAGTTATATTATTTTAGTTTCTGTCCAATTCGTATCCAAATGATCTCTATAAGTAACAGATGTAGGAATTATCTGCTCAATAAGGAAATGTCCCCATTTGAATAAAAGATCAGTACAGCAGGTGCAACATATAATTGTATCTCATTTTGTTAAAATATCTCATCAAACACATATTAAATATGAGCTGAGATGGCAGTTGTGTGATTAGACTTTTGGCCTTTAATTTAACAGCTCTTGTGTTTGAGCCTCAGTTTCCTAACCTCAGTTTTGGATGCTTGTAATGGCTTAGAATGCACTTTAAGTTGTTGGCCCAGGTTTAATTAAGTTATTTAAGATTTAACATATTGAGTCAAAAAGCACTGTTAAGTGACAAACATCTCAAATATGTAACAGACACCAATTTAATATTTTATAAATTATTATTTAGTATTGTAATAATGGTTGATGGCAAAAATAGTACTTGGATGCACTTCCAATAGCTTCCTGTTTCATTTTGTGCTGGGTATTGGGTTTATGAATCTGTAAATACAACTTTGTTTTTATAATTAGAGTTGTTACTCAATTGTGGGCTCTTCTATCTAATGAAGCTGCTACTGCACTTGTAGTTTAATTTTATGTGTGAGCTAAGTTTATAACTGAACTCACTGGCTTTATGTTCAGACCTGATGGGGAAGATAATCCAGTTATCTCAATCATGAGGTTAGTGATTTGGTACTGTTGAAATCAAGCCCGATATTAAATAATACATCTAGGCTCATTGATCCTAAAATTTCCTCTCATTTATAGCTCTCAAACTATAGCAGTGTCTTGCTATGATAAATTTCTATCTAAGTAAATGTCTTTTCCACAGCTGAATTCTAATATTGTGCTGAAAAAAGTACATAATTTATGATAAATTTTTTATACAAATAGTTTGCATCTGAGGAATTGACAAATAATTTTTCTGTGTGATCTATTTTTTATTCACAATGTAGAAGGTATTTATTTAAAGTAACATTTATTCACTATGTTACTCAAGCCTGCTTTATATGCATGTACTTAAATGATTATTATTTGCATTTCTGGTCATCTAGTGCTCTTCATAGAAATTCAAGCTAGTTGCATGCCACTTTCATGGTGTAGCAATTTAAATGACCAACAGTGTAAAGTGCTAATTGCTGCTCTTGCAAAAAGCATTAATCTTAAATAATTAATTTAATGTTCACTTTTTCTTTGTATTTAACCCTGGTGTATGGTTTATTTTGATTTCTTAATGCTTATGATTGTAACTTTGCTTAATTTGTTTTTTAAATCCCTGCATATAATTCTCGGCACGCTTATTTAAAGAAATGGTGTTTTGGTTCTTTTCTGGCACTATAATGTTTAAATCAATGATTCTCAAATTCCTTTTATTTTTTCTTTGTCATATTTTCTTGATACATCTGATTTATTCTTTTTAAAAGTAAAATTTTTGCAATTTATGTTTTAAAAAACAAATGAGTTTTGTAAAATGTATGAGAAAAGTTAAGCTAAATTTATGTAAAATATACATTTGAGAATCATTGATGTTTCTTTTCCTTTTTTGTTTTTTATTTTTTGCTATTAAACATGCTGACAATTTCACCTTTTGCTAATTTTTTCCCCCAACATCTGATGCAGATAACTGGAAGCAAAGCTCCTCCCTTGAAGTACCTTGCAGAATGGTTGGACAAAAATCCTATGTTTGACGTTGATCCGAAATGGGGACCTTTAGTCCGCGAAAAGGTGCTTTTTTGCTTTGCATGACACTTTGTTCCCTTGTCAAGTACAGAAGTACTTTCGTATGCAAATTTTGATGCATGTGAATGTTTCTTATAGATCACTATTCAACATTTAATTTTAGGCCTGAAAAAATGTTCTTATCTGTGATGTAAAATGCTTTTTGCTTTGGAGAAGTGATTGTGAATTTTTTTTTAATTTATTACTCTGCTGCTAAAATTTTTATTTTCCTAAATGTCACTAGAAATCTTTTTTCCTGTGATTGCTAGTTTTGTTAAAATAGTATTGCATGAAAAAAAACATTTTAAATTGGTTTGGTTGATTTAATTTTGAACTAAATCTTTTTTCAATTTTAGGGTAATCTTCCTAACAATATGTCTAAACGTATTGTAACTCCTTCGGAAAAAAGAGGTCGTCGAACTGCTGCTTCTCTGTTAGCAAGTGCACACCAAAGTGTTGTTCCACCTGTTACCACAATGTCTTTCCCTTCCACTGGTTTGAATCCATTGAATTTTGCCAATACAGGAATGTTAAGTGGTTTTCCTAACATGAAGTTTTTTATGGATCCACCTAAATCTAGTGCATCATCTACAACAACAACACCTGCTACTTCAACTACTGCCACAAATCCTATATTTTTACCATTCGGTGGTTTAGCTGGAATGGGCTTAACAAACCCAATATTTGGATTTCCTGGTTTTAATTTTCCTGGACTTCAAGGAGCTTCTCCTTTGGGAAGCACCAACTTACAATCATCTAAAGATCATGGAAAAGAATCTGATAAAACTCGTAGTGATAAGGATTCTGGCTCTTCTCGCAAAAATGCTACTGCTTCCTCTAGTTCAACTCCAGTAAGCATGAGTGCAACTACAAGTTTACCATCATCATCATTGCCCTTCCTGTACCCCCCTGGACTTTTATATAACCCCTTAGGATTAGGGGGCTTCACATTGCCTCCAAACCTCCCAGCTTCATTTGGTTCCTTTTCTCAGAGTGGTCTGGTCAATGGCCTGGGACTCAGTAATCCCTTATTTACCACCAGTTCTCTGAGTACGAGCCTCAGTTCATCAATAACTGCAGCTACTGTTACTACTCCAACAGCACACAGTATTTTGTCATCCACTCCGTCAGTCTCCAAAACTGTTTCCCATACATCTCCAAGTAAACTGCCCGCAAATCATGGCCATTTTACTGATGGGCAAGAGACAGACGATGAAAGTCTGAAATCATTAATGGGTAATCATGAGGATGATGATGATGATCTGTATGATGGGAAAATGGAGATTTATGACAATCGTGATGATAGTGATAGAGAAAATTTCAGGGACGCTCATGGATTAAGTCCAGCACCTGCTAGTAGTACTGCTATGCAAGTACCTCGTAAAACGTCACAGAGTGAACCAGAAAATGTGAATTTAGCAAAGACTAACAGTGAAACTCCTAGTGTAGAATTATCAAGTAAATCTAGAGGAACGCACGACGACCCTACCTCAGATAGTACAGACACTGAAAGCAAACATTCTTAGTGAAACTAAACTGTATGTGACTGTGATGCAGCTGTATATTTATTAACTTTTGTTTTCTTTTTTACATCTCCTTCCATTGTGATTATGATTGTGGTTAGGAATGGAAAAGAAAATACTAAAATCAGAATTGTGAATCTAAATGTCATGTGGTTTTGTGACTAGCAGCTTGTAAAAAGGGCAAATTATTTATTTAAATCACTTGTCTAATTTTAGAAGATAAGATGATTATTGTGTTATTGTTTTAATTTAATGTTTTTTACCTTTTGTGATGTTTACATTAGTTTTTAACTTCAGTGGTGCCACTCATTAGTTATACCAATCCTTAAAATAGTTTGAAATTTTCTAATCTCCTTATTTTCATCAGTTTGTCTGAGGTCTATTTGAGAATCACAAAATTTAATTTTGATTATCAGATATCAATTAAGTTTTAAGTTTTTTTATGTTGTACTTATGATATATTTTTAAATCAAACACAGAAGCATTTTTTTGCTTTAATGGATATATTGTTGATTAAAAGAATATTTTTTGTGTCAAGTCTAATTTGCATTTTTTAATTTATTTTAATCAAACAAAATATCTATTTGTGTTTTTCTGAGTACGAGTGACACCACTATACATTGGAACTATATTAATGTGATTCTTATGACAAGGGGGCGTTTAAATGCTTTCATTTGTATGATAAAACCATTTTTCTACTCACTGATTTTCCCTTTGTTTCAATTAATTCATTGCTGCTTTCTGTAGACCTCAACATTCCTATATGACATATGGTGTTGTTCACCTGTACTTAAAAACTCTAGAGGTTGCTAGTGTAATATTTATGGCTGGTATATTAGTAAATTATAAAAAAGCAGTAATGTTTACTGTTTTGCAGTTTTAGTAATGCAAGCCTTTGTAAATAACCAACTATTTTCAGACAGGCAGCTTATTTATTTTATTACAGAAACTATGTAGACCAAGAATTGCATCGTTATCATCTTCATATATTCTGGGAATGATTAAAATTGATAATGAAAACAATATAACTCAGGCAAAACTCTTTACTGGTCTCAGTCGTCAAAGTCCACTGTTTGTGTAATATCCATTTTCACATTGTAGTTTTCATAAGCTGAATGGGAGAAATAAAACCCTTGCATGTAGTAAATACAGCTGTCTGAGACTGGTATATTATGATTTTTTAAAAAATAATTTAAATTTAGCTGTTGTTGAAGTATGACATTTTCAGCTTCTAGCCAAATGCGTATTTGTCGTATCTGTCTAGAAATGTACAGTCTTCTTGTTCAAAGAAAGAAGAAATGTTTTTAAATGTGTACTTTGTGTCCTTTATGATTTTTAATTTCCTGATCTTATTGTAAAAAAAAGGAATTCAAGTATTTCTATTCTTTAATCTTTAAATTGATTTTTATAAAGAAAATCATCTAAAATTTCTTAAAATTTCATTATTATCTGCTTCTTGGATATGATTGGATATGGAAAATTTGGTTAGCTCATTTAATTGCACGGGCTTGTTTTCTTTTCCTTTTTTTAAACACACTTGAATCATTTGAAATGTTCTAAAATTTTTGCAGAGGAAATCTAAATTATTCATGAGTTGAGGTGTATGACATTTATTTTATCTTGAAAATTAGTATATATATATAGATCTATATATATATATATTAACAAAAATTAGTTTTATGGTGTCTTAGTGCAATGACTCATAGTTCCACATTTTAATTCTTTTAAACACAAAATCATTGTTAATATTTCATTTGTCATTGATTTTGATCATTTTAAATTTCTTTTTAATGATTAATGATTTTAAATATTTTGGTGGAAATTTTCTATTTTAAGACTATTTTTGCTTCATATTGTTTTAAATAAATTTTATAGTAACTTTATTTTTAATTTTAAAATGCAATCCAAATATGCTAATTTTAGTAATAAATCTGAGTAATTTTGAAAATTTTTCAGTAATTTTTTTCTGCATTATTTTAATTGGAAATTAAACTCTTCTCATATCTTACAGTTCTGATTTATTGGGGAAAAATTAATCTTGTAATACTTTCCTCCTCAACAGTGCCTTGAACTTAACTCTGGTGGCAAACCTATCTTTTAAAAATGTAGTGCAAGTAAGATAGGGCAAAACTGCCACCAGGTAAACAATTATAAAAAAAATCATTTAATTCTTCCCCCAAACACTTATTGGATTTACTGCAAAGTAGTCTTGGTGTGCATTATTGTTTTGAGGTTGTGACTCACCTTGCTACTTTTCTTAAAGACCAATAAACAGTTACATGTTATTTTTTGATGTTTTCCAATTAAATATTTTGGAGGAAAAGTGGGATTTGACCTGTGCCAGTACTTTGTCCAATTTTATTGTAATTATACATTTGTTTAAATAAAGAAAAATTTGTAAGTATTTTCAATTCTAAAATAGTTTTTAAAAAATTAGTCAAATTTTCATGTTTTCACCAGTAATGTAATTTTTATTTTCCATTCTTAATACATGATTTAAAAACTGTTGTTTGCTTGTATTTTTTTCATGTATATTTACTGCTTGATTGTGTAAAGCCTTATCAGCATATTATAAATTATTGCAATAAATATTGTCTGAAAATAGCAAGAAAAGCTTCTAATTTAAAAAGTGACATACATTCCCCAACTGTTCTTATTGATGAAACTGTCAAAAGCGGGTAATTTTGTAGCCATTACTTCAGCAGTTGTACATTTGCTACTATAAGCAATTATTGAAAAATGAAAAAGTAATATGAAATCAGTATTTTTTCTTTATTTCTTCATGGTTCTTTCACAACACACTATACATTTATAAAGATATTAATTTCACTTGTTACTATAAAATTGCTTTCATTATTTCTTTATTTTTATAATTTTTCTTCGGTTTGAGTAAAATGAATATTATTCAAATGATTTATAAATTGAGTTTATATATTTTCGAATATTAATCATTGCTACAAAAAAACTGTTGCATTTGTTTTTTTCTAAAATGAATATAATCGAAAAATTGTACAGTAGACGCTCGTTTTTACAAACAGAGGGACTGATAAAATAGTTCTTAAAATAGAAAAATAAACTTAAATAAAAAAAAACTTTTTTTTTTTTTACCTTACTGTATGCCTTTATAAATAAACTGCTGTTAGAAAATATTTAGTATGCATTGTGTAAAAAGCATTACCAAATAAAACTCATAGTTAAAAACAAACTTCCATTCATTTTTTATTGAGGAATAGTCAGTTGAATCACTTACTTTTCTATTTCACATTTCTAAAATATCCATTTTTTTTTCAATGTATATATCACTTATTTTTCTCAAAACTACCTTAATTTCATTTGCCAGTCATCTCCTTTTTTCACAGATGGTTTTAGCACTCAGTCGTTTTCATCCTGTTTGATATCTGGAAATTCTTTTTCATTCTTATTTATTGTTCTTAACATTTATCATCTAATAATTCTAACGAACTAATTACATCTGAATACAGATTCAGTTAGTCCTGAAGGAAATTTTCAGGCAGCAACAGCTTTCTTTGTCAAAGCTTATGGATGAATAACATATCTTCACTTAAGTTGTTAGACAATTTTTTTTTATCTTTCTTCAATTACAGTTGTTTATTTGATAATGCACACAGGTCAAAATAGCTTTGATAACGTTTTTTTGTGCAGCATCTTTCCAAGCATATATTACAAGAGCTTAGGGCGATTCCAAGACATGATCATTCCTTCCAAATATATAATATTTTGTTTTCACTTGAAGATATTGATTACACTCAAATGCATTAGAAGTATGATTAGGCATTGGCAAATTCCTTGTGAGTTGCTAAAAAATTTGAAATGAATTCTGCTTGAAACTGACACTTGATAGTAGCTCAAAGTTTGCTCCCTTAAATCACTAGGATTTATAAAACATATTTTCCTTTAATTTCAATTTGAGAATCGAGCTTACTTTTTATTTATTACACTGATAAATTATTACTTAATGTTGTAGTTAGTTATGCGTTATTCAAAGATTTTCCAGTAATAAATTTGATCCAACTTTCACAACAATAAAATAAAGATAATTAATAAAACATCACATGAGATGAAAAATAAACACTTGCAAAAAATTTATAAAAGCGAGTTCAGAAAAAAGATTTTTCAAAAATTTAGTTTGTAAATGAGAAATAAAATTATGGTATCTATAAGGGATCCTATAATAAATTACCCGATAGTTCGTAAAATTGTGAATATTCCTAAATTAGAGGTCAGTAAAATCAAGCGTCTACTGTATTTGAGTTACGATAACAGAAATTGTTTAAAAATTGCCTTCTATCAAATTACAGGTGTATTAAATAAGTTTTTAATTTTTCTATTTTAAATCCCACTTATATCACTTATTTTTAATCACTATGTTTTACAATTTAGCTTTTCTTAGTTCTCTTAGTAATATTTAAAATGTTACCTAAGAAATGCATGCCATTCATGAAATAAAATGAGAACTACAAATGAAAAATGCAATTATATATTAAAAAGTTAACAAAATATTTTTAATACATGTAATTGTAGGAAATCTTTCCAGTTTGCAAAGCTATGAACTGAATGGTTACTGTTGTGGCCTTCATCATAAGTACTTATTGCTGAAGTGGGAATCATTAATTTGATCTCCACCTTAGAAATAAGTGCTCATTGTGATTCAGAATCTTAAACTAAGTTGCAGTGAAATAAGGGTTTAATTTTAACCTAAAATCAAACAAATGTTATCAAAGCTTTCATATAATGAGTATTCAGAATTAATGTTGGAATATCTATAAAATAATTTTAGTGTCAGAAGATGTGATAAATATACAAGAATAAATAGATAATCTTTTCTATGCTATGTTCTTACTAAAAAAGTCTCGAGTTTTTTTTATGGCTTCTTTTTCAACTATAATGCAATTTTTAACTGATCTGAAGAATCTGATCAGTATTAGGCAAAAATTTATTTAAAAGACAGGAGAGAATAAGCAATATTGTCCTTAAATGAAACATACTCATTAAAGTCAAGATATATACATTCATATTATTGTGCACCTGAACATTTTGTTACTATTATTTAATTTAATTCATTGCATCATTATTCTGGTAATTACTGTTGTCAATTAGCTGGTGAAGACCATTCTAACCGTATAAAAATAGGCTAAAAAAGTGTCAAAGTTTAAATATGAAATCGTGTATCTTTGAAATTAGCATCATTCCTCTTAATTTTAGTCTGTTATTTAATTATCAACTCCAAATTATATATATAATGGATTTGATTCCCACCTCAAGTGTGGATATGTGTAATATTAATTTATATTATTTGTTATTATTATATTATTAAATAAATAATATATTATTTATATTAAATATTTGTTTGATTTAAGGTTGCAAAGTGTTATAAAATTTATGTTAATACCAAATTTATATAAAAGTTACTCTAGTAGCAAAGTACAAACACAATAATAGAATTAACAAGATAAAAATTAAGTTTTCCTTGCATGCAGAAAATTTTATGGAATTTATAAAATTTTTCCATTAAAAAATATAGATTATATTATTTATCTCTCACCATTTTGTTGATGTAAAATTAAAAAAATATGATTTTGAATTAATGATTTATTGCTTAATTAAATTCAGTAATGTTAAATTTTTCCCTGATTAAGAATGAGTATTATAAAGAACTTTTAACTATAAATATGGCTAAAATGAGTAATTCTGCTAAAGTAATTAAAATGATAAGTAGTCAATGATAAATAAAAGTAACATAAAATTCAATTTTGTTTCACCATGACACCGTATCAATTACATTAATTGAATTATGTCTGTTTTAATGATCCCATGCTTTCTAAATTTTTTAAAATTTCTGATGTAATTACATACTTTCAAATACTCTCCTTTTATTTCTCATTTATTTTTCCCCCATTGATACAATATTGCTTTCTTAAACGAGTTTTATATTCCTTTAAAATTGCAATTTAATTTTCATGTGACGTCAGAATTTCTCCTTTCTATATTTTCAAATAATTTTTTGTGATTCATAAATTTTGTAACTCCTTAATTTTTCATATTACTACACAATATGTATTTTTATATTATAGTGATTTATCATTTTGTAATCCATATCTGAATTACAAAATAACTTTATGAAAGGAATTTCGTATCTCTTAATGTAATTCACAAATTCTTATTATATTAAGTTTATTTTATTTTTATTTTTTTTCCTCAAAGGAAAACATTTGTAAACTTCGTACATTTTTGAGTAATTTTTTTCACAATTTACGAAACACGTTTACTGTAGCTGTCATTTGTCGAAAATAAGAGGTTTTTCAATTAAAAAAAATAAAATAATAAAAACTGATCTTTAAAAAATGAACTGTAACATGTAAACCATTTTTTGATGTTCGAACGCGCCAAGAAAATAAACTGTGGGTTTTGAAGGTGATTCCAGGCTAACAATGGTGAAAGTATAGTACACCGTGAAAAATTTAATATCTTTCAGATGTACAGAACTGGCTTAAGTCATCAAACTGAAAGGACGGAAGATAGTTACATTTACTTGTACACTGTTAATTGTCTTGACGAAGAGAATGTTAGAGGATTCGTGCATCATCATGATAATACACCTTTTCGTAGAGCTAGATCAGTAATTCAATTTCTTGAACAAAAACGTAGTGATAAAATCAATCCTAATTACCTGATTTAACTATGCGTTACTTATGGCTATTAATCTAAAATGACTATGGGTGACTTATAGCTATTAATCTTAATTGATGAAATACTGTAATATAAAAAGTTGCTATGCCCAAAGGTCAGTCCTTAATATCTTCTTTTTATTTCAATTCCTACTATTAGTTCACACTCTCCCTATATGTATCGTATTCAAATTTTCAATAGTTAATAAAATACTTCTTATTCATCTGCTCAAGTTCAAATGAATTTTTTTAAACCATAGTTGAGGCCATTTGATGTTAATTCAGTTTTTTCAATCATTAATTCATTAATTAAATTAATTTTAGTCTTATGTGGGAGAAAAAATATTTTTCTTTATTGACCTAAGTAGGAATTGACTTAAAATTTTTTTTATATTACTTGTTTTCATAATAGCATTACAATGACGAAACTTTTAGCACTAATGGAGACTTTATTTTATGGATAGTAAACAAGAATGAGGAACTTAATTTTCTTTAGATTTGATTGATTTGAATGGAAATTTCGACTTATCTTGTAAAAGATGATGTAATAAAATATAAAGTATTAGAGTAACTTATTCTATCATCTATGGTAAAAAGAAATTTTGATTATTACTATTTGGTTATGCTTAATGTTGGCATTTATTCATAATGAGATTGATAATTTGAAATAAATATCTTGAAGATACAAATTTCACATAATTTTAAAAGATTTGCCTTAACTAAAATTAAAACAAAATGTTTTACTAATAATACTGGTGTGGAGTGAAAACTGTTAATTGTGAAAGAAATTACGTATTATGTTGAAAAACTTGATTTTTTTCAGGTTGAAAGATGAAATTTGTATCAGAAAATAATCCAGAAATTCCAAATTAGAATAATTGAAATATTTTTCCTTTACATGAAAGCAATACGAAAATCTACAATTTGGTGTAGTTTTGAAATATCAAGTTAACTTCTCCATGTAAATGGTTAATATATAATATTAAAATGCTTTGCGATAATTTCATTTTGAGTCATGTGCGCTTAATATAAATTTTTTTCCCCACAATAGCGAATAAGCCTATTATTCAGAATATGGTGCTGAATGTTGGCATTCCAATTTTCTACTGAAGTAAGATTTTTATCTGTCACGGCGTCTTTTCCGAAGATCTATAATTTACTTTTAAATGCACAATAAAAAGTAGCATTAGTGATAAATCACTAAGAATCACATAAATAATTAAATTTGATTATTAGCATCAAAATTTATGGTATTTTATGAATTCTGAAATGATACTGTTGTTATTGAGGATTATTAACTGGTGGTGCGAATACGAGGGATTCAACGAAATAATGCTTTCAGAAATTTTAGAAAAAGTCCCTGCGGATTCATGAAGAAAGCGAGATAAAAATTTCGAAATTAATATTATTAATTGTAACCGAAATCATGAACATGAAATAGTTTTTAGAGGAGCAAGTAAAATTCATAGGTCTTATTTCATACTCATAGATTTAATTTTCTGTTTAAACTATGATTAATATATCTCATATTTTGTATTTTTAGTTAATGCACAGAGGTTTGGTATATTTTATACCAAATCTTGGTTTTAGATAGATTAATATACAGAAGTTTGGTATGTTTTGTTTGTTACTCAAAATTATATTTTTTTGCATTATAATTAAACTGGGACCTACAGATTAAAGTAGATTCTGAACTATCACAAACATATATTTGTTTGAAACATCCCCCTCCAAACTGAGAACCGAATTTAAGAATTGCAGAAAAGTTGCCGAAAGCGTTAACTAATCGTCTGATAGCAAGGATGGTGCTTTCTTAGAGAAGAACATTTACAAATTTTGGTATTGATTGGAATAAAATTGTTATTTATTATTTAATAGATACTTAAATTCATGAAGAAAAAAATAGCATATTTATAAATGAACTTTTAGTTAATACAAATATTTTTAATATATAAGGCTCATTAAAAAGGTGAAATTTACTTTTTGAGAATTTTTTCAATAATTTAACATGAAAATTCGAGAAATTTTTCTGTTAGTTGTTTTTGTTAAAAAATATTTTACTATAATATTTCGCTTCAACAAATATTTATGCCGAACAAATAATAGCACAAAATGGATCTAAGACAATGCAACATTTAATTATGCAAGTTATTGGAATATACACTCAAGGAAAAGTTAAAATCTCGATTTATATAATTTATGATAGATAATTTAATTTTAGCTTTCATATCTTTTAAGATAAATAGAAATTTTCTGATGAGATTAATTTGATTAAAATACTGAATGTGTAGGTTTTGAATTATACAATTAAATCTAATTTAAAAAAAATTAAATTTGTAGATTTAAATTAGTTAATGAAGTAAGATTTTATAAGAGTAAAAGAAAATTGGGAAAACTTGTCAATAATACATGAAAGAATTGTCTTAAAAATTCCTTAAAAAATTAGATAAGAAGAAAAAGGATTTTTCTAATCGATCAATCAAAATAAACTTACAGGAATAATATATTTAACACTCAAAATTATAATTATAACGTAGAAATCTGAGTATGTGAGTAAATATTCCCTATGAATGAAAAAATTATCTACAATGTGAGAGTTTGAGTTAGTTTTCAAAATTAAATGAACATGTGAATCAAAAATTACGTTTGTTAAAATTTATTAATTCCTAAGGCCATATTAGTAAGCAATATGTAGAAATTAAAATGTCATAGATATTGGAAAATAAGGAACATCATTTTTACTAAAGGTAATATAAATTATTTTTTCTTCAATAAGTAAATCTTGATTGAGAGAGTTGAAATTTGTTTACATCAAGTTTTTCATTTCATGTTACATCAAAAGAGGGAAATATATGGTGACTACGATAATGTTTACTAGATGGCAGCACTATATATATTTTTGTTATTTAAAATTTAATTGAATATACATATTCTCTCTAAGTTGGGAAAAAGATGGGTTATTGAGAATTTTAAAAAATCCTTTTGTATGGAATACTTACATCAAAATATTACTCTCATTTATGTCAACGAAACAATTAATAAATATAGAAAAAAATTTAATATTATAATTTAGGTACATGTGATAAATAGCTTAGTTGCTCACATTGAAGCGAATAATGATTTTTAATAACGTTATAATTTATTTCAATAGAATGTGTGTTTCAATAGAATTAGGCAAATTTAATATTCGGTTAAAAATTGCATGCAATTTACTCATATAACATTATATTTCATTATTTGTTCATTATTTTAAATTCATTTAATTAAACTTATTTTGCGATTAAACAAAATAAACGATTAAATGCAGCAGTAGCAACAACTGATGAGCTTGTGATTTGGTATCAGTAGGAAAGTTTCTTTGCCATTAATCAATTTCACTTAGAAATTAAAAAAAAAACTAATATTAGGGTATTGTTTATTCTATATATTTCACGGAAAAACAAATTCAAACCTATCATAGGAAAAATCCTGGTGGTTCTTTGGTTTTGTTGCTAATTAAGGCTTCTTCATTTGTTGCATTCATAATTGGTGTCCCAAGATAAATTCTATGATATGTGTTATGGTTAATTTCATCATGATATTTATCTTAAAGTGGTATTTATCATGCAGATTAATGCAGGAAATTATTTAAAGAATTAAGAAAATATTTAAGAAATTATAATCATACTTAAGAAAATATTAAACATTTTTAAGATAATTGAATGAGTGGTATGGAAATGGTAAATGCAAACTCAGTTTCAGCGTATTTTAATATTAATAGCAATTAAGTTAAGTGTTTTAGAAAGAGTATGGAGTATAAAGATATATCTTTTAAATACAGTTCTATGAAAAGTACAATGGTTTGATGTCAAGATTTGGTTTTTGAAATTTTCTTTATATTTTTTTCTCCTGAAGTTTATTAAAATGCATTAACTGATTCTGAATTACATTTTAGATACATTATTGTACGTATATTAAATTCAAAATTCCCTACATCTCTCGTACCTGAATTCCAAAATGTTAAAATTTTATGCAATGCACCAAATATGATAAAGATTTGAGTCCAAAATATCTTTGAGCCAAATTTTTAACCAGTTCCTCAGAAAAATGCGTGTATAATGTGATCTTTACTGGATATTACTACTTTTTTGAAAAGTTTAATCATCGCACATATTATAAAGGAAAGTACTGGAACAAGAAATGTAACCAATTTTTACTTTGTATATTTACTCTTCAGTTTGCTTAATAAGTTTCAAAATGGTTTGGTATTTACACTTCGCAGTAGATAACCTAACGGCATTTTTGTACCTGATTTCTGCGTAAATTGTCTCTCGGGAAATGATTTTCATTGATATTGGGGTTGCATCACATCTTGCAAAATTGGAAATCTTGAAAACATCCAAGCTCACATCCCAAAAAACGTGCATGTAAAAGGGTAAAAGTGAAATATCTTGCTGTCATTGCTCAACAGAATTGGGATTAAACCTGGAACTCTTTTCGTTTTTAAGAGCGCTGTCTTAAAAACTGGTCCTGATGATGCTTATTGTGTATTCCTCTATACCAAATTACATATGTGAAGATTAAATAATTCTCAGAATATGGGGCAAGCCTAATTTGAGCTATGGCCACAATTTTGTGCCAAATCAAAATATTAAACTCATTAGAACATATTTTGAAATCAAAATGAACCATTTAACCATGTACCTAATTTCCTCAGTCGAGATCTTTTAATTGTATAAATAAAGGGAAAATATACTTTTGCCTAAATTTGGTTTTAACATACTGCAAAGTTAAATTCTTTAGAATCCATTGTTAGCGTTCTTCTAAATAACAGGATAAAATTAAGCACTAGGTTTTTGCTCTCCTTTCTTGTTAAATATGTGATTAAAAATGTTTTTAATTATTAATATTATTTCAAACACAACCTAAATTCTTTTTAAGTATATTTCTGAGAAACAGAGTTGTGATGTACATTTCAATATACTAACAATAATAAATTTGACCTATTTAAATAATATTTAGATATACTGAATGATTCAATTTCTATTATTATAATTACACTAATTTTTATAAAAAAGTTTTAAAAGATTACGTTAATTTACATTCTTTTATTATTATAATGCAAAACTCATAAGCTATTCAAACTTATCCCATAAATTCTGAAATTTGGGAAAAGATCCACAAAAGTTTATACGTGCATAAATATATGTGTTGTGACATTTAAATAAACAAAAGTATTCGATTTGATAAGCAGTATGCAACATTATTTCTGCATAGTAAAAGTTTGAAGAAAATGGCTGGAGAAAGTTGATTAGTCGTAATGGCCACGTTTTGCCTTATCTGTCAAAGTATTGGAGTAAAAACGATACTGCTTTTAATTTTCTATCAATCCTAATCAATTTGTAGGAAATATTGCTGCATTTTCCCTAGAAATTTTGTATCTAAGAAACTCGTGTTTTTTACATTTTATCGCACAATTATTAAAGAACTGTTTTCCAACATGCTGCATGCTTGTCTAGTTCAAATTATCATCTGCAATGTTTATGGCTAGAAATGACTCTAGATTTTAATGGGTACTATTTTCCAGAATTACATCAAGTATTGTATATATTGATTTAGAATTGCATGTTGAATTACAAACTGCAATAGCCACAATTTTATTTGTAATTTCTTCAGAAATATTTTATACGGTAAACAAGAATTCATCATTTACATTCTTGCCTTGATAAGTATGCAAGTGTGATAAGTATAAAGAGAATAAGTATTCAAATTAATGTATAACATAGTGGAAACACCAGTCAGTCAAGAGTAGGAATATTTATCATTATAAATGCAGGTCCACCGGGCACATTCATCAATCGTAACTTGTATAGAAGCGAAGAAAAATGGACATGTCGAAAGACTTCGTTCGGTGTTGTTTGCATTACGACTTCAAAATGGGCTTATGTGGTAAGGTATCAAGCCGCCGAATATGCCAAGGGTTTGGGGATAGTGCTGTGAATGAACGTACGGCAAAACATTAATTTCACGAACTCAGGTCAGGAGATTTGTCCCTTTGTGATGAAGCTGCCCATACGACCACACACGTTTATTAGACGTCCTTTAAAGATCAATAGAGTCCAAAAGACGTCCTGGATACCTTTTGGGTGTCATAAAGGCCTCCATGGTTGCATGTGAACTGGATGGTCTTCTGTCGACTACATCTGAACGTCGGATTGACATCCATGATGGATGAGTTTTGGAATATTAACATTTGGATCTGTAATAGACGTAATTTATATGTCGATGATAGATGTAATTTGGACGTTCATGGTGGATGTACTTAAGACATTCATAATGGATGTTTTATCTGGACATATATTAAAAGCAGGTAATTAACTGCAATTGTAATTATTTTTGTTAATTGCTTCCATAATTTTAAATTATCGTTTGCCTCACAGACTACAGTTGTTTATTGCTACATTACGAAGTGTTTAACGAAGTAAGTTAAAAAAATAATTGCTTTTCTTTTATCGATTCATATTTTAGTATTTTTAAATCAAAAGAACTTATTTTTATTCCAAAGAAGTCATAATAGAAATAAGGTTTAAAACCTGAATAGTGTTATTTAAGAGTAGAAAATCTACCATAATTAAGTGTATTTTTACTTTAAAAAATTACATTTGTAACTATTTTAAATTAATGTTAAAAGATATATTGCTTTTATTTATAAAATGTGCTTGATAGCAGAATGTAATAATTTTTTTTTATATCATTAAATTTTACAGTTATTTTTAGGCTGAAAAAATGCAAACACTGTGATTAGGATGAAAATTGCTGGAAGAAAAGTTATTATACCACAAAATAATTTTCTTAAATAAAAACCATTTTTATGTCCTCCAATTCAAAATATTTTTCTCTCTAAAATTACTTGCATTTATTATTATTTTGTCAAAGACTTCTGTATTTATCTCTTGATTTCAACAAGATAAATATTAATATTAGGATTTGATTCAAATTTATAAAATTAATTTTAAAGATAGTCTTAATTCTAAGATTTAATGTTTAGTTAAAATACTTCTTACTGATGAATTAAAAATCTGGGTGTTTTTTTTATTGAATATCTAATTTTAAATCCATAATTCAAAATTTTGCTACTTAACAAGAAAAAATTATATCACCCAATTATTTTAATGTATGCTGGACTAATATTTCAAATGAAAAGCTGTTAAATGTATACTTGAAAATTAATTTTTATATATTGTTGTTAAATGGAAGATATGTTTATTTCCTATACCAGATTTGGAATTCTTACTATCCTGGAGAATCTTCTGAAAGATTTAAATTTGTTGTCTACTTAAGGTTCTAGAATTTAAAGTATTGATTCACAGACATGGTAGGCATTTTTTTTATTTTAATAAGAAAAAATGTTTAAGATTATGTAAAATGATTTAGTATGAATTCTTCAGTGATTTATATATAGCATTTAGAATCTTACTGTGTGATTTGTGAATGTGATTTTTTATAAGATTTTGTTTGTGTTCACTTAATTTAGAAGCAAAAATTCCTACTTTCATAATGCTTGTAATGCTGTATATTTTGTAAATTCTTATTTTATATTATTATTTTGTTTAATACTCTTACAAAAACCATCTCATCATAATATCTTCAAAATAAATTATTTTTTTAATTACACTTTATATATCTAAGTAAATTAATATAAGAATGCTCATTTTCAGGAAGAAATCATAAATTATAATACCAAATGAAACTCTTAATGCGTTGATTTCGTTTCTAATAAAGTTTTTTTTTAAATCAATATAGTTAAAACCTATTTGTATGAGAATAATTTAGTTTATTGTAAAAAATGAAATTAGTAACTAACTGAAATTTCTGAAATTCAAACGATTTGCTTGTATGTGTATACCCTGAAAGGAAGTTAAGAAGCATGCTCTCAGTGAAATTAAAAATAAAATACTTACGTAAACAAAACAACGAACAAAGTTTCTGGAATGAATATTATATGTGTATTTCCATTCAAATTTTGTTGATTAATTTTGATTTAATAAATGATGCTCTGATTTAGTTTTAAACAGAAATATCAATATTCCATTTTTAATTATATTCCTTTAAAGTTATTTTGTAGTAATTCACTTTTCTACAGACTTCAAAGACAGGCAAAAATAAACTGAATGGCATTTACATTTCACATAATAACCTGCTTTTTAGTTTTATTAAATTTTTGTCTTTATTGATCTGATTTGAATATTATTAAAAAAATGTACACATTTCATCACGTAAATATCATTTATTTATTAAATGTTGATTGGAAATTCATTTTTTCTATAGTGTTTCATATTCTACTCTGCTAGGCATGAAAAATTACTTATGATGGGCTGAACCTAGTTTCAAATAAATTGAAAAAATTATTTTTATAAATAGTTAGCTTTTTATATTTATAATATTAAATATTTTTATTGTGTTATACTTTAATTACTTTGGTTGATAAAGTTGAATTGTATTTTAAGAGATAAAATATACCTCAATTATAAATTCTAGATTTTGTTTTCCTTTTCAGTTAAATGAGAATAACAAATTTATATACCTGAGGATGAGATTAAATTTAAAATAAACAAATAAAAAAAAAATTAATTTTTCTGAATTATTTAAGCTTATTTGGAACTAATGTAGAGCAAGAGAAAATAAATCCTCTAAAGGATTAAAAACATGTCAATTTGTTTCTACTCAGTGCAAATTGTAAATAAACATTTCATGTATTAAATTTTATTAAGAGTTTACTGTTGTAAAAATGATAATGTTTAATCAGAACATTTAATATATCCCTTAGTAAATAACAATTCTGTTTATATTGAGCACTAATATGTAAATTCAATTCTTTTTTTGATTATTTAAGTTCTGTTCTTTTAATGGCAATGTTAAATTTTACCTATTAATCTAACTCTTGTTTTGCTAATTTGAAGATTCATTACAAATTATAAATATTTTGTAATTTCAGTTATTTAATCAATTCCAAAAGGCAAAAGATTAAATAGTGTATTTTTCTCAGAAATTTGTCCCTTAGGTTTAGCATATATGTAATTAAAAAGATAAAACATTTCTAAAATTGGTATTGTGATATTTGACGTGCCATGGATTTAAACTGGACCAAAATGAGATGTCTACTGGATTAGAGTACGTCTACCTGATGTCATATCAACGTCTACTGGACAAAATTGTGTCGTATGGGACTGTTATTATACTAAAGTTCCTTTGATTTTGTATTGTTTAAATAGTTATTTTTTATAAATGCTTTTCTAAATGTAGGAATACATTACAAATTTATCTAAAACTTATGTGAGTTTTATGCTGTAAATAATTATTATTATGACTACATAAGTTATGTATAATGTTGCTAAAATTAATACAGTAATTTCAATTTTAAATTATAAAATGTTTTTAATCATAAAATATTTATATTTTTATTTGTTTTGTTTCAGTGCCACTTTTTAAGCTTGTCTGGGGGAACTTCTTCTGGGAATTGCACCATAAGCATCATGAAAAAATTAATAACCATTGAACTTGCATCTGAGTTCAGTTATTTTGGTGCTAAGGATAAGAAATCCTTTAATGGACTAAATATGAAGCAGTTAGTTTTTGGTAAGTGCAATGTTTGAATAAGCATGTCATTGAAAGTTTTCTTTTGTAAAATGAAAAAATACACTTCTTATAAAAAAATTTTTTTAGATGAAATATATTTATGTAAGTACTAATATATAAATTCAATTCTCTGTTTGATTACTTAAGCAGTGTTTTCATTATAAAAGTAATGTTCAATTCTATCTGATAATTTGAAGGTTTTTGTAACATATTTTAAACATTTTGTAATTTTAATTATTTAATCAAACACAAAGGTTACCATATTTACAAAGTTGTTATTTCTTAGAAATTGAATTGGTAATTAGATATTTAAAACATTTACTAAATTAAAAATATATTTCTAGCAATGCTATTATAAAGTTACTTAATGTATTAAATTAGTGAAGGAAATTTTTTACATTTTTCTGATTAATTTATGCTGTTTTTTACTAATGAAATTTACATTCAATCAGTTTTATGTATTAATCAGATTGATAAGTATTAAATATTCATGAAAATTGTCTTCTGGAATTTTACTATTTTGTCTGAGGCTATTGATCTTAAAATGTTAATCATTATTGTTAATTATTTTAAATGTACTTAATTTTATTTTCAGATGCTGTGCGGTGAACTCCACAGTATTCAAAGACAACCGATGGTGAAATGAAAACTGTGATAATGAACTGGTTACGTCATGCAAAAGCAAGATTTATCAATGAAAGAATCAAACATTTCAGTTAATTAATATTTCTGTATAATGTAAATGATTAGAAATGTGTGAATTAAAAAAATTCTATCAGTTATTTTTTTGTTGAATTAATTAATATTTACTCTCTTGCTGGAATGTTTTCTTAAACAAATTTTAACTTTTACAAAGAAAAATAATTCAGCTTTTAAACATTAAATAAGTAATTTTCAGAATTTTTTGTCATAGTAATTTGGAATATTCAATTCAGTGGAAAATTTTAGTTAAGAGATAAACTTTTTTTTACCTTGAACAAAAAAAGACTGTTAAAATTATATCTAATTAGTTAAAATATTAGGCTGAGAAATAAATAATTCTTATAAATTTCTTTTACTACAAAATTGATTAAAAATAAAAACTATGAATAATAATTTGCCTGATTTTAAAATAAAAAATTACACTCTACAAATAAAAATATCCTAGACTATTTTATTGTTACTCTCTAGTTATAATAATAAAAGTAATTTCAACTTTTCAAAAGAAAAAAAATCGTTTTACTTTAAACAATAAGAAACTAAATTTCTAAAAGGTTAACTATAAAATAATGACCATAAAAATAATGTTAATTTATCAATTGTGAAAATTTTATCACATTAACTAAACTTGAACAGTAAATCTGTCAAAAATCTAGGATATTTGACTGAAAATTTTTAAAAATGTGATGCAAAAGCAGTTTTATAAGTAACAAGCTAATTAAAAATAATTTTCTCTTTGTCTAGTGGACAAAAATATATGAGCCACTAAGGGATAATTTCAAAATCTTCGCACATCTAGAATACATCTATAAAACTACCTAGTATAGAGCAGTGCGTATGAATACATCCAAATTTCCTCCATGAACCATCCAATGGCAACGTCTCGTAGACGTATAGTGGACGTAAAATCGGTGGATATTTGACGTGCCATGGATCTAAACTGGACCAAAAAGGGACGTCTACTGGATTAGAGTACATCGTGCTGATGACGTCATATCGACGTCTACTGGACGAAATTGGGTTTTATGGGTGGTGTCTGGTGAACTAATCGTCAAGTAGTTCGCTATGAGCTGCTACCAACTTGCCAAACGGTCACTGCAGACCTGTACTCACAGGAATTGGAACAGACATTACAACAAAAGGAGCCAGCACTGGTTATTCGCAAAGGTGTATTGTTCTTGACTGATAACAAGCGCGAGGTTGCATGTCGCGCGGGTGGGCAGGAATACCATAAAGAGATTTTTTTGGGAGACTTTGTATCATTTTCCTTAGTCACCTGACTTTGCACGATCATATTACCTCTTATTCTATTCCCTGGACAATCATCTTCAAGGGAAATCTTTCACCAATGGAGTAGACTTGCCCCAAGCACTCATAGGCTTCTTTGAGTCCAAAACCTCCGAGTTTTACCGCAAGGGGATTGTTCAACTGGAGACACGTTGGGAGAAAGTGCTGAATGCCCACGGTGATTACTTCGACTATTAACAAAACCTACGCTTTCTGTTGGTCATGTTATTTTGGGTCATTAAAAAACGACAAGAACATTCCTGTTTACTTTGTACCTTTGATCTGAAAGTATGATATGTTATTTATATTAGGGTGTTATAAATTCATGAATATTTTCACTTTGTTATTCTTAATACTGCTGCTTCAACACATAATTTATTTATGATTAAATTAAGCATTAATGAAAATCATGTCATTTTGCCTAAAATGTTCATTAATATCAGAATAGGGTTCAAAGGAGTTTATTATTCACACTTTCTTTCAGGTATCGATTAAAAGAGTAATATTTTGATCCAAATTTTTAGTATTTTGACATTTATTCCAATATTTAATAGATGAATCTCAAAATCATGAGAAGTTTTCGATAGTTTGCATTTTTAAAAATATCTATTTAAATCATTTTCTGTCAGATAATAGAAAAATACAGATATTTTAAGAACCATGTTTTATCCGAATTTTTTTTTATTACAAAAGTATTATTAGATAGTTTTTATCAAAAGTATATATATATAATTTTACAATGTCCAATTCTGATATTATAATTTATAAGAAAAAATTGAAATTATATTTTAAGTGTTAGATTCTGACTACATGTTAAGGAAATTTAAATTGCATATATTTAAACAGTTTATCATAATATCGGTAAAGAAACGTTTCTTATTCACATTTTATAATGATTGCTAGATATTTTTTGCAGTTTTTTCCGATTATCAAGCAAATATTTTGAAATTGCATTAAATTTGCTAGGTATTCTAACATATAGACAGTTGAATTTGATAACTTTCTTCACATAGGACACGTTTTATGCAGAGCAAAATATACTGAATTATCTTACATTTTTTTATATTGCTTTTACTTTTTTTCTTCTTATATATATATATATATATATATATATATATATATATATATATATATATATATATATATATATATATATATATATATATATATATATATATAAGCCGCTTTTCCTCCATAAGCCTTCTTTAACAAATAGCACCGACGGAGCGTGTGGACGTATTTTATGATGTTTTTGCGACGAACAATCTGTTTTTGAGTTTTGGTTTGTGGGTGGTCTCCTGAGACGATGGTCCACAGAATTTTTGGACAAGCGTTTGTTTATTTTAGCGCCGCTGATGGACTACGGGCTGCACTAGCATCTCCTTCTCAACAGCTGCTGTTTTATTACCCTCTCTCCGGAGGTCTTAAGTAAATATTATTTACAGATTTCCTATCTATGAGAGCGTGTTCAACTTAAACACGTCAAAAATTAGTCTTTTTTTATTTTCAGTGCGCTGGAGAAGATCGCCAGACTTGTATCCGCTGTTAATGAGATTTATTATTGAAGAAGCCAAGGGTCTGTGCATGTAGTGTATGTAGATCGTTGGAAGAAAAAAGAGAGTTAACTTCCTCGGCCATTACCATTGAAATTAGGACCACAAACATCTTGTTAAGCGCATTTTTTTATTTTCATTTCAATGAAAATTTTTTATAGCAACGCAATGCACATATAATCGCTCTAAAATATCTATATATTTTTGATGAATATTACTTATCGAATTGCTCAGAGAATGATTTTATAAGTAGGTCATAATTCTGAAAGATTTTATTTGAATTATAAATAATAAAGTTTTTTTTTTAATGTTTCTCTATTTTTATTAGTAATTTAACATAATAATTTCTGATCATAAATTCGTTTTACTGAATACAACACATTAGGGGAAAAAAAAAAGACCATCAGTATCTATTTGCAAAATATAGCTTCCTCTAAAATACTGAGAATTTAATTAAATTAATGTATTAAATAAATTATTTAAAAAATAATATTATAATCTTATCTTGTTTTCATGCGGTCTTTTTTTTAAAGGATTTCTTTTTGTGCTATTTATTTTGCACTTTTTTACACGGAAAATGAGTTCTAATGGTATTGACATTGTAAATTTTTCTATCAATGTACAAGTTACACTGTAAGGCACTGTTTGTCATTTAAGACTATGTATATTTGTTATAAATATTTTTCCAATAATGGACATTTAATCATTTTTCTTTGGATGCGTTAACAACATACGCTTCTTGTTAATTTTTTCCATGATTCCCGCAGATAACGATTCCTTTTATAGATCTTATTTATAATTAAAAAATTTTCTTTATTTAGATACATATGTGTATCTTGATTTTTTATCCATGCGTAAAGTGAGAAATTAAATCTTTTTAAGAATATTGCATACGTAATTTGTTTGATTATTTAGTTTGTGCGAAAACACTTTCTTATTATTCATGAAATTTTCAATATTTTTTTTATCTCGACTAAGTGGAACATTATATAAACAGGTTCCTACCAATTAAATAAATTTTTTTTGCCCAGTATGTTGTCAAAAATTATTTGTTATAAATATAAAATTTCTAAATAAATTTTAAAAAACAAAACTATAAAAATGTGGGGGTGGGGATTGTTGGCATTAAAGTAATAAAGTAGTTGTTAACACATTTTATAACAATTTCATTTTCCATTCATTTATTAAAATATAATAACTTTATTATTTTATATTATTAACATATTAAAGGATTGTAATACGTTAAGAAGTAATGGGTTGTTAAAACATAAATTTTACCACAGTGAATTCTTGCTAAATTTTTTATCAGCTAATGAATGCTATTTGTATAAATACTTTATCTTAGCTTAACTTAGTTCTTTTTTATAACTGACAAGCATACAAGCTGGATAGATTAATACTGAGGAGTGTTCTATGTTCGTGGTATTATAACTATGTGCATAATCTGAATTTATGTTTTGAGGCCCTCACATAATGGGATCTAAAATAAAAAATAAAACTATTTTACTTAAAACTTAAAAAAATATAATTATAAAAACAAAATATATTAAATTAAATATTTAATTTAATATATTTTATGTAAATATATAAGTAATATTTACATATAATGATTGTAAAAAATATGGAAACTTATATTTTAATAATACTGCTCATATTCATATTATAATATAATTTTACATTATATACTATATTATTCATAACGTTCAGTTCATTTTAGAAGTATATTGTTATTCATTAATGAAAAAAAGTAACGAAAAATTTATGAATATTGACAAAGAATTTTATTCACCCAAATAGGAAATGCGTTACATATACTTAAATGATTAATATACTTTTGCTTCAAATCATTTAAGCAAAATCATGTTAATCGATAAACCAATAAAGCATATTTTACATGCAATGAATATATTAATTCTATAAGCACTTTTTATCAAGAAGCACATGTGTAAAACGAATAAAAGAAATGTTGAAAACTATCTCCGACCATAAACACTATGAATAATTGAAGTTCTCCTTAATATACATATATAGATGAAACCCGTTATATTTTATCAGGGCCTTAGTTTAAAATTTCCTTATAACTATTCATTGTATACTTTGATTTTTACAGAAAAAAGTATGATTAAAATAGACATACATGCATTGCGGCGTGCAGATGAAACCCGGACTGTACCTAAGATTAACGGGTTTAAATACTCACCTATCACCAAACACCTTGCAATTTGGAACCTCTCTCAAGAGAAGAAGTCACACCTGAGCAGGCACTTTTCCACCCCACATCCTCGCCACACCATCGAAAGAACTTGGGACTTTCGTTTAGAAATATGGAATTGTTAACACACTTTCTATTATTTTTTCCTATTTGGGACACAATAGCATTTCATAAAAGGCTGCTAACTTAGCAAAAGTAATAAATCCTTTGCGTCAATAAGGAATGTTTTCAATATTGTGTTTTTCCTTTATTTCCTAAGGCAGTGATTTTCATACCATGAAAATCACTGCTTTAGGGAAAATACAAGTCTTACTGCTTTAGGGAAAACCTATCAATTTAAGTCTAACAATTGTTAGATTTAATTTGATAGATTTGCTTTGGAATGTAAATGCATTTCTCTTATCAAAATTAAATTGTTAAATGCGAAGAAAAATATTGAAACGCTCTTTTCTAAGTTAAGTATTTTATTTACACAATTATACGAAAAACCAGGGAAAAAATTAAAAACGCAATCATACCACATGTATTGTTTTATTAAAAGGGCACAGGTATTGATGTTACATTAAAAGGGCAATATTAATGCAGAGAATCAAGTATGTCAGTGCGGCGGTTGTGCAATCATAATTCAGAGCCAGTTTCTGAACGCTTAATTCAACATTTGAGAGATGTGGGCGTAAATCACCCATTCAATGATTTGTAATAGACTTCTCATTTTTGTAATTAGTTTAGTTTCAGCACTGAATTCTTACTCAACAAAGAAGTTGAGAGGAAATGTAGTAAAATGTTTTTGACAATAGTCCATAGTTCTGGGTAGAAACGACTGATGTTACTTAGTAGTCTAAGTTAAGTGAGAAAAATCACCATTCTATAAATTAGCTTTTAAAATTTCTTTAATTGAGAATTTAATCAATTCCTCCCGAATCTAAATATTTGAAGCTCTAATAAAAGAGTTTATGAACCACATTGAGAGATTTCAAAATTCTCAGAAAAATTCTCATTTAAAGAATTAAGAGTTGATATTATATTTGTATTTCATCGATAGGAATTTCATTATTCTCAAGATTCGGCAATATTGGAGATTGTTTGAACTCTTTGTGACCAAAATTTTGTTTCCACAAAATTCATTTTTGGAAGGCAAAAGGGATAGATTTCGTTGGTCGATTCGAAGAGAACTTTTTGCAATGAAGTTGTAAATTAATTCCCTTGAATTTTTTCGAATTAATCCATAATATTAACAAAATTCCTTTTAAATTGTAGCAATCTTTTTTTACAGCTGCATTTCTTTTATCTAGAACTCAAGTATAAAGTTAAGAATGCTTCGCTTACCTTAATAGGTAAATGTTTTTTGGAGAATCAGAGTACCTCGATAATTTTGTTCATTGCAGAGATGGCGTATTGCAGTGTACAACTAAAATATCTAGGATTTTTCTTCAAAAGTGGATATGAATTCATGATGACATCCTTTCAATGAAGGAAGGTAACGAAAATAATGTTCGTAAGACTAATTTCTGTTTCAAATAATTTGACAGTATTAAAAATAAATTCATACATTTTGTATATAAAATCAAGCTTATTACAAAAATATTTCTTGAATTATTTTCTGTACCTTGACAAAATTTATGTACGTTAATAATAAAGCGTCGTTAGTTAAAGATTAACTCATCAAATCTAAGAAACTATTCAATAAAAATCGAAATTTTGCATAAGGAAGCTTCAATATCTTTACTCTTCTCATCAATTTACCTTCGTCTTATATCTTTGCTTAGTTTGAAATTTTTTTTTTATAAAGATGGATACTGTTGGATGGTATGAAATCATCTTTAATACTCCTTTGACAGTCGTACTAATTTTTTGCTTATGTTTGAACTCTCTCCGATTTACCTATTAATTTTGAAATGATATAAGAGTTTATCAAATGAACGTCCTATTTTTTTTGGATGAGGTTGCTAATAAACTTGAAACAGTCTGTCTTAAAAATTTTTCTATGATGTTCGGGGGGAAACGACTAATCTTTATTTTGTTTACAGGATAAAATTTTTACTGGTATTTTTGAAATGAATTATTTTATTAATCAATATTTTTTTCGTTACAATGTAAAAGCATGGTGATTGCGAATTGACAGTACAAGATGCAACTTGAACTTAATGTTCGTGGAATTGTACTAACGACACTTCTTTTTATAATCCAGCATATTTAGTGGGATAAAATGTGGTAAAAGAAAAATATTTATTTTTCAAAATACCGATCGCGATAAAGCTGAAAAAGTAAGCCGATGGCCAAGTAAAGAATAAAAGCCTACCAAAGCTGAGGGAAGAATGCATAAGTGAGGTGTACGAAAGGCAACAAAATCAACACATCAAATGAGTCATACTGAAAGAGCGCTCAGTGCAATGCACTTCGATAACTAGGCACGAAAAAATGGTACATGTGGCGTACTGATTATGGTCGGAGTAGAACTTATGTGCCGAGCTTTTCAAGAAATCGTCTCACTTATAATAAAAATTCGTCTAACCATTCTCAGATTTGTATGAAAGAAGATATAACATAATTTTATTGTTGAAAAAAAATTTTTCAGTTTGGGAAATTGACGTAACTATTTTTTGAAAAAATTTAAAACTAAGTTCGAATACCAAATATTATCATCACCTCTAATAGCAAAAAACATGCATGTTGCCTTCTTCAAATTAAAAAAATATTCTCTGCTCCTTAGGAGCTACTCATACCACTTTTCGTGGGTGGCACCTTCTTTTCTCTTTCTTTTAGGGGCGAAAGGAAATTCTTAATAAGCATAATAATTTCTTAACAAGAAAAAGATAATTTCATCTAGAGAATTTGTTTAATGATTTTGTGTTGAATATCATACCTCTATTCTTATCGCCTTTCGTACCTCTAATACAAGAAGTTAATAATATTTTATAAGTGCAGTTAATAAGGATAAAGAACATACAGGTGGTCCATTAAGTATGGTAGAAAGTAAGAGATTATAGGGGGAAAAGGCAGCATATGAGATCATGGAATTTATATTTTGAATAAAGGTATGAATGACATTTAATATTTAAGAGGCTCGAAATGTATAACGTTCCCGACTACAGTATTGTAAAGCGATTCCAAAAAATTCTGTCACAACACTCTGGGTCATTTTAGATGACTGATTTCGGATTTTCAAGTGAATTAGGGGCATTCTATGGATTCTGTTGCTGATGTAATTCCATAAGAAGAAATCGCAGGCATTTAAGATCGGACTGTATAGGGACCACTTTATCCCGTGAATTTCTCTGTATCCAATCAGTACCGTCGTGTCAAATTGAGAATACCCACTTCATTGTTAAAGTCACACACTTGTAACTCTCGATACTTCACTCTTATCACCATGCCGTTAATAAAAATTCGAACCAATTATGGCGTGATTATCTCCTTAGTATGTGTCGTTTTCTTTCCAAAATCTTAATTACATGCTTATTTAATGGTATTATGATTTCTCATAAAATGATTGTCTCATAGAATTCTGTGGTTATATTCTCATAAAATTTTCTTACGACAAATAAACCTTTTATCAAAATCAGTGATTTCGCATTGATAATTATTTTTGCTGTCCAATAAATATCAACTTGAAATGTCATTATAAATTTTTCAACACGAAGTATCATTATATGTCTATATTGTCTATTTTATTATAGAAGAATTATTTAATTCCTAAATTTGAAATCAGGAACTTATAATAGTTTCTATTATGTTTTTTGGATTACCATTTTTTGGATGATTTCAAATTTTCTTCCGAATTCGTCAATAAAAGTTAAACTAGATGACGTGTCTCATTTCAATGTATTTTTTAGGAATAGCAATTTTTCAGTAGGGTATTTAATCCTTTAAAGAGCGCCGTGGTAACCTAGTGGTTAGGGCAGCGACCTTCCATTCGGAAGTGCCGGGTTCGATTCCGATACCGATTACCTGGAATATACGTGCTCGTTAATTCCGTGGAATCGGAATTGCTGTGGTCAGTCATTCCAGCAGTTACCATGAGTACAATGGTCTGGAGAAAATTTTCTTCCCCTTCATATCAATGTCAAAATTGAGGAAGTGGATCCTTTGGTGGTGCCATCTATCGGAGGATTTAAAAAAGAGCAAAGACGTACTTTTACCTTCGTGATGCTCAGATAAAAACGAAAGACACTCTCTATTGACTTAAATTCGCATAGCCAGCTTGGCTTGTTCAAGTTTCATAAGCAGCATCAACACAATACCCTTAAAGGAAATATGAAAGATATCTTTCAAACATCACACGTTCAACTATTTTTCTTAAGTTTATCATACTCATTGATCTGTTTACTGAGAGAAAAAAATTAAAAAATGTTAGTAAATTCTTCCTGCTGAGAGATAAGGAAGATAATTTCCGAATTTCATACGAATCTTTCGAAATGTGTGAAGTTGCATAACATTAGAACACGCATTTTATTATATTCATAAGTACTTAAATTACATATGTATTGATAAAAGTCTCATATATTTCAGAGAATGTATAATCTGTATGCATAGTTGCTTTGTAAATCAGACTACATTAAACTATTTAATTCAGGGTTACACTAAAACCCTATGAGAAACAATTTAAGATGTTGAGGTTTCATTGACATTCCTTTTTACGTCAAACATACAGTTTTCTAAGGAATCCAACTGAGATTAATGTACGTTGTATCCTATTTTAATGATTTCTCAAAGAATTTCCTAATCTGTAAATAAGTTTTGAGGCTTGAAATATTGTATTTTAGAGATAAGACTGATTTGCTTAATGTTATTTTAACCGAATGCCCTAAAAAACTTATTATTTGTGACTCACTGGTTGTTTTTTCATGTAACACATTTAAGATAGAAATAAAAGTTGTTTTATCTATCCCGAAAGAAATTTCGATTTTTCTTCAAATAATATTTAAATACTTTATACAAAATATTTAATTCTTTATTAGTAGGTTATATTTATTTATTGAAATCGAAGTAAATTTAGTGCGATTTAATTACATACTAGCACATGCTAGTACAAATTAAATTAGATGTTAGTAAGAAAAGAAAATTTTAATTTTTAAGATGCTTGACATTCCAATAAAAGTGGTAATCAATTACTTGTAAGCATTTAATATTCTTTGAAATGATTTTTTAAATCTTATAATATTTACATTGTCTTCATTAAAGTTGAAGAGAAAAAAGTTGGTATTAATTCATACATAGAAAATAGCTAGCTTTGAATAGTGAAAAAAACTTTATTTTAAATGCCGTTCAAAATTTTTTTTATTAAATTCCGAGCAGTGATTTTTCTAAAGTGATACTTTTGATAAAAAGTTAATTCTGCAGCTTGTATGTCTTACAGAATACTAAAAGAAAAGTATTCAATAAATTTTTCATTTTTAATAAATATTTCAATGTTAACGATACGAAAACAAGTAAAAAATTTTTATCATATAAACAAAAAATGCAATTAAAGTCAAAAAATGTATTTTTTTTTTGGGGTTTTAAAACTTGAAACAGGAAAAAAAATTGTTTATTATTCTAAAAAGTAAATTTTTCAAAAATATAAAATGACAATAACTTGGATGAAAGTAAAATGGTAAATAAAATTTGAAATGTTACAAATTTTAGTCAGTTTCCAAACAAAAGGTGAAAATATTTATTTAGAAGTCAAACTATTTTCTCTGCTTTTTTGAAGGAGAAACACTTATCGTATAACCTTGTAATAATAGTGTGCTAATATTTACAATAATAAATAAGATTTTAATAATAATGAGAGTATTAAAATCTTATTTTAATTATTATATTATATTATTATATTTTAATTTTAATTATTTTATTTTAATTATTTTTATTATTTTAATTACTTATTTTAATTATTATATTATAATATTTATATTATTTTAATAATAATGAGAGTATCAAAATCTTTTTATTGTAAATCTTAGCACATCATTATTATAAGGTTATATGTAATAATATAATAGTAATAAGACTAAATTTACAATAATAAGTAAGCAAAATTTAAAATGATATAATTTGCAGTCAATTTTTAAATAGTCAGTAAAAATATTTATTTAAAAGTGAAAAATTTTTCCACTTTTTTAAGGTAATATGGTTTTAAAAATAATGTATATTACATTGAAGTTATGATTTTGAAAAATTTGTTATTTATGAATAAATTACAGAGAATCTCTAATTTTTATGTTCCTCAATTATTCAAAAAATTTAAACATTATTAATAATGTGAATTATATTAGCCTTTAAAAACAGTAACATATTTCTTGCATCCAATTTGAAAATGATTCAGAACATAGACGCTAGATGAAATTTTTCATTCTTTATTGGAAGCGAGGTGGAACTATAACTTGAATTTAAATAAAAATATGTTATAAAACAAGAAAAAGCTCATTTGCAGGAAAACTGAAAAGCACACCACTTAGAAAAAAAATTCACAGTTTTATGGAGAAAACTGTCGTCGAAACAATACAAAAAGTGTTTAAATAGAAACCTGTCTACTTCTAACTATAATATATTGCCTGCATTGACTATCCATGTTGTTAATTAAGTTGTCAGACATCGAAATGGAAAGCGAAAGCCAAACCAAAAATAATCTTTGTTCTAACATTTGTAAGGATCATTGAGATAAGCTCAAAAAATCACTTGATTGGCAAGGTAATCCCAAATATGCCTTGTTAGGTTAAGGAAGAGATTGGGCTGCCTATTCCATTCGCTTAAAAATCGTAACCCTCAATGTAACTCTTAACAAGTGCAGCTCAATGACATCCCTCATTATTATCTATTAGAATAAAATTATCACCTGCAGCAGTAGCATATGGGTAAAAATGGATCTTGTTTCGATATCGCACGCAAAACAAGGTTACTCCATAAAACAAATACTTGATAGTATACTGAGAGAGATCCCAGCCCAAACCATGGTTCCATCATCTCTGTAACTGTGTTCAACAATGTTGGATTGATTACATCTGATAACTAGTTCCGACCAGATAAGCAAATATTCATTATTACTCTCCAATGTGAACTTAGTCTCATCTGTGAAAAGATTAAAAGCCTAATTCAGTTTCAGAATAAGACAACAATACAAGTTTCATTTGCAACCTGGATTCGAATTTAAACGATGAAATACGGGTATTCTATGTAAATAGTAGAATAACCTGGTCAATAACGTTTCTTGATCTCTATGAAGATGATTTTACCGATAAATCAAATCAGATGATCTGATATGTTTAAATAACTCTTGTCTGGTAGAATTTTGAAATGCTAATACTACTTTTTGCTGGAATCTAATATGCAAATCTCACATTTTAATTATTAGAATAGAACAAAGAGCAAAATCAGCATCAGCAATAATTGGTGGCTGAGGCACGTTAAATTGATCGTGGTGGCAATTTTCTCCAAGTGAAATGATACCTCTGGAGGTGGTTGGCCAAGTATTGGAGTCTTCTGCTGTGTCCTATTTCAAAGTCACGACGATTGCACCTGGCTTTTTCTGTCTAACTGGCAAAATCCATTTCAGGACTTGGTACGGGGAAGCATGCTGGTGCAACATCAGCAAAAAGTATTTGTAGCATTTTCTCGAAAGCGCACTTTTGCTCATGATATTTAAATTAAAAAGTAAATAGCATATTTCAATATATCTTTATTTGTCCGACCATGTGTAAAAAGATACAATACAAATGTCAGCACTAATATTCATTTCAAAATATAAAATGTTTATTATTTTTAGCAGTTTATAAATTGATTAAAACTGCATATAGTAAGCCAAAAGCGTACATAGAAAGTAAATGCATATTTTATGGCAATGGTTTTGATATATATTTAATACAAATATTAAACATTTTTCAAGAAAAATATATAAATAGAAGTAAATGTAGCTTGAATGAAATGCATATTATAATATTAATTAATTAATGTTTTCATACATAAGAATAAAAAATAAACTATATTCAATTCGTTTTCTAAAAAGATAACAAATATTAAGAGAAAAACTGATCTTTTGATGATATTTTTATTCCGAATTTGTAGAAACTAATTTTTTTGCTTTTAATTAAATTTCATAAAAAATGACAAAAAAAGCCGATGTTACTGCAGACGAATATTTGAAAAACAGTGTAAAAAAGACTTAATTAAAAGAAATGAGAACATATGCACCGTACATTTCTAACCGAGAGTAGGGGAAAAACGACACTAAGAGGAAGGTGTAAATTAATTGAGAGGATGTTTTAATGAGGGATTAGGGAAACCTTACCACCCCACAATGTGGCGTCGCCTGCCGCTTTCTATGCCTGAGGTGGGATATTTTTTCCTTTTCCCCCCCTTTTTTCCCTATAGTATAATTGAGAGAGCATTTGTTGCACTTCCCATGAAATTTAAGCATATGGTCATGGGACTCATGTTTTGCTTTTTTTTCTCTCTCTTTTATTATTTTTTTATATGTTCCCCTTAAATAATCCGTGTGTGTCTTCGTCTTCCTTCTGTTAAAAGACGTTTTATTGTAAATGGATTTTAAACAGTTTAATTAGTGGAAAGGTATAAACGCAAAATGCTTTAAAATTAATCGAGAAACAAAATTTTTTTTGTCCTGAATTAGATTATTTAGAAATATAATTACTGCTTATTTTATTCTGTACATCTTTTAGCATACATCATCGTTGCTTTTAGTTTCCATAACTGTTTATTTAGATACTTTTTTAATGTTTTTAGAATTAATTCTTGTATAAAAAATTATTATTTACTTATCTCAACATTAATTTATATTCAGACGTAAAAAATCAATACTTTTTTTAAGGTTCTCAAAGAAGTATGTGATAAATTTAATCAATTATTTTTGATTAAGTGAATTTTAATGGAAAACTATATTGATTTTTTTTAATTCACTGTATTGGATGGGCTTTTATTGAATTAGAATCGTATGTGACTTATTTATTTATAGTAAAATAAATTCATTTATAATCACTTTCTATCATCCCTTTTATGGCTTAGATTAAATGTGTTTAAAATTTAATAATCATAATACAGTTCAAGCTTAATTTAAAGTTTCAAAAATAAACCTGATATAATTAAAAATGTTTTAAAATTAATATATACTGGTGAAATAGAATTATCATTAAGTTACAACTTGAATTTAATATCAAGTTTAAAATACATAAAAAATGTGTAAATTATGTAACTTTAAAAATAAGAGATTATGAATTTATGTAGCTATAAGTAAAATATAATCATGGGAAAATTATTTCATAAACACCATTGTTCAGAAGAAAGAAGCATAAATTTCACAGATTAATTAAGAAATTCAAAAAATATTTTGAAATAATTGTTGAAAAAAAAAAAACTTAAATTTCCTCATTTTGCATATGGAGAACTTGCTTTTGAAAAACGTATTTTCTCCTGTTATTTGTTTGTTTGTAATATCATCCAGCTGTCACATTTTGTAAAAATCCTTATATAAACATGCTGTATTTTGTAAAAGAAAACCATCTTTTTAGTTTTAAAATTTACAATGGAATTGAAAGCTTTAAAATAATCATTATTAAAAATAACGGCATTAAAATAAACTCCTTAAATGCAACTATAACAAAATAGAAACAGAAATGATTTTGTTGTTTAAACTTTGGAGTCAGTTAAAATGTTATATTTAAGGACCCATAAAATCACAATCAGTCAAAAGAGCGGAAATTTTCATCCATGAATTTAGTATAATGTAATTAAAAAAAAGATCTTATGCGGAGAAAAAGTTTATTTCTTTCTTTCAAACTTTTGACTTAAATTTTAATCTTTGAAATGACATATTTGTTTAGGATTTGAATCTATAAATTAAAGCAATAGATATATATTTGTATAAATAAACTTGAAAGTTCAAGAATATTCTTAGGATAAAATTTCTATTTATTAAAGGGAATAAAAAGAAAAGTCCACGGAAAAGATTTTACTATAAATTGAATTTTTCGGTTTTTACACTTCTTAGATTAAAATAAACCATCAATCCTTACAACAAATATTTTAATTAAATAATTTTTATATAAACTTTCTATTCAGTTTTTTATTACATTCAATAAAATTAATGCGACGTGTTGAAAGTGATTAAAGTATTTTAAAAGAACATATGATCCCTTGAGCATATATTCCATTGCGAAAATATAAGTTCTCTGCAAAGATATTTGCATTTACTTTTCTTAACAAATAATTTCTTTCGAAATCGAAAGATAGAAGAGGAATTGAATATTTATTTCCTTTTTGATTATCGAGGGATTATCTGTGAAACAAAAAAAGTGGGAAGGGAAGACGTGTTCGCAAGTCCACACTTTTGTTCCTGGCCGAAGATTATAGAATCGGGGCCGCACTTGTAACACACTTGCCATTATCCGTCTCCCAAACAAACACTTTGGTCTACTTTTTACCCCTCTTGGGCTGACAAGGCCGTAAGCCAAATATTTAATCTCGCTAGTCAAGTGTGTGTGTCCGTAGCTCTCATCTTCTACAAGAACTTTCCAATCCGTTCTTCATCCGACATTTTGGTTCTGCATTCAATTTGATCGAATTAGTTTCGTGATCCCTTTCATATTTGGAAGGGGGAAGAGCAACAATATTCCAATTAAATTTAAAATGCCATCAATAGATAAACTAAGTGATTGAGGATAAATGAGTTTTTGATGTGAGATGATAATGAGACAGGATAACAGTAATCACTAACCAGACTGATAAATTAAATTTTAATTAGAATTTCCTTTTTTAAATGTAGTGAATTCAATTTTTCTTATTATAATTTATAGATAGCATATCATTAAGATAATATATAGTACAAAAATAAAAGTATTAAACGCTTATTTTGCAACTTTTAATTGACTGGTATTGCATATTAATTCTGTTTTAACTCTACTAATGAAGAAAAGATAACTTTTGAGGTAAAAATGGCAAGAAACTTCGGAAGATAATGTTTATATATGAGAAAAAGAATGGATTATAGTACCAATTAACACCGGTTTCTGATTTGGAATTCAAACACAGGTCCCAGGAAGAAGAAAGAGTCATAGCTTATGAGAGACAAGTGATACTGAAATGGAATTATTTCAAAATTTCTTTTTAATTCTCTTTATAGAAATTGCAGTAGAGATTTCCCAGTAATTTACTTTATATTTCCGTTTTAGATATTTTACTTATGAAAAGATAGCACTTTTGATGTGAGTAAGTTTATTGAAAGTTTTGTATTTATGATGAAAAGATTTAAAGATTTTAATAAATCCTGCATGCATAAAAGAAGAATATATATATATATATATATATATATATATATATATATATATATATATATATATATATATATATATATATATATATATATATATATATATATATATATACATCATTTGATACTTAGTGTTTTGTTTACAATGCATGTATAATACATGTACGCAGGGCCTAACTTAGCCTAATTGGAGTTCGGAGCAAAAACTTCTTTTGGTCCCCTTCTGTTTCATAATTATAAATGAAGTACATATAATTCGAAATACAATGCAGCAGAGAGGGATTATAAATAGTAGAGTTATATAACTTTTAATTTTGTGAAAAATTCATATCCTTGCTGATATATGGGAAATTCAGCTAAATTTTCACAACTATGGTGGCTCAATTAACCCATACATATATGTAGAAGTCCACTCTTTTGTAAATATATCGTTTTTGTAGCACTTTGCGATATGTAAAAATACAGGATTTTGATCGGCTAAATTTGTCCATCGTAATTGCAAATATTTTACGGAATTGCTTTCTAAAAAGCCATGGATTTACAAATATACCGAATATAATTTTTTTTTGTGTTAATATGATAGATTAATGAAGGAGTTAATATAAAACTGACGGATTTTTACACTGTACGGATATTTTGTTTAAAAATGCTTATTAAAGGAAACGTAAAATAAATTTTCTATTCGATTTGGGGGGATCCCTCTGATATGGAGTCACAGGTCAGGGGCATACGGAGATATATGCCCTGCATTAGTCAAGTTCTGCATATACATTGTATTATTTTTTCATTCGAAGCTGCAAATTTTGTAAAGGGCAAAATTGGAGGCATCTTATGCCAAATTCACTGTAGCGGGGTACATAGTAAATATGTCACTGTGTTACCTTGAAAGTTGTGCACCCTTTAAATTTTGAAGCAGAAACTAAGTAAATAAACCCACAGATTCCCGGAGTTTATATTTCTCATGGAGATTATTAAGATCACGACTTACTTTTCGTATCCAATTCACCATTATTGAAAGGATGAATCTTAGGCTGAGTCGGGCTTAGAATCCATTACCTTCCAGTAACAAGAACGACAAAATTTCTAGATTTGGCCATCATACGGTATCACATAGTTAAATAAACAATGTAATACATTTCTTGCATGTTCCCAAAATAAAAAAATATTCCAGGACGTATGCATTATTTCGGCATTTATTGAACGTTATTGCTCAAGAATGATAAAATATTGAATATTTTTACTATTATTAGAGTTATTGTTTTGACAATCGTATACATAGCACATGGTTAATAGGAATAAATTAGCGATAGAAATTTAATGGATGATAAGAAGTAAGTTAGCTAAAACGCACTCATTTAGTTGTCATTTAAAAAAATTAACGTTTTATTATTTATGTGTGTGTGTAGTATACTGGAATTTTAATGATATTTAAACCATGAATGTTGCTCAAGCTAGTAACAGTATCTAAATTAGAAAAATAAGAATATTTTTTATCGAAAATATTAAATTCCCACTCCAGCAAACATAGTAGCATCAATTTTATTAATGCTATTATTTATTATGCACAGCAATATTATAATTGCAATATTTCATGTTTTAATATGGTTATGAATATGATATTATCCATTTTTATATAAAAATATTTATATCAATTATTATTTAGATATAATTTATTTTTATTGCAGAAGTTTCCTTTATCAAATAAAAAAATTGTGAAATATTTTTAAAGTGATATCGTTGTTCTATAAAAAGGAATGTCAATGACATTATGTGATAAGACATTCAGGAAATGAGCCGATTGTTAAATGTGAAAAAAAAAGATATATCTTCAATAAAACATATCTTATTGAAATTTTAATTGATAGGCGTTTCTATGTTTATTGATTCTATTATCATTCAATTTTAAGCATAGCAATTAATTTGTCTCAGTATAAGTAAATTATTTTTAATTTCATAAATTTGAACTTTATATTTATTAAATTTTCTACAAAAGTCATTAAAATACTTAATATCCAATAGAATTCGATATCAAAGTAGTAATATGAGTGATAAAAAAGGTGTAAATTTATGAACAAGCAGTATTATAAAAAATTAAATTAAACTTTACAAGGAATAGTGGGATGAAATATTTTTTCATGCAAACACGTTTAAGTGTTAGTTTTATCACTGAAAATTGTAAAATTACTCATATTTTTAAAATATTTACCGTCCTGAAGAAGCTTGCACTATGTTTATGAATCGCAAGGACAGAAAAATGGAAAAAAATATTTAGAATAATAATATTTCATCATGTTACTATTTCATGAAAGGTTCTATATTTGTTTTGGTTTTTTGAGCTCATAATTTTTTATCAACCAAATTTTTCTCTATTCATTTAGACCACTGATTTCAAGCTTCACTCTGATATGCCTGATTCAAAGAACGAGTCACAATATTATAAGTAGATATATGATCTCTATGAGCACTGCAAAGTCACCCCATTTGTACTACTATAGTCAAAAACATGAAAATATTCACAGATAGAGAGATGGTCTTTATTATATGCAACCCTCTGGTATCTCATTTATGTACTTAATATGTCCTAATTCATAGCTTTCTCAATCTAATAGTCAGCTACAAAAAGTTTTTGTTTATATTTCTGGAATGAAGATTTCATGTATTCACAAATTTGGGTTATGCAAAGAAGGACTGTAGTAACTCTGTTTAAAAATGCAAAACGTTCTTATAGATGAAACTACACACACAAGTATTAAAAGAATATTTTTGGTTATTTTTAAAATTATGGATAAGAGCAATGAACATGCAATTTTGCTCACCAAGGATAAGTGATCTTGATTATGGTATAAGATGAATCAAATAAGATATGCATTAAATTTAATACCGCCCAACTTGTCTAGGGGTCAGCGTGCCTGACTGCAGATAAGGAGATCCTGAGTTCGAATCCCGGTTTGAGCATGGATGTACTTTCTCTCTCCGTCTATCCTGTCTCTGTCCTTTCCTTGTATGAATGGGTTGTGAATGATTGTCTACCCTATAAACGGGTACTTATAGCATGTGTGCACTGAGAAAGTCGGACTCTACACCTAAATATGTTTCAGTTGGAAAAGTAGAGCAGCGCAACCCATAATGCTAGCTTAGCTGGCACACGACAACAACAACATTAAATTTAATATTTTAAATATGAATAATAAAGCAATTAGATAAAAACAAAATTAGACATACTAATAATTCCCAATGAATCTTCTCATGAAACAAGCAAATAAATTCCTTTCTTTTAAACTTGTAATCTATTTTCAGTGTTATTTCAGAGGTATTCTTTGATATTTCGATGGAGGAATGATGAGACACTTTCGAGATAAAAAGGTTCCTTAAATCTAAAGCAGTTAAGCCAACTCATTACAAATAAGTTACTTGTTTAATCGGTTAAATAATTGAAAGTAGTTGTTTATAGAAAATGGTGTCCTTTTAAGGACCTGACTTTCCATTTTCAAGGAATCAAATATATAAAAGAATTATTTATGCTAGTGTGCATTTAGGTCTCTCTGATGATACTTTATTATGAAAAGGACATTTGACATTTCAATGAAATAATGTCCTTTTCATAGTAAAAAAGTAAAAGTAATTCATGTCCGATTGCGAAACTTAGAAATAAAATAAACAGGATGTTTAATGTTCGATTTATACGACTGATCATTAAAAATGCTACATCAAGAAGACGAAACATTCACGTAAAATTTACATGATTAATAGAAGAAGCTGTGTGATATGTAAGTTATAAGTTTTCCAACATATTTACGTAAAATAGATGGCTGTGCCAATACCTACAATGTGATTGCTTTACTGAAGAAATCGTACAGCAATATGCAAAAATTGCTGTTGAACACTGTAACCGGGTAAAAAGTTGCTGTTTTGCCTTGTATATAAAAAAGAAAATCTTATTCAGTACTTTTTGGCTCTGATAAAGATCACTTTGTTGACTACCAGTAAACGGGACTACAATTTAATATATATACAAGGATTGTTTGCAAAATATGGAATCTGTAAGTTCAAGATTTTCATGAGAGTTATTATGATGACTCTCAGATAAACGTGTTGTTACACCAGCATACTTTCCTGTATTTAGCAAAGAGTTGGGCTCTACGAAAAGACAGACATGTTGTCCACGTGGCCTTAATGAATCTTACAACCATGTAATGAGCTCTGATTTAAGAAATTAGGTCGATTGCCACACAAGTATCTGCACTAACAGTTAAGTAATGACTGCAACAGCCCATTGTCATTTTGGGGGATCATATATTTGGCTACCTTTGACATTGCACTATAGACAGAAATACGATTAATAATATCATTAATGACGAACTTAAACACTGGAAGGATATAATATTAAGCTTTCAGCCGAACTTGGTTTTGCTTAAAGCATCATGGTAACCAAATGCGTGTTTGGCGGTATCATGAAGAACGCATATTGTTATCATCCATTCGATATCCTTATATTGACCCATCTTTTGAAGTGATGATATGAAGTACCACCAGATACACAGCTAGTTCACTTCTTCATTGCATCGATTGTTAATAATTTTCAACAATGGGTGTTTAATTTGTGTAATGTTAAAACCGCCCACTGTTTTATTCAAACTTTGAGAAAAGCAACATTTCAGCGTGATGATGTATGACCAAATGTTAAAAGTATTGTATGGAACCTTCTTTGATACAAAACCTGTTCTACTGCTGCCCTTGACAACACGTTCTCAAGAACTCTCATTAATATAAAATGTCAGTTCAATGATTGCTGGTAGACGGGTTTGTCATCACATGACATTTATTATAGTCTGTAGGATCTGATTGAAGCTGATTGGGCACTTATTTTTGTATATGCCATCCAATATCTATTTCACTCAATGCTCATGTTTACAAGAGTTTTTATGGTACCCAAAATGCTTTTGTTCTGAGTGATAATTTCTTAGGATCTATGCTTAAAACTTTCTTGAAAAAATTTAGTCACTTATTATTTCTTATAAAATATATTTATCCAATAAAATAAATTTTTTTGTTTGTATTTTTTCTTTGAATAGTAATTTTCCGCTATGTTTCCAATTTGGGATTAGTTAATAATTTAATGTAGTTCATATAAATAAATGCCTTTTATAACTATTCATTAACTCTTTTAATATTTCATTTACATGTGAGTGAAGTTGTTCTTTAACATCTTCATATAAAATTCACTAAAATTCTACATAGATTTATAAGTCATGCACAACTTATTTATTTTTCATAAATTTAATTTTCTTTCAAAACTTTTTTTGATAAAGAGAGGGAGAAAATTAATTTTCTAGAACTTTTGTAAAAATTAAATAGCATAAAAATTTTAACTAAATTATTTCACTGATAAAATGTATGCGTTTTTTCTTACCAAATTTTTAGTATTTTTTAAAATATAAATTGCATATTATCTATGCAAAATTATAAACTAAGTTCAAAACAGTTAAAAAATTGTAATAAATATGAGAACAAGCAATGTTTGTTAAATATACATTAAAAACTTGTAGAATATATGCTTAGAGTATTTGTGAGGCCTAATTCAATAAACTTAAACAACGCTTTGCGTCAAGTATTTTCCTATTCATTTTCTAAATATTGCTATAAATCTATTTTGCTAAGGTTATTTTGCTTTTTCTGACTGATAAATTTTCAAAAACAGATACAATTATTTTAGTTACAATAAAAGATTGTTATTTTGTGACATCATAAAATTGTTATGTTTTTAGACAAGCAAGATCACTGATAAAAGATAAAACTGCTTTGTTTTTCTACAGATATTTATCCCATGCAAGGATTAATAACACCGGGAAATATAATTTAAAAGGAATCCAAATATGTGAAAACATCCACTCTTGTAGCGGGAATCCAGCCCCAGAAAGTTCAACCAAAATAAAGAGCCCTTCCAGTTTGGCTACCGGATTGGCACAAAAAATAAGAAAAAAAATGAAAAATATCAACCGAATATATTTTAATTATGAAGTATTTTTAACGAGAAATGAGTGGACCAAGGCTAATCTATGTCCGAAAGGCCCACACATATTCTTATCCAGTTTTTTAGACCTATTTGCCTATAATTAGATCAGAGGAGAAGAATCTGCGATCTTAAAGTCCCACTTGGAACTTTATATATTTATAATTTAATATTATTTTATTGTAAGTACCCGCGGACAGTGTGTGTGTGTGTGTGAGAGAGAGAGAGAGAGAGAGAGAAAGAAAAGAAACACTCTCCAAGGCTTGCGCTTGCGGAGTGGAAAGCCTCAGAGAGCATCGTTGTCAGTATTGAACAAAGAAAGAGATATAAGATGCGTTTATGCTGCTTTCTTCATTCATTCATTCATTCATACATACACATTCCAACGGTGGGCACTTGGGTGACGAACCCTATGCCATAACAAGACCAGAAACTGCTACTCATGTGTCGTTACCCAGCGGGCACCTGTGAACCAAGTCACGGAGGCGAGTTGTCCGTGCCATAGCACCACAAATCCGCTTATAGGTTGGGCCTCATTCATCATTGGGCCATCTTCACAGAAGAAAGGACAGAGAAACACAGAGAGAACAGAGAAAGAAAGTAATATCCATACCCGAAGTGGGATTCGAACCGAGGACCCACAGCTCAGGAAGTCAGGAACGCGAACCATTCAGCCATCTATCGGTGTATATATCTACACTGATGGAAAAAAAAATCCCAACACCAAGAAGGAGTTATGCAAGCGAAACGAAATTTGGCAGGCGTGTTCATACATCTGAAAGATGACGTCGATTCAAATTTTGCGCTCGGCGCATTAGTGTGACGCTAGTAGCGACACACGGAAGATGCAAATCAGGTTCGCTTTAAATACGAGCTGTAACGTTCCTGAGCGTTGTTCAGCGTCGACATTTGATGCAGTGAGTTGATACTAGTCCACAATGCCTTTAGGAAGACGACGAAGCCATTATCAAGAGCTCACTGAGTTAGAACGAGGTCATATAATAGGCCTACGAGCAGGTGGATTTTCTTTCCGCGAGATAGCAGAAAGTCTTGGCAGGAATGCATCCACTGTGCATGAATGTTGGCAGCAGTGGTCAAGGGAAGGCACTGTCTCAAGAAGACCGGGTTCCAAGCGGCCACGTGGTACTATTGAGAGGGAAAACAACCGTGTTTCCCGTATGGCCGTAGCGAGTCGTACTGCGTCTGCAGCAGAAATTCGAGCAGCAGTTGGCACCACAGTGACACAACGAACTGTTACCAATCGGTTACTACAAGGACAGCTCCGAGCCAGACGTCCTGTAGCGTGCATTCCACTAACGCCAAGCCACTGCTATTTGCGACGTCAGTAGTGTTAGGCTAGAGCTCATTGGAGGACCGAGTGGAGATCTGTTGTGTTTTATGATGAAAGCCGGTTCTGCCTTGGTGCCAGTTATGGCCGTGTGATGGTTAGGAGGAGGCCAGGTGACTGGCTGCAGCCATCCTGTCTGCGGCCTAGACACACAGGACTTACACCTGGAGTTATGGTCTGGGGAGCAATTTCTTATGGCAGCAGAAGCACTGTAGTGGTTAACCCACGCACCCTGACAGCAAATGTGTACTTCAGTCTGGTGATTCAACCTGTTGTTCTGCCTTTCATGAGTAGCATTCCAGGAGGTGTTTTTCAGTAGGATAACGCTAGACCTCATACTGCTGTTGTAACCCAATGTGCTCTACAGGATGTCGACATGTTGCCTTGGCATGTCAGATCACCAGATCTGTCTCCAATTGAGCATGTATGGGACATCATTGGACGACAACTCCAAAGTCATCCACAACCAGCATAAGTCCATGTACTGATCGACCAAGTGCAATAGCCATGGAACTCCATCCTACAAACGGACATCCAGCATTTGTATGATTCAATGTATACACGTTTGTATGCTTGCATTCAAAATTCTGGTGGTTACACCGGTTATTAATGTACCTGTACTTCACTTCTGCAATGGCTCTTCTTGGGCTTAAATTAACCTGTGATCTTAAAATTGTAATCAATTACGTACGTTACCTATATAAATGTATTGCTGAAATTTCATTACTCTACAATAATTATTTCTTGGTGTTGGGATTTTTTTTCCATCAGTATATATATATATATATATATATATATATATATATATATATATATATATATATATATATTCATAGATCCACACATTTATATATGCATTTTTAGAAGCGTAGTGTTTCTACAGATGAAGGATTTAGGTTCATTTAAATTATTAGAGCCACAATAAAATACTAATTGTTTTTTCACGTATTCTAAAATTAATTTTCATCTTTGGGAAAATTTCTTATAAGAAAATTATCTTATCAACTGATAAAAAATTTACTAAAATTTATTCTTGTAACTCCACAAGTAATCCCGATGAGTCACCTATTTAATCTGGAAATCTTTTGAAGTATCTCGTGATATTATTTTCATGGTCCATTTTTTGCATTTAATTTTATCAAAATAATTTATTACTTAATAATTCTTAAGGAAAGATATTGAGCCCACCAATAAGTGAGTATCAGTGTATCGTAGTCAAATTAAATTGTTTTTAATAGAAATATACTGAAAAATTATATTGTTCAAAAAGTAAGCTCATAATCTAATGATTATTTTGCAAATTAACTATTTGACTTTATGTAAACTGTAATTTAAGCAGCATTCTATCAAACTTCGATCAAAGTGTGACCAAATATGGCAGGGAAACGACTCGTCATTCTGAAGTGCTTTCATCCTTCGATTCACTCTCATCTCTTCCCCCTCAAAACTCTTATTCACACCTTCAGCAAATGGTTGGTGGATTGCAATTTTTCGATGATCCCAGCAACCAAGAAGACCCTGAGGATGTTGCGATAACCGATTTACCGGACCCCACATCTATTTCATCTGAAAAGAGAAGCGGAAGAATGTGCCATTGGATGCAAGTCAAGCGTGCAGACCGCAATGTCAACAAAGGGTTGGTTTGGAGGCTAGAGGAACAGATCTACTTTGTTTCTTTTCATTTCTTTTTTTCATCTTGTACCTTTGCAGGAGGCTTTCAGAAGGGAGACAGGTATTTGTTTACCTGTTAAACATGCGATTCTTTAACTAACTGACGTACCCTCAGGGTCAGATATAAGTGACAACTGTAGTTTCTATTGAAATGAAATGTGATTACAACCGAAAATCATTCGAAGGAATTATTCAATACTATAGATTCATTGCGGATTGGATAAAAAAACTTTATTTTACATTACAGAAAAGGTCTGGAAACTAGACTCAGAGCAGTTGAATAAAATTTTTGCAAATATTTTTAATTGTTGAATGAAATATTGTTTAATTTTGATAGAAAGTGATTAGATAAAATGGTATGTATAAGCTACAGCAAAAGACTTTGTTATTGCTTAAATTTAACTTTGATATAATGTAAAAATAATTTTTGAAATGATGAACGTTTCCTTATGTAAATTTTATGTTTTTTTAAATATATGTCTTTATAATATTCAATAAGCAAATTTAACATTTTTTACTTATTTTTAATAAAAAATCAAAGGTACGATTCATACAAATAGAAATAAAATAATTAAAATTACACAGGAAAAAGTAATATATTTAAAAGGTAAAGTGAGAGAAATTTTCAAATTGAATTTTTTGTAGAATACAATAACTGCTTATTTTATTACAGTGAAATATGATCAAAATACTAATCCATAATGGCCAAAAGAATTGTTCAACCATTTGATATCCAGTAAAGACAAATTAAGTTTTATCACACGTAAAAATTCTTTTGCACAAAAGATGAATGAATCCTCAAAAATTAATATCTTTTCCCAAAATATCATAAACTAATCCTTTTATGAATTCATTAACATTAGCTTATAAATTGCCTCTGAGACTTACAAATCATGAATCGATATCATCACATTGGAAAAAGGAAGCGAAAATTCTTGGTCACTACCATGGATTTCAATTTTTCTAAAGTTTCATGAAAATATTCACTTTCAGTAGTGCATTTCACATGATTATATATATATATATATATATATATATATATATATATATATATATATATATATATATATATATATATATATATATATATATGTATGTATGTATATGTATATATACAAGGATAATCCAGAAGCACATGAAAATCGAGAGCTAAAAGAAAATTGCCACCTGTAGAAATATGATACAAATGGTCTGGCATTATATATGCAAATAATAGGAAGGTACCTGCTGAAACCAAGCTCACGCCGCGATGACGAGAACTTATAAGAGAGGAGTAAATAAGAACTTGTGGTAAAGAAGAATGCTTGTTCACTACTAGTCCGTACGGTGCTCAATCGTACGTCCGCATAAGTATAACACAGAAGACGGATACAAATGTGGCGGATGTTTTACGTGACAGAATGATCGGGCGCCTGGAATGCGGGCGTTTGCAGATGGCTATAGCCAAAGAACTCGGAATCACCCGAAGTGCAATCTCTAGGCGCTGACATTTATTCCAAGATGATGGAAATATCAGTACACGTTGCAGCACTGGTCCTCTTCGAGTCCGAGTGACAACGTCGAATGAGGACTGGTGTTTGGCTGTAACTGCCCAGGAAAAAAAACAATCGGTGCACAGCAGCGGACATGTTGCGAAAGCTATCGACTGTTTCATGGCAAACCTTTCACAGATGTTAGGGACAGTACATGCACTCAGTCAGATGTCCGCTCACTGCAAATTACTGTCGTCAACGGCTAACCTGGAGTAGAGAACATGCAATGTGGATGTCGTCAAAATGGACTTGTGTTCCGATGAGTCGAGGTTTAACTTGCAGTCCCAATTACATCAGCCGTTCCTATGGAGAACACCAGGTACTCAGTAGTGCCAAAACAACATCCTTGTACGTCAACGTTGCGTGAGTAAGGGTGTCATTCAATGGTCAGCATTCTCACTGGATTTGATTTCAATAGAACATGTTTGGGACTTGTGTGCTTGGCTGATGAATCGCAGCCCGTCAATCACCTTCTAAATCTATACCGGACTTTAGAAAAGTACAAAAGGAGTTCTCTGCCCAAATGGAGATCCATAGTGTGATTTCCAGCATATTTCGAATTTTATGGACAGTATTTCAACGTATTGAAATACGACATACGATGTATTAACTATCATAATCACTCAGGCATTTTTCTCTTTATTTCGTCTTGGTCTAATACATTTTTTAAAAATTATTTTGTATTTTTCCTGCTTCGACATTTATAGTTACTTTATTTTTCCACTCCTTTTGTTAAAATTTTTTTTATTAAAAATTAATTGATTTATGATTATTTAATATATATATTACATGCATACCCCTTGGAATTGATATAAAGAAACTTAATATAAATATAAGTCCTTATATATAAAATCATTAACAGCTTATGTTATCAAATTGTATATCTGAATGAAATATTTCAGATACATAATTTTATAACATAATAAATTCTAGGGGGGTAGAAATTTTAAAGTAGATATTATAAATATATAATATCACACAAGGAGTTATTCGGAAAATTTAAAACTTTTAATGAAATTTATTATAGCCGTGCTTCAATTTGATTCATTATGAAAAGCAATAATTTAAAAAGTTTCTGTGTATTTTAAAATGTGAGACATAAAATAGGTCACTTTGCAGAATATTTAAATAAAAAACATCAATAAAGTTATTTTGTATGTATGTGTCACACCGCATTGTAGACTCGTAAGTCTGATGTAGCACATTTTTAATGTCCAATACGTAATTCTTTCCTGGAGTACTTTTCGTATATAAAGGGTTTTATTCATCTGTCTCTTGGGAAAAAATTGGAAAACTCCCAAGTACCTACCTAAACAGATGTCCATGTGTTAAGCAGAAACACAGCCTCCATTTCCGATTGTACAGTCGTGGCTAGGATCGAACCGGAATTGTTTTTCTCTGAAGGGGGTAGTATGCTACCATTAAGCCATGGTGAGCCGTGTCAGACCATTTAAATGAATTAACATTGACATTGCTCTAGAATTATTGTCATATTCATAAATTGATTTTATAATTTTTTTCTGAGATACTCTACGCCAGATAAGCGAACTTGATTTTTTATGAAAATTTTTTTTAAGTGATCAACAGAAAACGTCTTACAAAATTTAAAGTTTTAAGTTTTATTTCAAAAAGTGTCTTTATGCGATAAAAATTTTTATAAGACATTTTTTAATATAACCTCCGTTGGAAGGGGGGAGAATTATATATAATAAATGATAAAAAATGCAACAACAAAGAATCGAAATATCGAACTCTTCAAGCAAATAAGCGTGTTGATGTTGGAGATAAATTTTCTGAAAGTTTCAATGAAAGTGTTGGTTTCTTTTCTTTTTTTTTTTTTTCTTTTTTTATCATATTTTGATTTTTCTTGCTCTTCGAATGATCAAATTTGGAAAATAATTAAAATTTTAATGTTTCTTTTTTATTATTTGTAATTATATATTTTTAGTTTCATCCATATTAATCAAAAAGTTTTATTTGTGAATACTAAAAATTATTTAAAATTTTTAATTTTTAAATTTGTCACTGAATGAAGAGATTATAACTTTTTGAATATCACAATCATTATGCAAATTTTTTATATCAACCACTATGAAATCATACATAATTGTCATACATTTTTTTTCTCATTACAGATAATAGAGGTTCTATTTTTCTTGTTACTCTTTAGCTGAGTTTGAAGTTTTTTCTTTACACCTGTAAACAAATGAAGTAGAAACTTACAAATGTTATTGTTGTCGTGTGCCAGCTAGGCAGACATTATAAGGTGCGCTGCTCCACTTTTCCAACTGAACCATATTTAGGTGTGGAGTCCGACTTCCTCAATGCAAACATGACATACGTACCCGTTTATAGGGTAGGTAATCATTCACAACCCATTCATACAAGGAAAGGACAAAGACAGGATAGACGGAGAGAGAAAGTACATCCATGCTCAAACCGGGATTCGAACCCAGGACCTCCCTATTTGCGGTCAGGCACGCTGACCACTAGATTGTTGGGCAGAAATTTTTACAATTGTTTATTTTTATTGACTCTTTCCGAGGGACCCTAGGATCCAGATTTATATTCATTTGATCAAAGAAGAAAATTAGGAATATTTGAAGTAAGGGAGGTTTTTGGTTCATCTATTACTCCATAATATGCTTTCCATTGTTCAATTTCAACCACACTTAGCAAAATGCTTAAAACCCCAGCTTCTCGTTTGAGAATTTCCTTTTCTTGGTTCGCATTTCTTATTTGACATTTTATAAATCATCAATGAATGATTAATTTATTGACATGATTAATCTTGGATGCTTTGTCAGTGTTGCGCTGCAACTGTAGCTTAAATTTAATTAATTAGAAAATTGTAAATGAAGGTGATTTATGATGAAAATGGCTTTTAAATCTGAGTTTTCTAGATCAATTTCAGAAGCATCTTAAAGTCAAGTAAATGAAAACTTGAAATTTACTCATATAATATCTCATTCTAGAAACAATGGAGACGTATATTTCAGGTAGTATATAATATGTAATATTTTTTGTGTGTGTGCCTTATAGGGATCATAATAAAAGTTTCATTTTATCGTACGTTGCTTCGGCACTGTCAAGTTAAAATCATTGAATGCCAGAAATACTGTCACAATAGAAATAATTAACAGCTAAAGTCAATTTTATCAATTCATTTAAACATATTGCACATATAGATTGTTCGTTATTATATGTGTGCGCAAAATGACACATTATTTTTCAAATTTACTATATTATAACTTTTGTCTAAATGAATTATGAATTTAAGGTATTTCTATAGCAGTCAAAATGCTCAAAATGTTAAATTTGCTGAATAGGATAGGTATGGAGATGGGAATGCGTGTTTTATTACGCGATTTTCAGCGGTAGTCCCTTAACTTTAATTCTGGGATAAACATTTAATTAGATCCTCCAACTTGTTAAAATATGGTAGAGTTGAAGTATATTTCGTGTTGGAGTTGGAAAAAAGTTGAAGTTTCCTAATTGGGTGCATCCAAGTAATATTTGTTTGTACCTGTTGCTGTAAACCGAAATTTCAGCCGCTAAGATGCGACTTAGCTGGTTAATTGTATTTCTATTTTCGCACAAGGAGACAAATGTTGCAAGTCAATATAACATGTTACCAAACTTAATCCAAGGTCAGTTAATTTCTATTTACAACTCACCCATAGATTGTAAAAAATAAATATTTAACATATATTTGCTAACAAAATAAGTATTGCTTAGTGACAGTGAATAAATAATTTCTTAAAGAATTTTAAAAATATTTTGGTATTATTGAGTAGAGCAAATCTAGCTGCCAATTGACAGGGTCTATGTTTGTTCCTTAAATATTCATAAGATCTATCTCTTCTGATACGGTAGATTCGGTTGTTCTTTGAATAATTTTTCTTAAGTGATTGAGATTTGATTTATCCTGGGGAAGAGATTAAAGCATTACAGTTTATGTATTGATGCTGTTTATTAATAGTGATTCAAAGTACGAAGTGTTTAATAAAAACATTTTTCTTTTCCCATCGTGATTTATATTCTATCGCAAAAAATATGCAACAAACACAAAAATAGTAATAAAAGGAAAACAATTTATTGAAACGCAATGAAATATTCACAGGCTATTGAATAGAAGAAAAGGCAATGCTGCGCAAAGAAATAAAAAAATCATTTTTTTAAATAAGCAGTAAAAAAAAATAATGTCTCTAAAATGTTTAACAAAATGTTTAGTGGCAAACATTCATGAATAGAGCATGTGCCCAACATCAGTAGGCGTGTGATACTAGTGGAGATACTGGCTTGACAGGGTTGATTCATACTTGTAGGCAAGTCGTTAAGAGCATTTTGAGAGATCTGAATCCATTCTAAAAGAATAAAAGTTCTCAAGTCTAAAAGGTTTCTGAAAGAATTACACAGAGCATAAAGACTTCTCCTGAGCATATCCCAGACATGCTCTAATGAGTTCAAGTCCAGCCAACGTGCTGGCCATTCCATTCGAAGCATTGTTTCATGTTCCACATACTGATTGACAGCGCGAGCTCTATATACCCCTGCGTTATCGTCCATAAATATGACATCAGGACCCATAATTGTGTAGTATAGATGCACATGATATTCAAGGATCACTTCCCGAAAAATAATTACTGTCACCAAACGGGAAGAAATATGTAGAGATCAGTTTGGTTGATGATTGATATCTCTATTTAAACCATGACACCAATACCTTAATTGTGTCTTGCAGTGATAGTGTGAGCTTTCAGATTAAGTTCTTAAGATTTTCCAGATATTATATCTCGAGAATCATTGCTTATACAAAATCAGGATTTAATAGTAAATTATATATTGGTCCATTGCTGTGATGCCTAATGCCTGTGATTCAGACACCATTGTAACCAAGTTGTTCCATGAGATGACTTTAATGGAATACGAACTAATGGAAGGAGTTCAGAGACAGAAATTATATGCAGCCGTTTGCAAACAATTTGTCAGGATATCACTATTCTCTAAGACGTCGAGACGCTTGAAGCAAGCTGACCAGTTGAACTCGGCCGATAACAATGAACTTTCAGACATGGATAATTAATTCTCTTAGCGGGTGGTATGGTTGTGTCATTATTGCTACTTGGAAAATAATCGTTGAAAGTTTGTTCTTGTCGCAAAAGACGCCTGTAACTGCAGAGAATGCCAGGCCATTGTCAAAAGAGTCAGTTCCAGCAAAACGAGTTTATAAGGATCATGGTGATCGAATTGAGAAGGACAGGTTGATCTTTACGGCAACTCGCAGCTGACAGGAACATCGCAGCAGAAGCCTGCCATTGACCCCACAGCATAGTAGACGCCAACATCTGGAATTAGAGTGATGTGAACGATGGGGCGACACAGGATCATGTTCTCAGATAAACCACCTTTCTATTTCTTCAATGATGATCACCCCGTGCGAGTGTGCCGTCGACATAAAGATAGGTCCACTCCTGCAGCAATTGTGGAACGCCCCACCACGCGACAAAGCAGTTCCATGGTTTAGAGCGCCATTGAGTACGATTCCAGGTCACCTCTAGTTCGCATTCACGGCACTATGATAGCTCAAAGTTACTTGGAGGATGTACTGCGGCCGGTGACGCTCCTCAACCTTCAGAAGATGCCCAATGCCTTTTTATCAGCAGGATAACACCCGACCGCATATTGCTCACATCAGCCAACATGTCCAGCAAGGTGTTGTTGCGCCAGCATGCTTTCCTGTTTCTAGCCCTGAGTTGATCTCTACCAGTAGATGGACATAGAGGATGGAATCTTCGTGATTTTAAAGCAGGGACCAAGCAGAAGACCCCTAATACTTGGCCTGCTACCTCCAGGGGTATCAATTCACTTGGAGGACATTGCGACCACGCCCAGTTTGAATGTGCCCCAGCCGTCTTTAGCGAACACGACAGATCTTTGCTCCGCCACGCTTCAAAGTCACTACTTTCCGATAATAAGCACGATGCCCTAACCAACCAGGCCACCATCGTCTTCCCTGCAAGTTGTACAGCTGATTTCCATCCTACCGTGTTCACCAGATATTTTAGCAGGAAGCCATCTGTACTCTCATTGATTCTGTACCTACGCGTGTTGCTTCGTGTATCGCCGTCCACGGGGATCCTACACCTGACCCTGTTCTCACTCTGTATTATGAATATCATTTTGAAATACACAGCACTTATTGTTCATTGTTGTCTCTCTCTCTCTGTTTGAGCGAGTTTCTTTACTTTTTGGCAATTCCTTCTTGATGTTTCATTTTCAGTGTCAGGCAGTGTGCATGTATTTACAGTTTTAACTGTTTTCTGAATCATTTAAACTGGTCTGCTCAACAATATGTGTTACTACCTTTTTTTAAACTTTTTGAGTTGTGTGTGTTATGGTTTTACAGCTGACTGCTTGAAGAGTAATTATATATATATATATATATATATATATATATATATATATATATATATATATATATATATATATATATATATATATATATATATAATATTATATGATAGGAAGATTTTATATGTTTCTAATTAAAGACAACGAAAAGTATCTTAATTATTTAATTTTCAACAACGCACAAACTAGAACATCTCGCTATTTTAGGTATATTTGGGCAATTTTATGATATTATTGTGAAGATTTAACAATTACTTTCACACACACACATAGATTTATTCATATGCACAATTTACTTTTTCATAAATTTGAAATGAAATAGATTCAAAAAATATTTTTTAAATGGCTCGTATTTCAAAATAAAGATTTTTATTTTATGTTTAAACACATTTCATATAAGATGTACAATATCTTTTGGGCTATTTTTCATTGAAATACAGGAGTCAAAGAGTCAAATTTTTATTTTTGATACATTTTCACGGAATAAATTTAAATGAGGTTCTCATGATTACTTTTTCCACATATTGCAAGGCATCATTAACTCTTTTCTAAAATATCAGTATATATATATATATATATATATATATATATATATATATATATATATATATATATATATTCTATTTTTCACCTTTTGAGAACATATTACAGCTTTTCTTTTTCTTAATTGCTTCAGTCATTAATATTTAATAAATTTTAATTCGTAAATAATAAAGTAATTTGATTTGCATTTTATGTATCTTATAATTTAACTCCATTAAATTAAACTGGTATTTATTTTTTGCAACTCTTTATTTTATTTTTAAGTACACTAATTTTATAAAATTTGTCCGAAATGCACCATGAATTCATAAAAGAGCTTTTCATTCACATATTTTATGCATTTAATAATCAAAAAATATTTAAAAAAGTGCTGAATAAGTACTTAATTAATTAATTAAAATAAACGGGCAAATTTTATTTTTCAGCTCTGCAGCTTCACACAAAAATTGTTTTTTTTTATAGTATGAACGAACAACAAACATCTCTTCAAAAGTGTTTTCCTAATTAAAAACATTTTGCCGTTACATTGAAATTTACGATGTCGTGATTAAACATGAAAAACTCGCTCTTTTTCCACAAACTACCGACACTTCTAATAAAAAAGAAAAAAAAATAATAAGGAGAGAACTATACTTATATTACATAAATTAACTTGGTATATTTCGAAGCTGAAAATGTGTTTTCTTCTTCATTTTCGCCATCTTTCTTACATATTGCCGGAACTAGAAAAAAAAAAGTAACGGGAGGCTGGAAGTTTTGAAGAAGAGGCCACGGAAGAACCAAGTGCCATGCGTGGTATCAAGTTGTAACATCCAGTCTCTAGCACTGCAATTATCGTATATCATGTCTCCGAGAAGTCCAAACATTCCATTTCCCATTAATCTGTCGAACAGACCATAATTCTCTTGCAGAGGGAGAGAGTTATGATCCACTCCTTCAGGATTTTGTGTTTAGATGTGCGTTCTTCCCCACTGTTGATATTTGCTGGTTAAAATAGATCATAATATTTGGGAATTTACGATCCTATAGGCGAATATCTGCAGCTTCTGTTTATATCTATGCCTAATAATTTTAGATTTCTCTTTTTACAAGTTTTTTTTGTTACTGATGATGCGAGAGTTAAAGCAGATATTTTTTCTACTCTCAGAATAATTAATTCATTTGTCAGATCCATGTCTGGAAAATTGAATTTGAAAATTTTACGCTTAATTAATAAATTTCAAAATTAAAGTTAGAATTACCAGGATTGTACTTATTTTATTGTATGTTTACTTGTTTTGTAAATATTTGCATATTGCAATATCTAAAATTTTCAGTTGCATAAATATATACATGCACTTTCATTTGGTATGTTTTAATTATTTTATTTAAATATAAAACATAAGTTGAATAATTCTTAAAAATTAATATTATATTTTCGTTCATATTATATTTAATTTATATTAGTTTTGCATCTGGCAGAAATGATAAATTAAATCTGTTTATGATGTAGTTGAAATTTTTCATAATGTTTTTATATTATAAATTACATCCAGAAAAGTGAAATGCTTATTTAGTGAGGTTTTGGTAACACTAAATTTTTACTCCGCAGAGAAATAAAAACGCTTATAATTATTTTTGGCAAAGATTGTTTCATATATATTTGCAAGCAACAAAGGTAAATTTAATACTTCTTGAAACCTATGTATAGTTTTATTAGATAATATATTAATTAAATGAGTTGTATCATATTCAAGAGAAATTCTCACAACTGACAGGATATATCACGATGTTGTTAATTATTAGCTATTTTATTATTATAAGGGGGAAACAAAATTGAGGAAAATTTTATTTCGCAAGAACATTTAAATTCACTTGAACTGAAGGACGAATACAAAAAGAAGTTAGTCTTAATTAAATTTTACATTTAATTTTAGATTAATACTAGTTAAAGTTTATTTATTATTAATACTAATTTAATACTACTAATAGTTAATGCTAGTAGTTTTTTGTTATATTATCGTGATGTTGGTTCTTATGATAGTTGATGATTGGTTGATGTTTGTTCCTATCAAAGTTGAGGATTGGTTCCTATTAAATGTAATATTATAAGTGTAAGTACTCCTTTATCTATATATATGATATAAATATACATTTTAAAAATAATTTTATGAAATAAATTGAAGTAGACTTTAATTACTTGCACTTTGAATTGTTCAGACACAGAATGAAATTGATAAAATACAATATTATGATAAATATTTTTTCTATTGCTTATATTAAAATGCTCTAATTCTCTTTCACAATAAATTAAAAGAATACCCGAAATGCGAATTTTGTGAATTTGTCATCTGATTTAACATATTTCATTTACTTGTTTGCAAATTATTTTATTTCATTATGGAAATGTTTGAGTCATTTCTTTTAAAAGTTAAATATGATTATAACCTTAATTATAATACTACTGTAAAAATAATAATGAAATAATAATGAATTGTATAATAATAATAATAAATTGAAATTCTCTTAAACTTTTATCAAACAATTAATTCTAGTGATGTTTAACTAAATCATGGCCTCAGTTATAAATATCTGTTAAGTTTGGGAATATTTGAAAATACTCTTGACCAAACTGTTATTATTTTCAAGTATCAGTAGAATATAACAGTTACTGTGTGTGTGTGTGTGTATGTGAGTTCCACATATGTTTCCTTTAATATTTATGAATGCCATTGGTAAACACAGTATAAATGAAATATAGAAAGTACAATTTTTCACAATTTTGTGCTATATTATTTTACAAAATTTCACCACGTAAAAAATAAAAAATAAGAAAATACATTTACACATACATTAAAAATTCGTTAATTTAAGCTTTAGTTCGGTATCAGTTTCCTTATTTGGTCAAAAAAATGTATAACATAGCGTATTTTTTAATGAGTCTCATCAAAAAAAATATACTTTGATTATGTTTCTATGGTAAAAAATAAATCCCCAGAATAAAGAGAAACAAGAATGAAGGGGGGAAAAAATCCCTAAATTGGCAATCAATCGTGAGTTCAAGAGTAGCAGGTGCGAAGATAGGATTTAACTTTGTCCCAATTCACAGAGATGAACCGGGGCCGATATATCTGTAATCCGAAAACCTTTTCATATGTCCTCTCCCCACCCACTTGAACACATCCACCCTTTTCCCCCTGTACGGAAAATCCACTAAGCGTGATGATGAAATCGACCAATGAAAATATTTATCTTCGAATGTACACGGTGTGAGTGGGGGAACGGAAAGCGAATAATAATGTTCTATAAAAAAAGGCGGGAAAAATAAAGGGGAAGGGGGAATTTTTTCCCTACATTTTTTTTCAACCACACTTAGCCAGAGGGCTATTACTCGCACTACACTTTGCCCTCAGTAGTGTGCAAAAGTGTTCACATTCTTGAAAAAACATTTCGTTTTCCGTAACCTTTTAATACACGGTAGGGGTTGTTGGTGAAATTGGGATAAGTCACATCCTATTCATTTATGTGTTCAACATTTTATGAATTTTATTGGTAAAGTGAAAAAGATGTATGCAATGCCTTCATAGTCTCATTTTTGAAATAAATAATTAAGGTAATCTTCTCTCTCTCTGCATTTATATCATTTTTTTTATCATTGCTTAGAGACATTAAAGAAATTTGGTTATTTAATATATGTGTGCTGTTAAATGTATTAAAATATTAATATCTTAAAATATATAATTTCTATACTTGTAAAATAATGCATACATTAAACTGAAGAACTGATGCAAACAGATTCGAAAATTTATAAAAAGTCAATTACAAATAACAAAACAAATTTCTTCATAAAGATTCAGTAATCGTTTTGTAAATGAATTTCATAATATTAGATATTTTAAACATAAAAGTGATTACATACAACATCTGTGCAGTTAGGACCAATTTCGTAAGGCATAGAAAATCAGTGATTATAATCCTCTAATGTTTTTAAACAATAAGACATTTACAAAATACTTTTTAACTCTGTTTTGACTCTTCTTACATTTTGCGAAAAATAGCGTTTGTGTTTCAAATGTTGTGTTTCCTCATTCGCGCATAGCTGACATACTGATTAAAAAACTAGGCAAATTAGTGCAATTGAGACAAATACTTATTAAATTTAAAATGAAAACAACAATGTTTGATATCAAAAGAAATCTATTTGAATTCCTATTCTTTTTTTTAACGTTCTTAAATAATTAATTTTATTTTTAGTATCTTTTGAGCTAAATTTCCCGTCAAATAAATTACTGAGCATTTTTTATAAATAGGGAGAGCAGAAACTGTAACGCTAATTAAATATCTCTATAACTATATTTCCTATTTAAATTCAAAATAAATTTTGCCTCACTTAATAAGCTTTGAAAATTTAATACATAATTTAGAAGTTACATTTATTTTGGAATTGGAAAAATATTTATGTATAAATACTGTATTACAGAAAAAGTAAAAAAAATATAAATATGCGTTAAGTACGAAGTAAAAGAAAAAGTTTTCCAAAAAATAAATGCCATGTTCACCCCAATAAACGAAAATAACCGCATGAGAAGATAAAAAAAGAAGAAAGTTATAGAAAGATGTATATTTATAGAAACACAGTCTTGACATAAGACATATTTTATAGGTATGGCAATTATTCTGACTAAAAAAAAAGCGTGCCACCATAGCTCAGTGGTTAGAGCACTGGTCTCGTAAACCAGGGGTCGTGAGTTCAAACCTCACTGGTGGCTTTTGATTAAGACATGTCCTTGCTTCATTGCATGGAAATGTTGAACTTTAAACATTTTATACTTTTTAAAAAGATATAACTTAAAAGAGATCATATGCACTCAACAGCTTTTAATAACAATTTCTTAATTTACTTTAATATTTATTATTGAATTATATTAAACTGAATCAATTATTGAAATTCATCATTGTATAAATATTTATTCACCAATGGTGATATAATTTTGTTAGAATACATAAAAATATGAGAAAAAATTAAGATAAATCTAATAAAGTATTTTAGTTTTTTTCATAACATATAGATTTAAAAACTTTGTTTATTGTGCATATGATTTTGATTTTACATTTTTATAAATCATTATAGAAATATTTGTTATTCTAGAGAAATTTAAAGTCAAAGTGTTACGATTTGAAAAAATATTGAATTCTAAAAATGGCAGTAAGTAATAAATAATGAATATAAAACGGTGGAAAAAAAATAAATATTCGAATCAAAAAAGCACAGTTATTTTCAGAGATTCATTGAAAAATACTTTTTTAATCAGAAAGATGTTTATATTTATTTTTAAATTAATTCAATCGTAATTTAAGGGAATTTAGATTCCAACAAACAAAATATCTTTTTCACAAAATATCTTTATCATGTATAAATAACAAAAGTTTTTCTGAATATTATTTCTAAATTAATCGGTATTGCCTGGAAATTGTTTGAACAATGATACGCAAACTTAAAAAATACTTTTGGTATTACTATGAAGGGCACTCTAAGTTTAAAACAAATATATTAAAACTAAACTAAAACTCCATTAAATTGAAGTTTCGCATGCACATTTGTGAAGATATTTCAATAAGATTTGTCTAATAATGGAATACACGATTTAGAATTTCTGGAAATGAGAATTACTCTGCCTTATAACAGGTATATAATTTAATTATGAAATTATATACATTAAAATAATGACCTGAATTAAAATAAATTTTTGCAATATTTTTAATGTTCCTTAGTTTAAAAATTTACATATTTGCATTTGCCAAAATTATTGCATTTCGAAATGATTCCTCTAATTTTTGTGTAACAAATTTATTAATAAGGTATTAATTATAAAATTAATTAGAGTAGTTTATTATTTTTACTTGTTAGAAAATACATTGCTTGAGAATCTAAAATGGAAAATAAATGTGTAATAAATCGTAATATAAGGAAAAGTAAAAATATAGAGATTTGATGTAACTTTAACTGTTTAGAATGGTAGAAAGAATATAAAAAAACCCTTCAAAGCAGCATTTTGGCTTCATGTAAATATCAAAATATGCATTGTTTGGAAAAATGCAAAACATTTAATATGAACCTTTGTCCATTCAAACAGAGAAAAATATTGAACATTATTCTACATGTATGTGTTGAGGTTATTAATAAAAATTTGGAGAACACCATTTTCTGAAGAAGTGTAATCTTCAAGTCACTGCCACAGAAGCCACTGATTTAGCTCCAATACGTTGTCCAAGTTTGTTTTAAATAAGCTTAATTGGATTTAAGTCTGAAATCATGTTAAATACTCCATGCGTTGTGCTCCTTAAGCTTCAAGACTAGTTTTTGCAAAATAAACAATATGAAGTCAGGTAATATCATCCATAAAAAGAAATGAAATACCAATAACTGCAGCATAAGGTATGATATAAAGTCTCAGTATCGTCTGTATATTTTGAGTTGTCAAACTGCATTTCGAATGATACGTAGGTTTTATGCCCATTCATGCTGATTCCATTCCATACATTGAATCTCGTCTGTCCTAATTGTATAATTCCTAATTAATCCTTATCTCTTTTCATACCGAAGCCCATCTAGTATCATACTTCAGGCTGAAAAGGCTTTACTAATAAGCAAATTTCGATTACTTTGTACTTAATCTCGAAGTTTAAAAACCCATCTTCGAGTTGCATGCTGTCCTTAGGTCAATAAAATACATCCCATTGGCTTACGTACATAGATATCACTTGATGAAACTATTCCGAATTAACAAACTTGAGTCTTTACGCAATTGCCTTGAGAAACTATGTATTTTTGCAGGAGAGAGCGTTGTGCATTCTGCCTAAATAAGCTGTTAACTGGATAATAGTATCTTCACCGATGTCTAATATTCCCTCTTATTTGATGTCAATTGATTCCATAATATTGAAAAGATATTTCTTGCTTTATTAACAGTATCTGTTAGATTTCTTTTTTACTTTTATTCAAGTCTTTCGATAATAAAGGAAACTATGGATTCGAGTAAATCATATTACCAAAATATTTAAGTTTTTTTTTTTTCAAGAAAAAATTTAACACAATTGAATTTTATTATAATAAAAGCAAAAACAGAAATTTCTGAGAAATCACGATGTCTCCATGTGTTTCCTTTTTCTGGTTTTTTATCCATAATTGTTATTTTCATATGCTGTAATTTAAGGATGTTTTATTTCAAACTAAAAGATACTATGAAAATTTGCTTAATTTCAAGAAAAGTAGGTGAATAAATATTTTTTGAGGAAAATATATAAATATAAAGTTTTAAATAGTTTATTTGTTGTTTACAATATTATCCAACGATAGTGCTGGGTATAAAGAGCAAGTAAAATTATTATTTTCAATGATTTGATAATACCAATGAAGCACGATAATACCAATGAAGGGTTCAAAAGTATATTTATAAAATGATAATTTTTCACTAATCTTCCCAGAATAAATTTTCTTGCCTTATTGAAAGCAATAGATGCTATTGATTATTTACATTGCTTATAAATATGTAATTCATCTAAAATTCAATACTTTAATTAGCAGAAAAATTATTAAAAAATGGAAGTATTATATCAATGAAATAAATTCATACAATTTGCAGTAATATTTTCTAGAAAAATATATTAAAATAATGTTTCAAAATACACTTTAAATGATAACACACACACACACACACACACACACACACACACACACACACACACACACACACACACACACACACACACACACACACACACACACACACACACACACACACACACACACACACACACACACACACACACACACACACACACACACACACACACACACACACACACACATATATATATATATATATATATATATATATACATATATTAGCAAGTTTTCCATACAAATTTTTTAATCAACATAAAAATATTGCATTTTTGTTTATTAAATGAAAAAAATCAGCATATAAACTAGTGAAGATTTTGTAAGTATGAAATTAAGTTAAATGTTAGAAGATTAAATACATTTCATTAGCTTATTAAAAAATCTTTTTTGATAAATCATTAGATCAAAAGCTTTCTAAAGAGAACGCTATTATTTATTAAAAGAAATGGTATTGAAATGGTAGAAGAGTTTCAATATTCGAAAACATTAAGAGAATAAATAAAAATTTCTGTGTCAAATACCACGTTAAGTATTAAAAAAATGTATTTAATAACTTTTTCAATACCTATACTAATGTAAAACTGAATGTGTGTGGGTGAATAGTTATTACATACAGTTTTATTATTCAATACTTTTCCAATCAGAATTTATTTCTAGGCGACATTCTCTCTTTAAATTTATTTAAATTGCCTTTAATTTGCTGTTGATGTTTAAGTGCTATCTTTCTTTGAAGTTTATTGTCATTTTATTTTTGTAATTTCATGTTTAAAAATATCATTTATCATTAAAGCAATAAATTATAAGAACTTAATTTAAGAATAAATTACAGGAAAAAAATTCAATTAATTTAAAACTTTAATATATGAAAGTTTCTGGTTTGCTTGGCCAGCCACAGTACTGTTACTTTTTGAACTAGAGAATTATTTGAAAAATAACCTACAGTTCAAACTGGATTACGATGCATTACAAACAGCCTAACCTCAGTTGACAATCGAACTCATAAACAGTTGAACTGAAAGCAATATCCTGAACTGAACTTTTTAGTTTCTAGCTAGACTCATTAAATACAGGAATTATAATATATATATATATATATATATATATATATATATATATATATATATATATATATATATATATATATATATATATATATATATATATACATATATATATATATAATATATATATATATATATATATATATATATATATATATATATATATATATATATATATATATGTATGTATGTATATATATATATATAATACTGGAATCATAATATAAATTATAAAATTGTATTCTTTTTTTGAACTTATTTTAGTGATTATTTTAAAATACTTAATTTTACAAAAACTATTCAATAAATTTTTCCAGTATCATTCAGATCATTGTACAAGATGAAATCAAATAAAAGTTGTAGAAATATTTTCGTTTTGTCACAAAATAAATTAATAAAAATGCCAATTTAAGAAAAAAATTTATTTAAAATCATATCATCATTTTGATAAATATTTTATTACAGTCAACTTGGGAATGTACTAGAAATAATTTATAAAAAGAATACGCGTTATTTCCATAACATAGTAAGGAAATTTGCTTTTCTAGTGAATCATGCTTGAAAAAGATACTTTTTATTTCAATACACCCCATAAATTTGAAATAAAAGCGCGCTTCTTTTGCTTTCAAATAGAAAATTTGGCAAAAATCCAATATGGAATGATTTATATAAGGAACTATAACTTTTTTGGGATGAGTTAGTAAAAATGAGTTAGTAAGAATTTGTTTTATATAATACAAAATTTGATTTATTTTCAGACAGATTAATTACAAAATTTTTGTTGATGCTAAGATTCAGAAAAAATGTCTGAAATCATAAGCAATTAAAAAATCATCTTTGAATAATACGGACACTTTGACGCTTCGATCTGAAATATTGATTAAATTTATTAAATATTGTTATACTGTAAAGTAAAACTTTTTAGTTTTATAAATTTTCAAGAAAAAAACTGAATTATTTTAAACATTACTTAAAATTAAACAGGGGAATAGTTTCATTTATATTTAAAATTCCTAAATTCTCAATAAGAAAAATAGTTTCAGGTTGCAGAAAAAACACTCAAAACTAAACTTTCAAATTAGATTTACACATTTTAAAGCTTCAAAACATTTTGCACAAGTCTCTCTGATAATTAATAAAATTATTAAGTTACATAATTTTTGTCAATTAATTGCCTTTTGGTTTGAGAGAAGCTGAAATTTATTATTGCTCAAATTGACAAAAATCCTTCTAACATTAGGGAAAGAATAACATTTACAGAATTATAATGTTAGCTGTTTAAATAACATTTTTTATGATTTGATGAATGTACACTTACATTTTTATTTATGTCTTTATATTTTTAGAGTTTTTTTTAAATTGTTATTTTTAGATTGCGAGATAAAAATTATAGATTGCGAGAATTTATTCTTAACAGAAAACAATTTTTAAAATAATTTTATCAAATACAAAAAATTTTTACAGAACTTATAATATTTTACTCCATATATTATTTTCTTATAATTACATTTCAGCTTATAAAAATTCATATATACATTGTAAAAAACTTGAATGAATTAATCATTTTCAATTAACTAGGAAAAATAGATAAATAGAAAACACTTGCATACATCAATATATATTTCTCACCTTAAATGCCTTTTTTTCTATTTTACGTATCTTAACTGTAGTTCAATGTATAAATTTGTTTTGAACAAGCAAAATATGTATTTATTAATTTCGCTTTTTAAATATTGTTTTTGACAAATTGAAGAATATTATTTCAAAAAAATTCACTGGATAATTACTTCGATCGTAAGGTAAAGAAAATAAACCACTTTTCATTGAAATTTTAGCACAAGAAAATTAAATTATGAAGGTTTAACAAATTCAGCTCACTTTTTTCCTCAGGAAATTTAGCAGAATATTTTAATTCTCATATGAATAAGTTATGCAAAAGTAATGGAATTAAAGTAATCCTATTACAGACTGTTCTGTTTATTTAACTTTAAAGCAAAAAACCAACGGGTGTCGAAGTTACTAATAGTTTCTTACACAAATTAAACATAGTAACGTATTTTTTCAAATTTATTTTTATTACCTTAAACTTCTACTGATGAAACAGATACAAACGATTCTTTTTTAATAAACAAAACGTATGTTTAAATATTTTTATTAAATATCCCAAATGTATTCATTTTTCCTTTTTTAAAGGACTGTTTATTTGAATTTGTATTCAAAACTGTACTTTCAATTTATTTCTTTGATTTCTATTCATGCGTTTCATAGATGAAATATATACACACATTTTTTTTATTTTGTAAAGTGAATAAATTATAGAAATTTTTTCGAAAATAATTTGTTTCAAATTTTGAAGCAGTTTAATACATGCAACTGAAATAATTTATTTATATCATGAAGAATGTATATTCAACTCTATAGTATTTTAGTATAGATATTTATTTAATTGAAAATGTTCCTATTTATTATATTTTAGTCAACAAATTACAATTAAAATATATTATCGAATAATGTTTCCAAATGGACATTTCACTTATATCAATATTTTTGTTCTTTTATATAAATATGTTAAAATAAAGTGCTTCTATTTATAAATATAAGTATGATTTCTTTATAAAATATTTTGTTATAATTCATTAGATGACAAAATTATTATCTATTATACCAGATAAATCTATGGTATTAATTAGCTGCAATAGATGTGTTCATTATTTATTTAAGTAAATTATTATATTTTAGAAGGATGATATAATAATATAGAATATTATAATGAAATGATTAATACTTAGACACATACCCTTGTATTCACTTATAATAATTAATAAATATATATTTTGCTTGTTCAAAACAAATTTATACATTGAACTACAGTTAAGATACGTAAAATAGAAAAAAAGGCATTTAAGGTGAGAAATATATATTGATGTATGCAAGTGTTTTCTATTTATATATTTTTCCTAGTTAATTGCTAATGATTAATTCATTCAAGTTTTTTATAATGTATATATGAACTTTTATAAGCTGAAATATGTAATTATAAGAAAATAATATATGGAGTAAAATATTATAATTGTAGCCTTCTAAATTGTTCTCACTGTAATAACATAATAATATGATCACCATATGCTTAACGTTCATTATTATATTTCAATTTTTCTCCTTTCTAGTATATAGTCTTTTCTAGTATAAAATATTATTAATCTTTGAAGTCGTACGATTCATTTTGAACCTCAAGTTTAACTCTCATAAACCTGGAATCTTGAATACATTAATTATGTTGATGATTCATAAATATTATTGTAAATATTTAAAGAAAAATCTAAAATGTATTTGAAATTTAGGTCGAAATTTTTAAATGAATGTTTTTTGTTATAATATGGCATTAACGTGTATCATGTGATACTGTTAAGAATAAATAAAAGTAAAAAGAAAATATTTGTATCTAAAAGTGAAATTTATTAAAATTAAAATTTTAGTTTTGCATTTAATATAGTTGCTTTACATAATAGTAGTTAAAAACTGTTATTGCATTTTTACATACGTAATGCAATATTCAAATAAACATAATTAAGCATATAAAAAGGATTCATATAATAAAAGAGATCAAATTTTATTTTAATTTAGAAAAGCATCTAAAAAATCAAAAAGTCAAATGTAGTAAGAACAATCTTTTCTGGATGAGAAAAATTCTGTATTGAAAAACTCTATAATAATTTTACGTTTTAATAAAGTGTGACTAATAAATACTATATTTATGAATTTGTATTTGTTAAAATTCAGTAAGTTCTGACAACTTTTTATTTTTATACATATAAAAATAAATTCTAAATTAAAAATGAACCTAGTCTTTACTAGGTTCATTTCAATGTATGTCTTTGCATACACTCAAATATTAACTAAATTACATTTTCAAGACTTTATTTCTTTGAATAATATTGAAACTAGAAAGTGCTTTTATGTTCTATTTTTCAAGGATTAAATTTATGAAGATTTTAGCAAGGTTTTAAATCTTAATTTTTCTTATATCTACAACAAAAGTCATCATTTTAAACATAATGAAACTTCTATTGCAGGGCTTAGTTAAATAACCTAAGAAACTACTTTTACCAAAAATGAAAACATTGCAATTCGTAAATATATGAGCTATCATTGATGCTAATATATCTTAACAAAGGACATGCGATAGTCAAATGTTTTATCATTGATGATAAATCATATTGATTAACATTCACAACTAATCACAAATTATTTTATTTATGTTGTAATTGAGAAGTTGTGAAGAGGTGATACTAGCTAACATGATGACATCACACATCACAAAAACTTAAATTCTTGAGGCTTTATTTTCGAGTACGTATTAGTAGTACTGTGGATAACAATTATCTTCCACTTTGAAATAAAGTTTTTAAAAAAAGTCTTATTTATTGATGGTAGTTGCTAATCTGATTACCTCCAAAACTATCTTTCGATATTTTATTGATATTTTATTCCAAACCATTTCTAATTGCTTCTAACGATCTTCTGATGAGCAGTTAATGTGAAAATTGTGATTATACATATTACTACATTTCATATAATCAGAAATCTTATTGTATATAAATCGGTGGAAAAAGATCAAATTTATTTTTATATCATACTGTAAATAGCCTAATAACTTTCGTAAGGATGTATTAAAAACAACATATCTTACCAAAGCTTATTATGAAAATATTTTGTGATCCCACACATACTTTTTAAGATCTCAACAAAAATCTTGAATTCCGAAATGATATTGTTATGAAAAAATCTAGATTTACCGTAATAGCATTAAAGTTGAAAATTAAAATCTGAAATATAAATTCTGCGCATTTAGATAGAACAATAAATAAAATTGAATGTAAATTACACAATGTAAGCAAATGAATTTAAAAATAACATCTTTGGAAGAACATTTTCATATCAAATTATCAAATGATGTGAAAGCAATTTAACTTACAATTTAGAACAGAAATGAGCAACCATAAATAAAAACCAATGACTAAAAATAGACTCCAATCACCTGCATAAAAGCTGCTTTTCACTTGTTCTATACCTGATTTTCTGAATCAACATATTGAAGAACAACAGTTTCGAAGTTAGCCACATTTAAATCCACATCATAAAGGAGGACTTGCATTGCATTGTTAATGGTTAAAGGAAAAATTTTGCAATGCGTTTTGAGCATCCAAAGCATATTGCTTTTTTTCGGAAATAATTGTTATCATCTCACAAGGAAGTAAAACCAGAAAATATTAAAGCATGATTCTCGATAGAAGAGTATGCAAAATATAAAACATTATACCCATTTCCCATTCTTCAGTAATGACAAGAATCAAATCCGAAATTTTCCGCCTATAAAATCATAATATGGCCCCTAAACCATGATGAGCTCACTTTTCAATGACATCTTATAGTGCGTAATTTAAAAACTCAATTTGAAAGACATTTTCCAAAAAATGTTTAACCATACCGTATGACTTTTTCATAAGTAATAGGAGAGATTCAAGTGTTGATAAGCTGCTAACACCACTATTCAGTTCTTTTGGAAGACATTAGAAGCATATTTTGTCCAATAAATCGCCGTGAATGAGGTTCCATTGGTGGTGGCGCTTTAGATTGGAGTGGCATGATCACTTAACTTCTGTTTAAACAACATTCAAAACAACGGACAAGATGCGAATAGTACTTTTGGAAGAGTATACAATTTGAAACCAAAATGTTCAAAATGACCTAATTATGAGTTTGCTCTGTCACTTTAATTTTTAGGTTACCGACAGTATCGAATAACTTTATATTAAATACATAGATTGATTTGAAAAGTATTTGCTTCGTTTTGTATATAGAAAATATTTTCCTTTCTGCATACATATTCTTATTTTTTTATTAAATTTGTTCTCCACTCATTTTTGTCATCACTACGTATGGCTATCTATCTTGGTTTTTAAATTCCTAACTGACCATTTATTTTATTCGTCGATTTTATGGGAATTTAAAGTTTGGGCTGCATATATGTTTTACATTACGTAATTTCCAAATTATTGCCTGTACACGATTGATTCTGATATTTCATTTGATTTATTCAATACATACCTAAATACTGTAATGAAAAATAACTTTTTTAAAATTTTAAACTGTAATCCATTTAGAAGAATTCAAAATGCTTAAAATCTTAAATGATTTTTTATTTGAGATACATTATAAATAATTGGTATTATTTTAAGATGCACATTTTTTATACCATTATTGCTCATAAAATTATTATAAAAATTAGTCTCTAAACTTGTTTCAGCCTGCTTGGTTTGATAAAAGTTACACAGAATTCTCTAAAAAAAATTACAATTATACATTTTAATGTATAAGTATGACCAAAAAGTACTTAGCTTTTCCAAATTTTTTAAATCAGAGAGTTGACATTAAAGGTTTTTCAGTTTTTAATACGTGGAGAAATTTAATATATTCTAATTATTCCAATGAATGTAAGATATTTGCAAAGCATTTGCAAAATATTTCTTGTAGATAATCATTAATAACACATACATTAATGTCATCAACAAATTAATAAAAAGTTTAAGCAAATATTATGAACATTACAATGATTTATTAAAGAATTTTATAAGGAAAATATTTTAACTAGACGTATTAAACTAAATAAAAAAATGTGCATGATTATAAACTCCACAAAATAATTTCCGAAATTTTAAATCTCTTTAAAAACTCTTCGAAACTTTTCTGCCTTGTTGTTTTTAACACACTAAGTACCACAAGCAAAAAATTTCTTATAATATTCAAAAGACGTAAAAATTTTACAAAAAATACTCCACATCTTTCAAGAACAAAAGAAAGTTGAAGATTTAGAAATATTGAATGATTTTTCAAAATTATTTAAAAATATGCTTATCAATACTTATCAAGGTATATTACTTATTAAGTTTTCAATAAGTGTTCCTGAAAATTGAATATTTGGATTAAAATAAGCTGCTGTGAAATTTTTTTAAACAGGTATGTATATATATCTATTCATGGATAAACATATATAGATATACTGTGTGCGTGTTATGACAATTTTATTATGCACAATAATTAATTTATATTTACCAAATACATGGGGTTAAGGAAGTACTACGTGGTCATATTAGAGCTTATTCTCTCTATTGGATAAAAAAATAACTTTATTAAACGGGAAAGGAGCCTATATTAGGTGTTCGTTCTAAAATGTTATTAATTCATTTATAAAATAATAATAATAAAAAAAAATAAAAATAGTAAAAATAAAAAACAAAAAATTAATTATTTGGATAAACTTCATACAGAATTCAGCTGAAAACTGTTAGATGAATAACTACTACGAATATGAATTTCAATCTTAAACTACACGTATTTAATATGTAATTCATTTCAGCTTAATGCGTTTGTTATTACAATGGTTATCACACAAGTTTGTTTGGAAATAAAATCCTTGTACTTAGTTTTGAATAGATATTTCAAACTAATTTAATAAACCATAATTTATTATATATGAGTTTCACGTTGTTCTTGTCCTTTTAATTATTTAAAGCATGAATATATAAATTATATTTAAGTTCTTTGTGTGAGATATGTAAGTAATTTTCATTTCTAATTTATGGGTGCAATGTTTTTTTATGATAAATAAATTTACATCAGAATTAATGACAAAATATTTCTCATTTAAAATCATCATTATAATGTAGTTTTTTATAAACATGCTGAAATAAATAAGTTTTTGAAGTCGAAATATTTCATTGGCAAAATAGTGCGTCACTAAATGAAGGTAAATTGCTTTAATTAAAAATGATTATTATGCGTCTATATCTATAATACGTCAAATGAAATTGGCTAAAATAATACACTTTATAATATGCATTAATAATATGCCAAGAACATGTGTACTTCAATTTTTAATTGATATGGTGTGTTAAATTAGAATTTCTATATTTATTAAATATTGAATATGTGAACAGTTCTGATTATGTTCCGTTAAGTTCTTAGTTGATTCAATAATTCATCCAATCATTTAATTTTTTTAATATTTATATAGAAATAGAATTTTTGGTTCATTTTGGATATTGTATCAAAGATTTGTTAAAACATTTTTTTTACTTTCATTAATATTTGTCGCAAAAAAATAAGTTAAATGAAAATTTTGTTGTTAAAAGAAGGAATGGTAGTTAATAATTGGTGAATTTCTTTTAGAATGTGGAAACATATTTTATTTACATTAAAAATTTTTTACCACAAGGAAAATTTTTTACACTGATTTAAGATTTTTAAATACAATACATTATTAGTTTATTTTCGAACGCTTTTAATTTTATTCAAGTATATTCTTCTTTGAATTAAAATTTTTTGTAGATTTCATTTAATTTAATAAATCTCGAGTCTTAAAAGATTTCTTAATATTCTATCGTTAATTTTAAAAATATTTAAATTTTAAAAATAATTTAAAAAAATTTTAAAAATAAATATTTATAAATTTTTTTATTTTGAATAAATATTTAAAAAAATTTATTGACTCATGAATATGCTTTTCGATACATAAGGATGAACTTAATTAATCATATAAACGCTACTTCTTGGCTTGAAAAGATATTCTATCATTTATTTTAAAATAATTCATGTCTTCAAAATAAGAATTCGGTGATTAAATTCAACCACGCTGAAGCAGTAGATTTTGAATCTGAAATACTTGTAAACAATTCATTCCATTTACAAAGACTTCACAAATTCTCACCGAGAAAATTCGATTCATGAAAAAAAAAGAGATTAAGAGAGAGAGAGAGAGAGAGAGATCACGTACATTTTATAAAAACAACAAAAAATAATCAAAAAGAAAATTAAAAAAAAAGATGTAGATAAAAACTCTATTCGGACAGTGACTCCCATCAGTTTAAACATCTCCCAATATTTATCAAACATTTAATCTAAACGTGTTATATCAACACATTTAAAGAAAACGAGTACACCTTTTATAAACATTGGATTGATTCTTCTTCTATTCTTCCTTTTGTTCTGCGGTGGAAGAAAACAAAAATAGTTAGAAACGAAGTTACTGGAAGTAAAGTTGCCCAAATAATGAAGCTGTAAGAAGACTGCAGAAAAAGAAGATTCTTGCTTTGTATCAGTGTTGACAGGGTCGCGACCTGCTCTGCGTGTGGTTCGCAGAGGCGGAGGAGAGTTGCATTCAGATCAACTAGAGTCAGGTTTTCGTCAGGGAAAAAGCTCCGTTTGTGTAAGAATTGGTGTTTGCTTACTGGCTTTTGTTAATCGTAGGTGACTCGGTCGGGGTTCTCTGTGAAAAATGACCGAGTATTTTCATATGTGAGTATTTTGAACCATCTATTTGCATTTGCTGCTTATACTTTCGGTGTAGCCAGACAGACCTCTCTTCGCGTAGTCGAAGAACGAAAATATTCTACAATTTATTTTAGATTATTTTTAGAATCAACTTATAATCTATATAACTATGTATATATTTTTTCATACCAAGGCAATCTTTGTTGGTTTCGCAGCGATAAATGAAAGTTGTTTCATTTGCATTCTACATTTAAAATGAAGTATTTTACTCGTGTAGTCCGAGAGAGGAGAAAAGAAATAAGAGACCAGACTGTACTAAAAAAAAAGAAAAAATTACATGTACAAAAAACTTCTGATTATAATTTATTTGTAATGATGACAAAAAAGAGCTAAATTATCATTAAAAGGAAATGTAGTGTAATTCGAATTTGTAAGTGATTGATTTAAAGTACTAACAACTAGTTTTATTACATTTTGTTTTAAAAAGCTCTTCACTGAAACATATTATTTGATCTTTATAGCAATTAAAATGATTTTGAATATTAATTAATATAAAGTTATGAGTAGTAATATACAGTAGTTTAAAAAATGTAACTTTAAGTGAAAATAGATTTAATTTAGCTTATATTTTCAAAATTTAAAATTTTGAAACCCAAAAAATGTGTACTTTTTTAGTAAAACGTAGCAAAATAGTTATTAAAAATAATTCAGTAATGATGGTTTACCATCGAGTTTTGATAAATAAATAGCTAGATAATGTGTGTTTTCAAAAATACGTATTAATTGACATCAGCTATTTTTAAAAAGAAGAAAATGGAATTAAAATAACTAATAATGTTTAATTTGGGAAAACTATTTCTGGTAAGTGGAATTATTGATTCCCATAAAAGTCATACATTTCATCGATAGGACAATAATACACATTTAAAAAAAAGATGAATTTAATAATCATAAAATAAAATAAAAAAACAATTAATGTAATATGTGAAACTTTCTGTTAAATCTAAGAATTTAATGACGGTATTAAACTTTGTAGTGTTGAAATAATCGGTAAGGAAAACAGAGCTAAAATTTTTATGAATGATATAAAAAATTTAAAAGTCTCATATTTCTAAACATTCAAACTATTTCCGTGTTATTACAAACGCGATTAAGCGACCTCGTGATTTTTAACATTCGCATAAACATATGGAACAATACCGTTCTTTCTCAAATTCTCACTGATCATTTTTCACGTTTACAGTTTTTCCACAAATCTGTGTTACCACCAGCTATCAGCTTACAGCTGCGATAAGATTCCGTCAACGATGGTTGACTTCTGGAGATGAGGAAGGAAAAAAAATCGGAAAGTCGAGAAAATTGTAAATAAAGCTATCTCCCATTTCAGGCGCAAATCGCTGCTTCCTGATTGACAATCACCATAAACTTTCTGCTGAATTCTCATAAAGACTTTTGCTCATTGATAAAAATACAAGCGTTCTACCGTGGAAGCAAAGAGATTAGTTCTTTAAAACTCTGAAATCAGATTTCATGGGGGAAGAAACTGTTAACTGATGATTTTATTTGCTAGTGCAAAAATACCGTAGATTCTTCTTTACGTATCTCTCTGAGGGTGGCATTCTTAGAAAAGGAACACGAAACGAAATTACTATAAATCAAGGCTATCTTCTCTACATGAACTAATACAATACGTTTTTTTTTAGCCACAAATAAATTCGTAAATATATATAAATCCAATTTAAGTTATTTATATAAAAATTTATTTGATTTTCAGTTATTTATAAAAATGTTTTAATTACTGTTTAAAAAGTATTTCCATTTATCATACGCAAGATAGCACCTAGTTAAAATTTCAGAAATCTGAAAAGAATAATTTTTTGTGTCTTTCTAATTATCAAATTAAATCAATATGATAGAAATAAACTTGAAAATTTTTTTTCATTTTTGTATTTTAAAAGTTTAGAAAGAGAAAGTTTTGTCTTTTTCATTTTATTTTCTTGCCACTTTTTATTGTTATCGATGTTTTTATGATGTTATGATGGTAACTCATGATTCCATTACAATTAAAACTTGAGTTATGTTTACAGTTGAAATGGGGCAAATGTAATTTTTAATAACACATAAGCAGTTTCTTTTTATTACTTACATTGTAATAAATGTGAACTTAATGATATTTGAAAAACCAAGAGATGTTGAGCTCTCATATAATTTAATTACAAAAAATTTATGATATTTGTGGATTAAAATTCTCCCAAAACAAAGAAAATAAAAGTAAAAACGATTGATATATTCTTCTCACATTTACTTCTCACGTTTACTCTACATATACTGTAGCGTTAAAGGTTTTAAATATAATTTTATGATTTTAACTACAGCATTTAATAATAATTTTATGCCACGCACTTTAGAGTAATATACTAATTAGAAACTTAAAAAAATGCTCTAACAATTTCAAAATTAATTCTTAATCAAAACACCATACTGCCAGCCAGCTTTAATCAAGTTATTGAAATATTGAAAATGCTTGCATTTTTATAACTGGAATAAATCTCACATATTTTACCCTCTATACTTCCTGTTTTATTTTGAAAAAAGTATAAGCTATATATTTTTTTGTTGTATTTATCAATAATAAACGTGAATAAATAAACATTATTTTTGTAAACTTATCTTCAAAGTCATTTTACTAATTTTTTAAACAGAATATCTGTTACAAATGAAAAGACATTAAAATATATTTCCTCCATAAATATAATCAATAAATTTGTTAAACTCAAATAATATTACAGTTATCCCATTCATTATTAGAGATAATTAGTTAGTATTTACATTCAATTTTAGGAAAAATAGAGCAAAATAACAAACTGTGAATTAATAATAATGTTTTATTACTTTAATATAACTATTGATTCATCGATATTATTAAGAATATTTTATCTGATTCTTCGCACTTTCTATTCATTTGGCAAATCATAATAAAATGCCTTTGTTTTTTAAATACAAGTATATGATGCAAAAAAATTAACTTAAAAAATACATGAAGACCTCTGAATTTCTTTTTTAAATTACGGTATTTTCAAATGATTATTTAAATTAACTTATGCATAATTTAGTTAAGAGTTGGTAAACAACGAAATAGGTAAAAATTACTTAATATAAGTAATAAATAATGTTTAAATAATATTATGAAAAATAAAAAATAAATAATGTTTTATAACTATCTACAACATGAATTTTCGCAGTATTTTAAGGAATGAAAATTAATTTTAAGCACACACACACACATGCTATGTTTATTTATTTCAATAAAACTTTAACATAATAGAGGAAAAATTTCGAAAATTTCTGCTGTGATGTTACTTATACCAATATTGAATGTGAGAATTATATCACGTAAGCTTTATAAATAGCCATGTATTTTAAGACCTTTTGAAATTGAGTGCAACGTGTGTCCGATAAAAAAAATATATAATCCATTTTCTGTTTGTGCATCGACGTCAATCTCTGGCAAACTTTTTTTAAAACTATTTTATATATATAAATATTTTAAAATTCACCCCGCTAGTGTAGCGTGGATGTAAAGAGGATTTTTTAAATATTTGCCAGCTCAGGTGAGACTTCGTCACCTGATTGTGACGTTTACGAGGCGCTCGGAAATGGGCGAGAATTCCAACTCCTTAAGTACAATCTGGGAATAACCCGCACCGCTATGTATGTATGATTTTAAAATTAGCATATACTGCAGAAAATACAGAAAAAATGTTTACTTATCGAATCCTTTTTTCTTTCAACGTTCACACGGTATTATTGTGTGTGTGTGTTGTTTTTTTGTTTTTTTTTAAGTATTGTTTTTGCCTCTTTAAGCAAATGCTTTTTGATCTTTTTCTGTGTCCCAGCATTTAGGAATGCCTTGGAACGTGATTGAAAATAATCCTGACTTCAGTATTTAATGTCTTTGTAACTAAAAATAAATTTCACTGCTTATGTACCTCGTTGGATTTATCTTCAGTTGATCTATAACATAAAAATTCATTTTATGGTGCAAAATATCACTTTAAGAAACTATTGATTATACAATTTTTAATGTGTAAACTTTAATGATTTAGTGTGTTGAGCATTTTGTGTTTTCTTGTTTAAATTTGATCACTACACGTGGCATTATTTTTTTAAAAAAAAAATATTTGGATTTTGTTTATTTCAGAATGCCGTGCACAAAAATGTCTAAATTCTACTTCGGTTTTCGTTATCTAAATTTTGTCCAACATTTCGCTCCATAATTAGATTAGAGCATAAAATATAATTTGAAATTTATGAATTTTGATTTGTTAAATTATAGAATTTCATGTTTTTACATTTAATCTGAAACTTCAGTGAGAAGGGTTGTATATTCTTCTTTTATTTCGATATGCTGTGTACAAAAATATCTTATGTATATTCTGCTTCTGTTTCCATTACATTAATTTAACCCATTTCTTTTCACTTCAGAAATAGGTGAAATCCACGAAATTTAGATTTAATTTTTCTTAAGTAATATCTAAGCTAAATAAGCTTGTAGAATGTAAATTAAATTCAAATAATTGTAAAATGATTTAAGTGTAACACGGCAAAGTGGGAATATACAAAGTGTAATACATATAATAATTAAAACATGCAAAAATGTAGAATTGATATAACATTATTCATATAAATGAAAAGTTATATTCCTAAAACTATTAAATTTCTTAAGACAATATTTAAATTTTTTCATTTCACAATTATGAATAGTCGTTAAGATTTCTAAGCTATTAGGTTAGTGCAAAAAGTTATTTAAAAATTTTGTCGATTGATATTTAAACTCTACCGTGAAATTTATAATTAAGGGCTCCCATGAAGTAATATCATAATAAATTGATATTTAGTCTTTTTATCTTGAAATAATTATATTTTAAGAATTTTAGCTAGAAAAATAAAGATATTGATAAAAAATCGAATTGATGAACAATTTTTTTAGATGACACAAATTTAATTTTATATTCTAAATTTTATCAACAAAAAATTCTTCTTTTTTGTATAATATGGCATTGAAAATGTTTGAATCTAATTTAGATAAAAATTTAAATGTTTTTTGATTCCCAAATAATTTTCAGGATTTGATGATTTTTGAATAAGAATGTCCCGTTTCTAGTTTTAAGCACCTATTTTTCAGCAAATATAAACTTCAAGATTCTGATCACTTGGAACAATAGAAAATATTTGTAGATTCTTTTCACATATTTGATCATTCTTATTGCTTAAGTTATCTAATGAGTAATATCTAATTTTTGCATATTTAATTAAAACTTTTTACATCCAGTTTAAAAGTATTCAAAACGTTAAGATAAGAAAAATGTGTTTTTAAATGCTAAAATATCATTTTTGTTCTTGAAGTTTTTGTCTAATAGACATTTATCAATTGACTTGCGATTTCTTATTTTCATTTTATGTCATATAGTCGGTCAAAAATCATTATTTATACATGCTTATTAATCTTATTTTCTTAGGAATAAGATCCATTCTCAGTGACTTCAAAAATGTATGGCATTACCTCATACATTGACAATTTGTCATTCAGGGAAAGTTTATAAAATTATCAAAAAAGTTTTATATTTTTATGTAATTTTAACCATAAATTTTATAGTTAAATATTCAATTGATTATTAAATTAATAATTAAATATTTAATTCTTTTATTGGAAAATTTTTTATCTATTTAAATATAACTTTCGAAAACCCACAAGGAAAGTGCAATTACAATATTCAATTAAGTATTTAAATTCATTTTTTTCATTTAATGCTTCATTCAAACTTTGTAATGAAAATTATTAATGTGCATGTTATGCATCAGTAGTTTTTTCATTAAATTACTTTTGGGTGAAAAGCTGTTCAAAATTATCATTACTACTTAAAAAAATTTAAAATATATTTGTTCATATTAAAATATTTATTTTAATATTTATCTATGCACAATTTAAAAAAAGTTAAATTTGTTGCTTCACGATAGCGAAATATTTTAATTTTAACCATTCATTAAATTTACAACATACTGGGATTAAAATAGCGATTAATATTTGATGATACATATGAATTCAGTATGTATATTCAAATTGACTCGTATGACCGAATAAATGAAGGGGGAGGGAGAAAATACATGACTTATTTCTTAATTCATGCAGTACAGCTTTATTTGCAAAGAAACATCGGTGAAAACCCAAAGGAAACAAAAAGCAATATATGACGGCGTATAGTTAAAATTAATTTAGAATCATTAAAATAATTCTAAAAAGTCTTGTGATATTAATTACTTAGCTCTCTATACGGCACAAAAGAATTAATTTGAAATGTTCAATTGTTCAGTGGTTGAAATTGACATATTTTGATTTAATTGAGGAAAGAGATTTCTACTAGAGAGGGGTAGGACAAACCTAAAACAACTTTGTATTCATATGTGCAGATAAAAACATCTTTTCTTTTGTCATTTCAGATAAAAAAGAAAACATGGCATCTTCAAAATGAGATTGAATTTATTTGTTTTATTTTAATGATAATAATATGCACATTTAGGAGTATTTAAAAGAATCAATTAAATATTCCTAAGTATATTATTATTATTATTTATCATCATTACTGTCTACTTGGTGTTTTGTCGTTTTTAGTTAGCGTAAGAAATGTTAATACATTTTATAAGTTTTAAAATATTGACTACATATAGAAATTAGATTCCTGAGGGTTTTATATTTTGCTTAAAATATTGGATTAAAATTCTATTATTATCATTTCATTTTGTTTGACAATTATAAATTTTGTTATTACTTTTGTAAAAGGCAAAATATTTATTTTAAGGAATAATTAATGTGTGTATTAATTGATTCATAAAATAGACTTCATATGTATATGGAATAATAGTGACTTGCAAAATAACACATTTTTGGTAAAAGAAAAGATGAAAATTTTTTTAGAAAGTTGTCAAGTTTTAGTAAAATTAAAAACAATGTAAAAAATTTTAGTTTCATTTTTTAAAATGTAATATAATTCAGTTTTCTATCTGAAATCTTTTAATGTTCTGTAAATATTCTTTTCTGTTCATTTAATGCTTAATGTTCATTTCATGTGGGAAAACAAACATGCTTTGAAAAGAATTTTTTATGATAGGATTATATACAAACTGAGAAAATTTTCTTTCAACCTCTAACCGTATATATTTGCTATAATAATCTCATGATTAATTATTTAATAGAGTGCATTAATATTTTCAATACCTATGAAAATAAACTTTTCTCTAAAAAATGTATTTCTTTTACAGAAGTAAGTAACATTGAAAATATTTTATGGAAATGACTATAGACACTTTCACATAAACGAGTCTGCAAATTTTAATTCTTCATAGTATATTATCTTTTCACTATAACTATAAGAAATGCTTTATAATAATATCTGTTTCTCCATTTTAGCAAATGAATAAGCAAATCATTTAGTCCCTACTAACGTGAAATATATATATATATATATCTATATCTACCAATATATCTATATCTATATATCTATCTCTATATAATATATTACACATTATCCTTCAATATTTTACTTTAGTTATTCTTAGTATATTCATATTCATAATGTATAAGAGCATAAAATTTGATTTAGAGAAAATTATGGTAATCCGAATGAATTCCTGTAATTTTCCAAAAACTTGATCAGACTATTTCGGCAGTCAATCAAAACTTGAACATTAATCTTACTGCGTCGTGAAAGATATGTTATGTGTATGTGTAAATAGTCTTTATGAAAAATATACAAAGACTACCTTCTGTAAAAAAATAGCATGTACAATGATACATCTCACAAATTGTGAAAGAAAGAAAAATTAGCTAGTTATTGTAATATTAATGAGAATAAATTACAACGAATAATATATTCACACTAGCGTTCAAGCTTCACAGTTAACAATCATAGAAAACTGTTTTTATGCTACAGATATACTTTCTTTAAATATAGACCGAAAACAACAGTCGAGTGGTTAGCCCTGTAGTCTTTGGTTCAACAGTTCGTGAGTTTAAATCTCACCTTGTGTCTGTGCAAAAAATTACCGTTGAGCAACAGACAAACCAAACCCATGTTGTATTTGTATTTGTATACAGATTCAAAATTCACATTAAACTCTAGGTTCCGGTCTAATTAGGCCTCTTGTGCTAAAAAATGATTTCTAAGTGACAAACAAATCCAACCCACAAAAACAGTGTCACAGCAAAAAATTTAGTTAGTAGCTTTGGCTCATAAATATTTAATTATATCCTGAAAATTACAAAATCGTTAAATTTTGTTATCGAATTTCTATAGAAGTTTAGTCAAAATTCTCTTTACCTGTTTAAATTTCACTACTGTCAAAGAAAGAAAAACAGTGAACAATAGTATTAAGAATATTTACTTTAATTTAAAAATTTTTATTTTTAAAAGATTTTCATAAAAATTAAATTTTTTAGAAAAATATTTTATTAAATTGGTTAAATCAGAACTTCTGTTTCAGAAATGATAATATTTCTTCTAGTAATTAATGATAATGTTCCAATAGAAAAATTAGTCAGTATAAAACTGCTTACTCCATGTGATTTTATATTATAATATAAAATTTGAAGAAGTTACCTTTTTAGAAAGTATATAAACTTTAAATATTATTCATATACAAATTTTAAAAAGAAAAAGTAAAAGGTAAGAAATTTTAACTTTAATGTACATTAAACATTATAAAATGTAGAAATATATATAAATTTTAATATAAACTTCAGTGTATATATTATTGATTATACAAGGTGTAACTGAAAAATATAGTATTTCATGGAAACACAATATATGAATTATGGATGCAAGTAGACACATTTTGTTATGAGATGTTTTGACTCATATAGAATATTTGACTAACAAATTTTTAACAATTATGGTTTTCATATTTGACAGAGAAATTTTTCTGTAACTTGAAGAAGATCACACATTTTTTTTATTTCAAGTTTAAGAATATGAATTTCATATATGTATATATATATATATATATATATATATATATATATATATATATATATATATATATATATATATATATATATATATATATATATATATATATATATATATATATATATATATATATATATATATATATATATATATATATATATATATATATATATATATATATATATATATATATATATATATATATATATATATTTCTTATTATATATATTCTTCATATATATATGTATTCAAAAATAACATAGTCCAGAAAAAGAGACATGCTTAAAAAATTTAATAAAAGTTATACCATTAAAAAAGCCAAATTATTTTAAACAGAAATTTATATATTTTTTCAAAGGAAATTATAAAAAAAGACCTAGTCATCTTTAATGAAAGAAATACCTGCATAACAAAAAAAAATCTATTCATTTTTTTAATACTCTAAAGTAGTTGAAATCTTATTTTACTCTAGAATAAATGTATTTTAATAAAAGCAAGATAAATTTATTCTTAATAAAATAAATTCATTTAAAAAAATTGTCATTAAATTATTAATAAAAATCCCTTAATATAGTTAATGTTCAAAATGGGCCGTGGTAACCTAGTGGTTAGGGCATCGGCCTTCCGGCCGGAAGGGCTGGACTCGATTCTCAATGACACCAAAGACCCACCAAGTACATGCGTTATGCGATATACGGGGAATAAATTATATGGAATTGAAAGTTCTGTGGTTGGTCGTTGATTAGTTACCATGAATGTAATTGTCTGGAGAAAAATTCTCCCCTCCATATCAAAGTCAAAATTGTGGAAGTGGATCCTCTGGTGGTGCCATCTATCTGTTTAGTCTTATAGCAAAACGTACTTCTACCTTCGTGGTGCTCTGGTTAAATGAAAGACGCACCATTTTGACTTAATTTCACATAGCTTGTTCAAGTATCATAAATAATAAAAACACCAATAACATGTTCAAAATAATATTAATATTACAGTGAATGAATAAAAGTACAACAAATATTGAATGGAAATCTTGGAGGGGATAAACAAAAACGAAGGTTGTTTGTTTGATTCTCTTATTCAACTATAATTCATACTTTTGGAAAGGAACATTCAAAATCATAAAGCCTGATGTTATCGTCACAAGTAAAAGCTGAGGAGTATATGAAATTAAATGCCTATTCTGTTAAATTTTTTAAAATTAGGAGATATTGCCACCTAATACTTTTCAGACTGTATCAAGATTGTATAATAGACCATCAGTCACTAAATGGGGTGGTCCTTGAACCAACAGTTTTCAAATTCTTTTATGTATGCAGCGGTATTTGTACAAACATATGCATTGGTTCTTGAAGTTGTAAAGGGTGCCGATCGCTGTTCTAGACCAGGGATGGCGAACCTTTTTCGATGTCCATTCCACACAGTTATAAGAATTCTTTTTACGTGCCACAATAAAATTTCATTCGAAATGTTAGCGTGGTGAAACTATACCTAATTACAATTAAATAAGCAAATAAAAGCAATTCTTTAAACAATTTTTTATTAATCAATGCTTTACAAAAAGAAATATGCTAAAAGTAAAATTCACGTTAAAAACAATTGTTTTTAATGCGATTTTGTTGCTGCACACAAGATGATAAAGATTTAATATCTGGTTCATATTTAGTTAATTTCAACGGTATGCATGCAGAGCTCGACTCCCCCATCAATCTATTCCTATATTTAATTTTTATTGAATTTAATTCTGAAAATAGAGATTCACATGCCAACGTCAATGAAAATATTGATAAAATTGTCTTTGCTGATATTTTTAAGCAATTAAATGTGTCAGGAATTGAATATCATGTGGTCAGAATTTCATCTTCTGCAATTTTATTTATTTTATCCAATAATTAATTACTTTCAATAATTTCTAAACCATTTCTTAAATCAACAAATTTTTTGTTCCATGTGGTACTTGACTGAAATTTAACTAATCCTGATACCTGGTACATGAAATTTTAAGGGATACTTCTAATTCATTAAAATCTAACCACTTAAGGACTTTTAAATTAAATTTTTCAAATGGTATTGTATATCAGGATATAAAATAAATTTTTAAGTTTCTTCAAATTCTTTAAGCTTCGTAAATCTTGCACAAGTTCCTGAATCAGGAGTTGAATTACCATTTAAAGTTCTTTCGTTAATGAATATTTATTTAGATTTTCGTGACTTTCACTTTCAAAAAAAAAAAAAAAAAACTTTTTTGTATTCGGAAAATATTTAAATGAGTTTAAAAGAATATCATGTTTAAAAATCTGTAATTTAACTTCGAACGCTTTGATAAAATCAAACATTATAATGACTGTTTCATTAACACCTTGTAGTTTTATATTTTTAATTCATTTAAGTGAGAGCATAAATCAGTGAAAAATATAATGTTAGTCATTCTACATCCAATAATAATCTTATTTCCTCCAAACAATCTACAAATCTTTGCAAAGCAATTCCGTGGCATAACCAGAGTACATTATTGTATAAAAGTAAGCTATTGTACGACGAATTTACTTCGTTTAATAATTCTTGAAATTTTCTTTTATTTAGGCTTGTGCTGATATAAAATTGACTAATTTTGTTACAAATCTCAAAATATCATCAAACATTTTCAAACCTGTTTTGGCACATAACGTTTGTTGGTGAAAATAAATTTATAAATCCATTTCCCCGTTTAGTTAAGCTGCAGGCACCGTCAGTTGTAACTGACACAATTTTAGAAGGGCATATTTCTTTTTTTTCCAATGCATCTATAACTGCATTACAAATGTCTAATCTTTTTGTTGCTATTATTAATGTTGATAAACTTATTAACGCTTCTTTAATATTGCTCTGGAGAAAATAACATGTAAAAACTGCTAAGCGAGCAGAGCCTGTTACGTTGGTAGACTCGTCAAGGCAAATGGATATAAAATCGCAAGAATGTATATGAATTTTTTGTTGAAAATTTACATTTTCCGCCATACTCGAAATTCTCTCTTTCATATATTCCTAGCTATCGGCATGTCTTTAATTCTTTGGATAATTTTTTCTTTTTTTTCGAAATCATTGAATAAGTATGGTGCACATTGCACTAAACCATCCTTTAAAATATCGCTTTCATTAAAAGGTTTCGCATATTGAGCAATAGTTTTTGAAACTTGATAACTAGGATCAGTGGTGTTTGATTAATCTCCAATATATTTCATTAAAGAAGTAGTTTGAGCATTTTTATTTTTAAGGCAAGTGATATATACTCCTTATGCTCTTCTAGACTTCGTTCGAGAAGAAATTTATGGTTGGTTTCATAATACTGAAGATGTTTTACAGATTACAGTTTTAGAACATAAAATGCAAATTGCTTTACTGTCCTTTTTAATCATACCGCATCGATCGGTCCACCTAGTTTGAAATTCTCTGCTACTACATGTTTGGAATAATTTCGATTTCTTCATTGAACTAGCCACAATAAGAAATTTTAAATATATATATTTTGATTATATTGTTATAAAATAAATAATTTATTCTGCATTCGTTTGCAAGAGCATATTTCGTCACATATTAAAGCACTAAAAATGTCACCAACACACATCACAAAATAAAGCAACATAAGAAAATAATAAATAATGTATTAATTCAAGGTAATTTTAATAATTATTTCTATACACTGATTTAATAATAAAATTATTTCTAATATTAAAATATTTTATTGTTCAAAAATAAGCAAAATGAATTATAAGTTTAGTAAGTTTTAATACCTTAAGGTTGTTGTAGGTTAAGATTTCAGTCGTGACGTAATATATTCTTGCAAACGAAATAAGAATATAAAATATGAAATAATATGTAAAAATATTTATCTAAAACTAACGCTATATCTATTTATAATAAACGGTTATATTTTTTAACAAGTCAATGAAGTTTCAAAGACGACGGCTTACTAAAAGTGACTAATGCTGTCCGTCGTTTGATTCGAGCGTCTGACGGCACACAACAGCATGCAATAATAACATTAGAAGGCGAAACTGGATACACAAAATATTATTTCTATTTAATTTAGGAAAAATTAAGAATATTATCTTTACTCACAATAATTTTTTTGCCTTGACTAACGAAAATTAAATTAAAAATTATAATTGAATCTGACTAACCTCTATTTTTTAATTTGTAACAATAATTAAATTTAATAAAAAAAATATATTTTATAAATGATAAACTTTATCTATCTCATATTAGTAGGGGACATTAAATATTAAAAAGAACTCTTAATCTAATGTCTAATTGATAGTTTTATTTATTTTTCACTTTTATCTACCCTATTTATCTCGAAAGGTATCGAAATCTGTTGAGAACTAGCAAGCCACTTGACAACCGTAACTACAAAAGTAAACAAATAATGGAGTTAATATTTATCTGAAAGTTATTTGCGAAGCGTGATAGAGGTCCACGAAACAATTGTCTTCACCTGTTGTCAAGATACTCTTCCGGTAGTGGAATCTCGATCGAGATATCAATTGGTAAAATCAGTATCTGTTTGTCAGTTACTATATATTAAGCAATTTTTTTTCTACGAAATGAAAATAGCTTCTAAAAAGAAGAAAAATAATAATGTTCTAGATAAATACGTGAGAGAAAACACGGCTATTGTTTCCTCTTATTTTTCTGTTATTTATTTACATTTCTACTCATCATGCGTCTATTGAAGCACATATCCGAACAACAAATTTGCAAATAGGTTGTTGCCCTAAATAAGTGAAATACTTTTTATTCATCTGGTAACTAAGTAAATATATTTGTGTTTACAATACCATACTTAAAATGTGACAAATACAAAATGGAATGTATTATCATTTTTTTTCGAATGTAAAATATTTTAACTTACGTAGCAACAACATAACACAAGCTTTTCAGCTATAATAGGATATGTGATTGTTCATTTATGTCATACAAAGTAAAATCTTTGTTATATTCATGACAGAATAGAACACAGTAGAACTTCAGTCATCTGAATCATTTGGGACCGAACTTCATTCGAATAATCAAATATTCGGTTAATTGGATTTTTTTCGAAAAAGTGACCATTTTTATTTATTGTATGTTAAAAAGGAGAGAAAAAGTTATATATTTTTAAAGAAAAAAATTTTAATCAATTAATTGAAAAGGCAGCATTTTTTACATGTTAAGGTACTTGCCAATGCTGTTCATTAATATAGTATGCATGTATAGTGTTGTAAATAAAAGTTATTATTTGCTGAAAATCTCCGTCAGAGTAAGCTGTTTTACCGCTTTTATCCGTTTTCGGGCGGCCAATTTACGCATTGTTTGTCAGTGAGAAATTGCTTCTAATAACAAGTGGGCTGACACTCCTTCCACTTCAAAACTGTAATGAAGCCACTAATGCTTCACTAGCTGATGGTTTCCATGTCTGTTCTAACTTGAACATTAAGGTCACTTTCTTCCTCGTCGCATTCAATAAGTTGACATTCATTTGCAATTTGAAATCCAATGCTTAATTCAAAAAAAAATCCATATTCTATATCTTCACCACTAATTTATGAACATCCAGCAATTTTGAAAAGAATGTTTCTGAATTTGTGACGTCTCTCTCTCTCTCTCTCTAATTCTTATTTTCTCTCTACTCTTATCTTTTCTCTTCGTGAACTTTTTCCTTTTTCTCATTTTCCATCTCTCTAGCAGTCTAATTTTTTTTTTTTGAAATTTTGAACGTGATTCAGATAGACAGATGTCTGATAAATGGAAAAACTATGCATTCTAATTCACTTTTGAAATGGAATTTTGGTAATTAAGTGCAATCAAATGATGAAAAAGACACTTGATTTGAGATTTTTCTTCTAATAAACAATGGGACCATGAACAGTGACAAAATTATGTGTAAAAATTTATTAAGTGATTATTAAGTTAGAAATGAGATCCCTAGATTGATTGAGGTCATTAAAGTGAATCCTTTACTAATCGTGCAACAGTGTTCCGGTGTTAAAGATTCAGTTTATGATTACAAAGTTGCATCTTCAACCTTCAAAAAAGAAGGTGTTTTGAAATGAGGACGTGAAGTGCTTACAACTGCTACTTTTTTTTTCTTAGAAGTGTTAAATATATGTATTTCCTGAAAAATCCATATTTCTTTATAATTACAAATTAAAATATGAGGCAGAAATGCTACTAAAATTCTTTTACAATGACTCTTATTGGTGCATTGTTTGAATTTCCAATTAATAATAAAATTAATTCTATTTGTGAATGACAAGCAATATTTTTAGAGAAAATTAAAGTCAAAAGAGTAGTTAAGGATTTAACTGTTGAATAACAATACACAAATGACAAAAAAAAATAGCGCAGTTAAATTTTGCTATTGGTTTAGAAATGTAAAATAATAAATAAAGACAGCAAAATAAATAATCTCATTTTCAAGTTATCACGAAATTTTAAAATACTGAAAAAAAAAAAAAAAAAAACAATAAGATCTCAAATATATCTATATATATAGCGAAACAATGAACAAATAATAATATTAAAACGGCATTGTAATATGAAGTAGGTAGACATTTTTTCCTTCTAAATTATATTTAATTTGTTTTATAAAGATTTTTAAATAAAACTTAATATTGTCTTAATTGGATTTTTAAACGTAGTATATATAATGAAAATGAATGAATAAGAAACAAATGCATCAATTCAATTAACATTTTCTGATACTATGTAGCTTCATTTGATTAATTGAATTTATTTTCTATATATGAGCAAAGTATTGACTTAGACTAAAACGCAAATTTTTCATATCTTGTGGCAACTGTTCATTAGAAAAACTATTTGGGATTATGAAATACAAAATATGAATTATACATGTCAATGTTGAATTATACATGAATTATAATGCGAATGTTGATAAGATCCACTGAAAATGAAAATTAACACCAAAATTCTTTGATAGCCTATAGATCATATTCAATATTGAATTTCCAGCTTTGTCACCAAACTTCATCCAATTGCTTAGGTGTTGTAGTGAAGACTTGCTATCAGTCAGAATCCATGCATTCTCAAAATCAGGCTCAGAAATATTCTCAATATAACTCAGTCCATTTTCAGTAACTATAAGCTCCGATCTAAAATACAGAGAAAAAATCAAAATTTCTGAACTTGAGACTCTGGGTAGACACAGGAGTTGTGATAAATAAACCACTATCAGAGTGGCCCTCGTAACTTTTGCTACCATCAATAATAGATTTGAAAAGCATCAATTGGAATTTGGTTGATAGTTTCTAGAACCATTTGTCTCTTGAATTCTGGATTTTTGATGGTTTTATTGACAGAGTACAGCAGCTCTGTGTGGAAATGGATACAATCAAAATCAGTATCAGGACTAAGACTTGAGCTCAAGAAATGAGGTTCAATGCGGCAAGGATGATAAAATTATTTGTAGTGACCAAAGATAAGAAACCATTTCTTTTCAGTCTGTGATAACTGTTCCAATTTATGAGATAAGAAGATTTTCTATTCTGGTCTCTGTTACTAATAAGCTTATTGTAATATTTCTTAAGACTAGATTTCCTTCTAAATTGCAATGGTTATATGTCAGACTGAAAAAGAACAATTCTGTCTGGGCAACTACGTCTCAATCCAGCAATGATTTTTGCAGCACTAATTCGAATTCTTTCTAATTTATTTAAATTTGACTCTGAAGCGCCTGAATAAATAAGTTCTCCATATTCCAAAATGGGTTTTATAAGTGAAGTATACGGTAGCTTCAAAGTATTGGCGCCCACTTCCCATTCCTGCCGAGAAAATATTTCAGAATGTTAAGCCTCTTTCTACATTTCATTTCGAACACATCGATGTGTCTATTGCCAATAATCTCTTGGTCCAGAATAAAACCCACGTACTTTGCTTTCTTCTCATAAGGCAATTTTTGGTCATTTAAGAATATAGTAGGTTGATAACTGCAAATATGTCTATTAGTTGAATAAAAAATAACCACAGATTTAACAGTGTTAAATGTCAATTTGTGATCTCGAACAAAATCATACATCTTTGAGTGTGAGGTTAATATTGTCTTCAATAGTCTTGATATCTGTACCAAAGTGCCAGAGAAAAACATCATCAGCAAAAATACCAACTTTACATCTTCTAGAAATTAATCTTTTAATTCCCGAGAAAAAGAGATAGAAGAGCATTAGTCTCAAAATGGAACTCTGTGGAACACCCTGGCTAAGTCTGAAATTCCTTGAAAGGGTTTTATTAAATTTAACTCTAATAGTTCTGGCCTTCAAATAATCGGAGATCTTCGGAAAAGCTCTACCCCTAATACCAAACTCCTCAAAAAGTTTAATTTAAAGCCTATTGCGCCATATCTTGTCAAAAGCCTTAGTAAGGTCCAAGAATGCCGCCATAGTGTGATTGGTGGGCTTCATATTGTGAGCATCTTTCACATTTTGGCAAAAAATAAAATTTGATCAATTGTACTATGTCCCTTCCTAAAATTATACTGCTCTTATGTGAGTAAGTCGTTCGAATCAAGATAAAAAGTAAGTCTATTTAAAATAATCTTTTCCATTATTTTACATGGGATACTAGTCAAAGGGATGCACTCTAGTCCTGTTAGCTGCCTCACCGTGGCGAGGGGGTGCCACTGGGCGGAATGGGCAAAGTACGGCGGGGACACAGTTCCTGGCAGGGTCACTCAAGCCGTGAAGGCCATTTTTTTTATGACCAGCTAAAGCTGACAGGCGTTCCTCGGTGAAAAATCAGACTTCTACCATTAGCTTGATTATGGTGCTCCAGGTCTTTGCGTACTACAGAAGCTGTAACTCTTTCCCTTTATCATAAGTCCAGTTCAATAGTATTTCTAATAATTGGTACTTGATTACTACACAATATAAAGAAAAAGAATCCCAGAAACATATGCCCATCTTTTCAACGAAATATTAGTTTGAATTTTTTGCTAATGGATTAAAAGATTAGTTCCATAAAGTAGTTATTGTCAAAAAAGTTTTTATAAAAGTATTAGAACAATGAAATCTAGACATGATTTGAAAGAAATAGGGAATATGCTAAACCATATCTTGGTTGATAAGTTGTTGATAGGTAACTACAACATATAACATTCCAAATGTTATGAACTTTTTGAAAAAATGTGTTTTTCAAAGAAAGGTTTTTGCAGCACTTTTTTTTATAAATCTCACAGCTATAATTGCCTCTTTTAGGCATTCATATGCAGCTGCTCTATTCCGCATTGAATGTTTTAGTGATGTTTGCAAGTATATTTGCGCCTTTAATATTTTTCTTATATTACAGCAATATTTAAAATTCTATGCATGTATATATCTGTAAATCCACTTTGAATAACTGTAACCATTGCCATTAAATTTACATATTATAACATTCAATTCATCAATGCATGTTGCTACATATTTTGATTTCAAATTATTTTTAACATTCATTGCAATTGTGCATTAGATTTTAATTCTCAGTGCATGTAGATATTAGTCGTTATAATGAGTCATTATATGGGAAATTCGGTTACAAATTAAATATATTTTATTTTCCATCGACTTTAATCAAGGCATTTTCGTATTTAATAGCACATGGCAGTCGAACGGAATTAAAACATAAATATTCATTAGGTTTATAAAGATATTCATTGGTCGCAAGAAATAATCAATATGGATTTAGAAGACATTTTAAAGAAAGAATGGAGGCATTTATTAAATCAAAATCAGAAAAATACAATATCGATCAAACTTAATGTGATTTGCCCAAATATTTAAGCATATAATCTATTCAATAAAGATTAAAACCAGGGGAATTAGATAAAGATTTAATAAACTAAAGAGTTAAATTTTGCATTCAGAAAAGTTTGTAGTTTTCAAATAACTTTTGATTCATTATGGAAATAATTTTTCTCTTCAAAGGAAAACAAATCAACCCACGATTATAAATTATATTAAACATGATTAAGGAAAAATTTACAAACAATATTTATTTTCTATTAGCATTTATTATATTCATACAGTAATAAGGTATAGAACTTTTAAAAAAATATAAATTTTACTATTTAATGTATTATGCCATTCATCTGTTAATTTTCATATGGTGGATTGTTTTCTTTAGACTTAAATATAATAAATGTAAAATAGCACAAATCAATAAGAATTTTCTGTCAAAAATTTGCACAGGTGATTTTTATTGTTAACAATTTTTAATAAAAAATAATTTTACATGATATTTTTTGTAGTTAAACGTAAACACATAATTATTATATCAAATAATTTCCTTTTAAAGTAGAAAAAAATTTGTATCCTTAACATACTGATTTTTGAAGATCAGAATGTTAAGGATTTGATATTTAACATTCTGATCTGTTATTGTATTTTTTGTATGCTAAAAATAATATGAATAAATATATTCTTTTTGCTGCGCTAATTGTAATTCTTTTAGACTTAAAATTTAAAATAATGATGTGTGTTGTATCACATATATAAAATTCCCAAATAACGTGATATAACTTAGAAGCTTTAAAAATTACATTTAGTATATTATAGAAAAGAATTAACAATCAATTTTTTATATGTAACATTAGTTAAAAAATTAAATACATTATTTTATAAAATATTCAAGTTTAATATTTATTGCCCAACAATTATATTAAATACAGTTATATGAAGTTATATCTAAAGTGAAAATGTATATGAGTTTTTCAATAAAAAAGTTATTTTTTGAAAATTTTAAGGAAAAAAAATTTTTAGATGAAAGAAAAATTTAAAATAAAATATTTAACTCTTTTTAATATATTTTTAGAGGAATATAAATTTTAAAATACAATAAAACTTTAAAAGGGTAGAATATTAAATTATAAAAAAATGAATAAAACTTTAAAAGGGTAGAAAATTAAATTTTAGTCGAATGTTTAATGCAATATGAAGAAGAAATAAAAAAGTATTAACTAGTATTTACAATATTAATATTTAAAAAACTAATCCCACTTTAATAAGGATTCAATGAAAAAACATTGTAAAAAATTATTTATAATATTAAAAAAACAAGATAAAATTTGTAAATGTTACTCAATCTTATGAAATACAAATAAAATTCAAATATTTAAAATTTTCAAATGTTAACAATTACAATAATTAAAACAAGAATTTTTTATACTTTTTATACATACAAAACTAGTTTTATATTCAATGTATAATATTAATAACCTTTCTTAATAACAAAAGCGCTTGCATCATAATAACAAAATAAGACAAAACTTGAATTTAAAATGCTTACATTTGTGTTTAAATAAAATTTAGATCTATTTAAAAAAATTCATTACACTAGAAACATATGATTGCATTGAAGGTTTTTATAAATTATTCAAATTTTTAATTCAAATTTTGATACAGAAAAACAAGATGAAAAAAGGAAATGGCAAAAATGTTTTTATATTGTACTAATGTAACATTTTTGTTATATTTAAGCTTTATTTAAAGAGTAATAGCTCAATTTATAATTTTTTTCCTGCGGATCACATAAAAATAATCTTGATATAATAAAAAGAGATTTTTTTTACTAGAAATGAACTTGCACCGTAAAATTTTTGTTATATTTAAGCTTTATTCAAAGAGTAATAGCTCAATTTATAATTTTTTTTCCTGCAGATCACATAAAAATAATCTTGATATAATAAAAAGATGAATTTTTTTACTAGAAATGAACTTGCACCGTAAAGCATTTAGATTTTTTTACAAATACTGTATGTTTTTTATGAATATATAAAATAAAAAATAATTTTTGATAATATAAATGAAATGATCATGAAGTTGAAATATTTTGAAAAAAATCGCTTGAAAAAGTATTTTTCTTTCTGTGAACTTATTGTAATAACATAAATTTATTCTTTAAGTAACAATACTTTATATCTAATTTTTAATTGCAAGATTTCCGCGCAATTCGCAATTATTTTATCTTACTAAGTAGGTAATGACTGAATTACCGCAATATTTCGATGAAAGGAGAACAAAATGTTTCTAATTGGAGAAGAAAGGGGAAAATGTATGTATGCGCGTTTTGAAAGAAATGCAGTGAAATCAGCAATTTATATAATGGAATTCACAAGATTAATCCAAAATGAAATCATGTAGTGGAATTAAATGCGCGTAACAAATTTTCCGGCAATATCCAATGCACAGAATATTTCTATTTCTATGCAATTAGGGAAAATATTCAATACAAGACACTAAATAATCGAGTGGAATTCTCAATTATATGTATGCAATTAGTTTTAACTATTTCAATATATAAATAATTTAATGAATAAAATAAAAAACAGAAATAATATATAAATGAAAAGACGGGATTTTTAATACTATTATAAAAAAATTCCGTCTTATAAATATAATGACTTTAGAGGAAGATTTCATTCACTAAAAAGAAAATTGTTTCATAAACAATTTTGTAACTTTCATGGATAAAGTTAAACGGGAGAAAATTTTATAAAGAACCTTTATTATAAGGACTGTAATTTTTAAAAACAGAATCACATATGCTTTTAAAACACACAACCACTAGGGAATAATTTTTCAAAGTTTTATATTTAATGAAGTTTTCTTATGAAGAGTTAAATTTTTAAGTGGCGTATGACGATGAAAGGAATAACCTGTCATCACCAGATTTTACGAAATAACGAGCAATATACTTAATAAATATTTTAACATGCTGTGGAATACTATATAAAATTATCTGAAATATATTATTAAAATAATTTACTTTGCTTCCAGGAATCAAAAAAATAATTTACTTTGTTGTAATTTATCTAAGCTAAACATTATTCTGTACTCTGCAAAATGTGATTGAAGTTAAAGATAAAAATCAGCTTTAAATAAGAGTGTTAAAAGTAAAGAATAAGTATAAGCAGTCCAATTAGATTACACTTTGAAAAATTTTCTGTTTAGAGGAATCTCTTTCTAGAAATAAAGACAAATTTTGTTTCATTGTAGGGCTTAGAAATCAATATTTTCTCTTCTAGAGCAAGATTTTTCTCAATTACCCCTCTCAAAATATAATTTTTTATTAAAATTAGATTTACCTAATATCTTGCTATAGAAATTATTTTTGGTTATCTAAATAAATTTAACGATTTTGTCACCCATCAGTAAGATACCATTACAGATTTGTTATTTAAATGAAACGAATTTGGAAGTTTTGTTTAAATAAGGAGAAAACACAGAAAATATCGATATGCAAAGCAAAGAAAATTATAAAAAAACTATTGAAGTTAGAAATATTTCTGATGTTGCCACAAGCGTTTAAGTAACTTCTACGCAAATCGTCTGCCATTTCAAGTGGAACTTTACTCGAGTTTGACAAGCATAAATTGAAGGCCTGAGGCTGTCGAAATTAGTTTTGACATTTTTTATCCACTTATTTCGCTCCTCACATTCATTCCATAAATATTAAGAAGGAGCAAAACAAACATGGAATTTCATCTCCGCACTGGCTGAAAAGAAAAATATTTTCGTATTGTTTTTTTGGTGGCTTATCAGTTTATTAAATAAACACTCTGGACTCATTTCCGAGTTTACCTAAGAGTTTTGGACGTTACTTTCAAAGACAGGATATAAAATGAGGTTTGGAGAAAGAAAAAAGAAAAGGAAAAAATGATATAAAAGTACTTTTCTCAGCTGCAGACGTTTGTAACAAATTTTAATAAATAAAATGTAACTTTTTAAAAGGTTTGATGAAGCAAAAAAAAAAAAAAAATCCTATTCTAAATAAGAAGGTTAAAAAGGTAAATAAATCATACGTTAGTTTTAATTCAACGGCTTCGAAATATTTATCAAGACATTTCGTAGTTATAAAAACATCTTTAGAGTGTCATTGTATAAGTTTAGAAATTTTTCCTTAATTTATCTCTTCTTTAAAGAATATTTTTTCTTCGTAAAGTTCTTTGCTGAATCTCTTGAATTTGAATCTAGTTAAATTTAAGTTGAATTTTGAACTTAAAAAATTGAATAACTGAATAATTTATAAAATTTTGTAAGTTGTACATAGAATACAAATTTAAATATATTTTACTATTTTTAAAAAGTATATAAATAATATAAAAAGTGATTTATTTTTATATCATTTATTAAAAAATTTTATATATGACGATATCATGCTTTGTTCAACTCGTTAAATCTAGCTGATGAAAGTTATCAAAAAATTTTAGTAGTTAATAGTTTCTTACAAATTATTTGTCTTTTGATAGGGTTTGTTTTGTTATATCTAACGAGGAAAATATCCCAAAATTTTGTAAAGTTTATGATTTTTATAATTCTACATCGTATGCTGTTTTATTTCAACACTCTACTGTCGAAAAAAATTGGATCAAATTTCTTAAATATGTAGTAATTATTCTTTCTTTTAGGAATTATCCTTATCAGTTCCCGAATTATTTGTATTATTTTTGTATAAATAACAATAATTTAGAATTCATAATATAAAATGCAAGAGAAATCAGTTGGAATACTTCTTTCAATAAAAATTTATTTAATTAATTTTTTTATTAAAATTATTAAAAAACTTCGTTTACTTACTGCATTTTTATAATGGCACCAAATTTAAATTAAAAAATTTTAAAATCCTTCGGTAAATTATCATTTTACATGATTTTGTGAATTCTTAATTTAATTATAATAAATTTTTAAGAATATTATCTTTTTATCCTTATAAGGAATTGAGGAAATGCAGATTTATGAACTGTGCAAATTATGGAATAATTAGATTTGATTGTAACACACTTAAAATTAGGTATACATCTAATTGAAAGGATAATCAAATTTTTTATTGAATGACAAACATATCATTGATTTAATAACTTGATATGGAACTGTTAAAATTAACCAAATTTTACTCGCTAAAATGTTTCTCGACTTTGATTTATTAAAAACTTGAATTCATAAATCATGCCTTAACTTTTGGATTTCCTTTATGTTTATCTGAAAGTGGTAATTATGCTAACTTATTTTAGATGCTTTATTCAAAAGTTTACAAACAAGAAAAATGCATACAGTTAAAATCATATCGATAAAACTTATGTAGGATACTTAAAGTGAGGTATTCTCTAATTTTAAATATCCTTGATTTTTCTGTTTTTGATATACTTTGCATAAACTTAGCTTCATTGGAATAGAACTTTTAAGGTAAATTTATTTGTACTAAGTTACATAAATTGATCCAAAAAATTAAAATATAAACTATTTTCGATAATTTACAGCGATACTTAATCTCCCATATGACTCTCTTAATAGTAGGAACATTATCTTTTCTGATTGGAAGGTCTGTGGTTGATGATAGTCACTTCTGCCTTCGATTGTAGGTTAACAGTATGAACTGCTCTGCGATTGCAAAATGGTAAAAGTGGTTTATTCTCTAAATTTCAATTTTGAAACAGTGCTGATTTAAGTATTTGACTAGTTGGTAAAATCTTTAGGTTGCCTCATACTAGTTAAATATACATTCTGTTCACTCAACGCCGTAAACAAAGACACAAAGTCAAAATTATTTTGATCAAATACTTCTGGATCGTTAGTGATTTCAAAAAAATCAAACCATTAACATTATTGAACATAGTTGAGAATATCTGTTGGATTGAAACTTTTTTAAACACATAAAATTAATGTATCTTAATGTATCAAAGAAGAAGGCCCCCGATGTTTCATTCTCAGAAAATGACCACATTTCACAATTGCAAGTCATTTGTATTAATTGGACTTAAAAAATTAGCTTATATATTCTTTCTTTCCACATATGGTTTTTATATACCCTTTCGTAATTAAACTTTCTGCTGAATTGAAAGAAATAGATTTCTTTTATATATAGACTTAAATGATAATGGGTATTTCGTATTTTTTTTTTTTTTTTTTTTTTTGCTTACTCCCACATGAATGCTTAAAATCATCAATTGCTACTTATATCATTTTGGACAGCCAATAAACATAAAAAATTATAAAAATGTTTTCCTATTAAGATATCCAGTTCTAGACATTAAAATCTTCAACGTGTCCAGTCAACGTGAGTAGTTTATAGATAATTAAAAGTCAGTTAACTTAGCTTAAATTAGTTATTTTATTTTCAGAAGAAAGTATCCAAATTCTGTGATAAATATTTCGAAAATAGTTCTGATATACTAATGGAATATTATAATTGGCCCTTGGTTATTGTACTTAATTTTAGAATTAATCTTTAATAATACTATAATGTAATGAACTCATTCCAGAATCATTTTAACAGTCAAAATATTTCCCTGGAGATTATATTTTATATAGTTTCTAAAAAAAAAAAGAAAATATTTTGAAATAATTCATACATTAATTCATACATCTAAATTTTATTTAATATTAAAAAGCGCTTCAATTCAAAGCTTTATATTTAGGGTAATACTTCTCATCTTAAAAATTGATTGCAAATGAAGATAATGAAGAATTAATATATTTCCAGAACATATATTGGAAATTTCTCCAATATATTTCATTGAATATCGATATTTTTATGTCTGAAAATCGGAGTTACGAGGAAATTTTAGCAAGCTCCAACTCGTAAATAATTCATCCGAAGTTAACCTTACGACTTATGAAACATTTTGTGGCAAGACGCGACATACAAGACGTTTTATGTCTATGGGATATTTTTTAGTGAGGAAAAAATTCAAGTTTAAAAATCCAATTCGTGGATGCGTTTTATTTACTCAATACATTCGCAAAGCAAACAGGCGTTATTTTCGCTGTTCTGGGGGAAAAATAGTCGACGACGACGGACTTTTTTACATTTTTAATCCCTATCATTTAATATATTCACGAGACTGTTAGTAAAGGGGAAGTGAGAATAATACTGTAGGTATCACAGGGTGGGAACCCATGTGGATCCTACACCACTTCATTGGAGCCATGTTGTTAAAAAAAAAGGGGGAAATTAAAAAAATGCAAGTACGGAAAAAATACGAGTTAAGTAGAATAAGAAGTGTGATGGGGGAAAATTCATGGAGAGAGGTTGTCAAACGGAGACTTGTGTGTATGATGTTTCATCGCCAACCACGCCAAGAATATCGCACTAGCAATCATTAATTTTTTCCCCTATTTTTTATCCTCTGTTTTTTATTTATAGTTGTGGAAGTTACACGTCAACGACCAAGTTTGTGAGGGTCGCAATGATATGGAATTTATATATCTTGTCGTCAAGTAATTTATAAAGGGTTATATAAAGATTAATTTTGTTTTCTTTTCCAAGTGCGATTGGATGGAAATTGAATACAGTCTATGTTTTTCTTTTTTGCTCAGAGGCAGAAACTAAAATTTCACTCACACTAATAAACTCTTAGACATATTCATCAGCATTATTAAACTTAGTTTTTATTATCTTACTTATTATTATTATGATTTTATTTTTAATAAAATCTCGTTTAAATTGAAACTTATTTACTAAATTATATATTTTGGATTTTTAATGTGTTTTAAAAGTCATAAAACACATGAATTTTACTTTAAAATTATTTGTTATATTTATCCTCTTTTATACTTCTTATTAATTATCTTTATTAATTAAGAATTTTACTCTATACTTAGCTAGTCTTTCAATAAATAATTCTTAAATGAAATTTATTTAGGGACCTGAGAACCTTTATATTGAACCTGTTTTTGTCCGATTCAAATGCACAGCCCATTTAAAAAACTTCTCTAAAGTTCACTATCAAAAATCTGTGATTACTTTAACATTCCATTTCCATAAATTTAGCTATAAATATGATGCAACAATATACAAGTTCTAATAATAAAAAATAATTGAATTCTTTTTAAGAATGAACTGAATGATAAAGTAAAACGGGAACCAAAAACACTATTTCTATAATCAGCTAGTCCTTCAATAAATAATTCTTAAATGAATTTTATATAAGAATTATTAATTAAAGGACTAGTAATAATGAATTTAAGAATTATACACACACTTCAATAGAAGGACTAGCTATATATGTATAAAGATAGTGTTTGAGTTCACGTTTTACATTTTTCATTGCCGCCCAACTTGTCTAGTGGTCAGCATGCCTGACTGCGGATAAGGAGGTCCTGGGTTCGAATCCCGGTTCGGGCATGAGTGTACTTTCTCTATCTATCCTGTCTTTGTCCTTTCCTTGTATGAATGGTTGCCTACCCTTTAAACGGTGTACCTATGGCATGTGTGTAGAGCAAAGTCGTACTTTCACCTTTATGGTGCTCTGATTAAAACGAAAGACGCTCCAATTGACTTAACTTGGCCAAGTGTCATTAGTAACAACAACAACATTTTTCATTTAGTTCATTTTTAAGGAGTATTCAGTTAGTTTTTTTTTATTATTAGAACTTATATACAGATTAAATCAAATTATATCATGATTATATAAAAATTTAATGAAGATGAAATGTCAAAGCAATCAGATTTTTGAGAGATAACTAATGCAATCAATATCTAGAATGTGCTGCATTTGAATCGGAGAACAACACGTTTAACATTTCATACAATTCCTAATATGCCCTTCTTGCTGAAAAACCTTTCCTTTGATGTAGAGAAACGCATTGACATTCATGTTTGAGTACATAATTAGTTTTATAGATAAAAAAATCATTAATTGTTCTATGCATTATATCAGACTCTTGTTCATATAATATTGTTATGAGATAATCTTTCTTTTGCTTGCTCATAAAATCTATGTTTGAATCACAAGGAGAAGTTGTTCGATGTTATACAGTTTTGTGACTTTCATCATGTCTAAGAATTTTCTAAGGTTTTCACAAACAGTTGATCTCTATACTGATCAGTACATTCTTAATTTTCTAGTTAATTTAACAAATTGATAAATAAAGTAATATTTACTACTTTATTATGATAAATAAAGTAAAAGTATACATTACACTTTTAAAAAATTGATTGATTTTTAGAATTCGACGAGTGTCAGATTTGTTTAAGGCGTTTACAATCTTAAAATACGTTTTTTGGTGTTTAATCGAGTGAAAACGATTCAATTTCGATTAGATTGGACTCACCGTGATATTTCATAGAAGCTCATTTAAATCTTTTAAGTTTTGAATAATGAGAAAATTAAAAAAATCATTCTGTTTGGTTGGAATAATTCTCGAAGTATGTTTCACAGAGGTCTTTTTGAGTCTGTAGTGAGTGATATTGTGCATAGTGAATAAGATGATGGAATTAAAAGAAATAAATGAAAAATATTATCATTATAATCATGGAAAATTTAATGGAATGCTTTTAAAACACATGATATATATCATGTTAAAAACTTATGACGCATATAATATATTGATTTTATATCGTTAATTTCAATTCGGTTAATTATACATTCTTTTCTGAGATGATGAAACAAATTCTTTTAAAATATCATAAGAACTATTGCATTTGATTGCATGAAACTGTTCCTATCTTTATAAAAAGTATGCAAAATTCTTACTTTGGAAACGTTTTAAGAACGCTAATGCTGTTTCGGACTTATTCTTGTTGAAATGTATACATGTAAATGAACATCATCTTTCAATAAAAGATCCTCAAAACTAGTTGATTTTCTGTTTTCACCGATTTCTTTAAAAAAATCAGATAAATTCGTCACATTCTTTAAATAGATTCAAAACATAGATTTCATTCTTACAGTTTTATAAGGAAGTAAATTATATTGAAATGCAAATGAGACAAAACTCTTCAACATCTTTCAACATTTATAAAATTAAAATTTTAACTTCACTATCACCATAGCTAACCTTAAGTATAAGAGACAATGGCATAATACTAAATAATGCATAAACAGAAAATTCAAAATATATTGGTTAAGCTGTCTTCGGATACAGTAGATTTTAAATGTATGTAACATTGAGTCAAATTACACGAATAATTTATTATCCTATGATATTGGAAAGATATTATTAAACATATTCATAAAGGAAAAAAAAAGCTTTTTTGGGATTATTAGTTGCTTTTGTTTTTAAATTATTCCCCACATTATTCTGAATGGATAAGAGTTTTGCGAGGAGACGGACAAATAGTGTTCTATTCTTGCAATGATTACCTTTTCAACGCGAAATTTATTTATGAAATTATGTTGTTTATTTCGACATTTAAATTTAAAGTCCACAAATATTTTATTAGGATAATGTCGGGAAAATATAAAATCTGTCAGCAAATTAGAAATACAATAAAATATTCAAGGGAAAACAATGATTTCTCTGGTTGTTAGATCATTAAATTGTTGAAAATATCTCTTGCTACTCCGGACTGCTAGATATTTTTTGTGTAAATTTTCTCTTTACGAACATAAAAATAATCAAATTTGTTCATAGCAATGTTGACAAAAGCCATCAAATATTCTCTTGATGTCCATAATACCATTCATAATAAGTAATATTCTCCTGATGAAGTTCATAATAAGTATTTTATAACTCTCTGTAACTGCTATATATAATTTTGTATTTTAAAATTCTCTATAATTGCTTCAAATTTTATATTTTAAATTCACAAACTTTATATTCTTGGTCTTATCCAAATAAACAATTCCTACATTGAAATGCAGCTATTTAATTTGAAAATTGCTATTTAGGCTTTTAGAAGAAAAAACATTCTAACAACTGCCAAATATTACCGAATTAACCTTGTGGATCACATTACAAAAGTATTTCCTGTAAAAATTAATATGTTGTTATCGATGAAACCATAAATAATATTATTTATTTAAATGTCTATTATGAAAGTTTGTATAAAATACTCGAGAATCGGAACTGAAATGAGCTTATTTGATTAATCGAGTTTAAGTATTACTTCAAAATCAGAAATATATAGGCAAAATTCTTACATTTTAGATCATGCATATTGCTTCTAATTCACTTTACTTGATTGAGTTACACTGAGACAAAATGGGAAAACAAAAAAGAAAGGCCAATAAAATTAATTCACAACAAAGACATTCTTATTATAAAGGTGCAACAGTATTTCACCTGAAATTATCAAAAAATATGTACTTTCTACTTCAAGTAAATAGCCTTATAAAACTAAAAGAAGCAAAATATTGAGATTGTTAACTTATTTACTTCTAAATATGAAATGTGTTTTTGTAAAAATTATTTTATTTACATAAAAGTATTGTATATAAAATCTTTGTAAAAAATTAACTATCTTTATTAATATGTAAACTTTTCATATTAATATATTAACTTTGTATAAGTACAAATTATATTTTTATAAGAATATTATTTTTTTAATCCTAAGTTACAAACTAAAAAGCTAACTTTTTCGTTTAAAGGGTTTTCGAAAAATAGTACCTTTGCAATTCGTAATATTACGATATATATTTTAAAGAGATTCAAATTATTAGATATTTTTTAATATTAATGTGAAAGTTATAGAGACCTTTTAAACTTATAATGAATATTTAAAAATGGAAAATTTTTCCTTTCAATTCAATATAAAAATTCTACTATAAAGTAGAATTTTTATATTAAATTGAGTTATTTAAATGAAATGCAAGAATTAATAAAACTTATTATTCTTAACTTTCATCCGCATTTTCGAAGTCAATAATATATAGGTAATTATTTTAATTATTTTCAAACAAGTGTTACAAAATTCTAAGATGATGAAAATTTTAAAAATAATCATTGCAATGATGATTAAAAAATGTAAAAATTTAAAATATTTATTCAAAAATGTATGACATTTACACTATTTACAAAGAAAAATGATTGAAGTTTTTGAATAAAAAACATTATGGTGTTTTAATATTAAGTTACAATCCATGTTTCAAAGTTAAAACTGTATACAGCAGTGATGAAAAAGAGTATAAATTAGAGTTAATCAAAACTTGCTATGAAGCTTAAAAATTTTTAAAAGGTAGGATTTAGTGATGAGATCATATTTTAAATATCTTATGACAGTTAAAATATTCGCTTTTAGGAGAGAATAAAAAAACAGTTGATAATGACTGCCCAAAAAGAAAAAATTTTAAAATTTGCTGTTAGAGCAAATAATGATGGATATAAATGTAAGAGCAAAAGCCTTTTAAACTTGTGGATTCTTTAAGAAAATCTAAATTTGTAAACATCAGTAATTTATGGACATTAAATTATTTCATTTTCGAAAGATTTGCTCGTGGAAAATATTATATTTCAAAAAGATTCAGCATCATCTCAGCCATCCATCAAATCTAATAATAAATTAGTTATGATCTGAACAAAATAACAATACTAGAGGGTCTGGCAAATCATCGGATCTAATTGAAAATTCTCTATGGTAAATGAAAACAAAATTTAACAAAATATTTAAAAATGAAGGTCTGTTAGTGGCAAATATGTCACATATAAAACATAAAGAGTTAATTCGAAAATGTGGGGATGTGTGTGTTACATGGTTTTTAATAATGTTCGCATTTCAAATTATCTACAATGTTAAATGTTTGATTCATTTTTTATTCGTTCTCTTCTGTTAAATACACCGATTCGATTGTATCTAAATATAAGAGTTAGTTATTAATAAGTGTTTCAAGATTATCATTATTATTATTCACATTAATCTTTAGTTAGCCATAAAATGCAACTTTAAATAATTTGTTAACCTGAAAATTGAATTAAATCTAGAAAAAACATAAATTTCTTTTATTTCTCAACAAAAATGTTGATACAATTATTCCTTAACTTGTGATCATACAAAGAATCAAATTTTACTTTTCAGTTAATAATTTTTTTAATTTATAAAATATATAATTTTTATTAATACCTTTATCTAACAGTATTAGTGTAGCTCTAATTAAATGTAATCATAAGAGATCTTTGCTTTCATTGAGCTGTTCGAATCAAATTGTCCTCTGTACTTTATTTCAGTTCTTATATTATCAAGGTTTTACTCCCGTTTCGGTTTGAGTGAAAATTTTCTCATTTACAAAAAAATATTATTATACCAAACGAAGAAATATTGATAAGATTATGTTTGCGGAAACTGAAGTTAAATTATGTTAAGCTTCTTCTTCATACAAATCACTATGAAATAATAATTAAATGAGTTGTTTCAGTATTTATTGTAATGATAATTTTCTTTACAAAACTAATAACGTAAAAATCATATTATTGTAACATAAAATATTTCACATGATTAATTAAGTTAGAAAAATTTTAATTGTGTTTTTATTTGATAGAAAAATTATTTATTTTACTCAGATGCTGTTCGTAAATAATCATAAATCATTCACAAAATACGTAAGGTGTGCTGTGGTCCTTAAATTTCATAGCGTCTGTTATGAAATATAGACTTATTCGCATCTTTAAAAAATTAGGCACAATTGATAAAAAGCAGCCTTTTAAGAAAATTTTTCTTGCCGAATCCTCCAAGAAATCTCCTTATGAGTACTTATTCAATACTTATAGTACATTTGATCTTCTTTCATTAAAAAGGTATATATATATATAATGAACTCTACACGTTACTTTCAGTCAACCTGAAGACATCTTGCTTCTTTATACACATTAAAATTGTGCTAAGGTTTTTTTTATGTCCAACATTCTTAATTGTATTATTACCAGATATAAATATATTCAATTTTATTGCAGTCTAATATCAACCCAAGTTTTTCGCAGTAAAAGATCATATATTTAATATTAATCACTGCTGAGCAATTAGACATAGAGTATCACCTTTCAGTATTATAAATAAAATTATTGGCAGCGCAGTGTAAAAACACGTAACAGATAATAGTTCTTGTAATTTGAACGTGTCAGGTTTTGCCTTTTGAAATGACTTTTTTCAGAAAGCAAGGTTTTTAAAAGAGGGAATTTCGAAAACTCGTAAACATCCACATCTACAGACGTGCATACAGAAAAAATATTTGCAACATGCATCTCCCTATATTCAACAGTTGCTGATTTGAAAATGGCCGACCTTCACTACAAAGAGTGTAGGTTGAAACATAAGCTCAAATTAATAGCTTAAAGGTTTAACGCTGAATAATAAAAAAAATATTCCTCACAGTGTGTATGAAAAGCAACCTTGGCAGTTTATGTGTTCTGAATATCCATAATATCTTTCATTTGCTTTGAGCTTTCAAGTCATTTCTGATGAAGGTTTCTTTACTATAGAGATAATTCAAATTTTCAAGAACAGTTATGATAGTAATATATATCTAGCATTTCATCAAATATGTGTATTTTTAACAAAACATTCATTTTTGGTAATTCTTATGAGAATAATGTAAATTTTAATGAATGAAAAAGACATATATATATATACATATATATATATATATATATATATATATATATATATATATATATATATATATATATATATATATATGTATATGTATATATATATATATATATATATATATATATATATATATATATATATATATATATATATATATATATATATATATATATATGCTACTTGATTGCTTTATAAATTTTAATAAAATTTTATGCTTTTAATTCATACAATTTTGCAATTTCTTTTTTCATACTTTTTATTCATAGCAATTATTTCTTGTAATATCATATATTAAGGGATCAAATTTAAAGTCTGCTTACATGCAACAATAGGTAATTAATTAATTTTGATTTGAAAATTCTGCAGGCATGTTCTATAATTTAATATTCGGAACAAAAAGCTAACGTAAAATTAGTATATTTTAATTAAAGATTTGAACATTTGGATTAATGACATAATCGATACAGTAAAAAGTTTTAAATATAAACTGATATGTATGATTTTATACAGGAATATTTTACTCAAATAACTATTTTTTTCCACTCTTTATTGGTGAAAACTAATGGTCATCGTATTTAATGGTTGGTTTATTTTCGCTCAACTGTCATTTTTTGCACAGGAGAGCTTATTAGACTGGGACCTATTGCTTAAGGAGGATTATAACCACTAACAACTAGAAACATCTATGCCCAAGGTGGGATTCCAAAGTACGAACTGTTGAACCGAAGGGAAGAATACTAACCAATCGGCTGCGAGCAAGGCGGTCACGTTGTTTAGAAATATGAGCAAAAATATCTCAAAGAATCACCAATGTGTTTTTCATGTATGTTGTATGATGCTAGGATGAACTTTTTTATTCATTTTTTGAGAGAGAGGAGATCCAATTAAACTTCTATGATAGAAACACATAAAATAAAACGGTTTAAAGAAAATAATATTTTCTAAATAATTTCTCTAAAGGATATTTTAAAATTTACAAAATTTTACATCACAGTCACATTTATTAGAGTTTTAATAGGAATAAGAGAAGAAAAGAAGCTTAAGAACATATTATGTTATTATTGACAGATGGTGAAAAAATGTATAAAAGAATAATTTTTTTCACATGAGATTTTCAAAGAATCACCATTTATTATGAAAGTATGCTTGTGTTATTCTACACAAAAATATAACTGCCCAATTATAATAATAATAAAATAACATAAATTTTACGAAAAATATAAATTTGTTTTTTTAATGGTTAGGGCAATGCATCTTAAATCGAATATAATAATTTATAATTTTTGACTGACATAATTTATTCAATTTTTTTTAGTATGAAGATTTCTAATATATTTTTAATTTGCACTCTATGTACTTATGTTTTCCAAAATCTGCACAGTAAGTCGGTGGACAAATAAACCGAGTTTAATTCTAAGATGCACCATAATTCATTTACATGATTTTTGAAATACATGAAATTTAAGCTTAAATAACAAAAAGAAACATTTTAACTCATCTTTTGATAGAAAATCAATCTCTTTAGTTTCGAATTCTTATATTTGCTTAAAGAACTATATTTATAAAGAAAGCTGTTGTATAATAGATAGAAAGGAATGATTATGTTATTCTCTGAGATTATACAAATTTTATATTTAATTTATAAATTTTTAACTGCAATTAAGGGGATTAAAAACAATCATATGAGATTTGCATGAAATAATAAAACTTTTTATATTATAAGACACTTAAGATGTTTAAAATGTTTTAAACTCATAATTATTTAAAACGACTTAAATTATTACGCCAATATTTAAAGCAAATACAATGCAACAAAAAACATGAATGATTAATTTTTAGAAATGTGCGAAACCGATATATGTCTAAGTAATAACTTCGAAATTTAGTTTGTTCCTTCAATGTACGATCTTATTTTACGTATAAAAAATAAACACAATAAAAAGATTCCGAATTACTATGGACATTTAAACTTCTAAAAAAGGGATTCGAACTTACGAGCTACTGAACTCAACATCAAGGCACACGGCATTTAATTTCTATTGAATCTGAATATGCGGAATAAAAACAATATAGATTTATGGTTTGAAAGATGTAATACTTCAATAGTTTTGTTTTACATGACGTAAAATGCTTTAAAATTGAATCAGAATATCTCAATTTCTTTAAGTTAATTTTTATTAAGAAGTTCCTTAAAATTTATGAAATGATTGCGCATTTACTATTTTTGTATAAAATCATATGCAATTATGCTCGAGAGTACTTAATATAATATTAGTTTAACCATGCTTTATCCTCACAGTGGTTAACGTTAATCAAATCAATAGAAGAAATACCCTCAAATTAATTTTTCAAAGTAAGAATGTGCTGTTTTTATCATTAACCAATTGAAATTTGCACAAATCTTGTAAATATTCCCCAAAATTTGAAATTGGATATTATAAGTGTTTTCTGTTTTCCAATAATTACTTCGGAAAGTTTTAAATCCTTGCTTATAAGAAGAGGAGTAGCGCAGCGAAAATAATTAATTTGCCTATGCGTGGTATCCTTTTGTGGCACTCCACCTTTTGGCATGCATGCATATATATATATATATATATATATATATATATATATATATATATATATATATATATATATATATATATATATATATACATATACATGCATATGGATAGATAGATAGAATAGTATATTTTTATAAAATTAATAATCAAATACTAGATAGAGAATAATACATTGAAAATACGAAATATAGTAAACAGGTGGAAAAATGTTCAATATATATTTTAAAATTTCAAAGAATAGAATAAATGAAAATGGAACGAAAATGGAGCGATGTACCAACATGGGCAGCTTCATGTTGGTCTAGTATGTGTATAAATATATATTTTTTTCATATTCATTATGTACATGTTTTTATTAATATAATAACAATAAGATATTATTATAAAGTTAACTCAATGAATCACCCCATGCATACCTTTTTCTTGCTTTTGATTTAACAAATTTATCAGGTATTTCATCATCATTTCAATTTTGTCTGTTTCCATACTTAAAAATCCGTTATTTACTCAGGTGATTTATGTAGCATTCTTGATCTCATAAATGTCAAAATTAGTTTTAATATGTAGAATGAAAATTCACAACCAGTATTTGATACTGAAATAGTAAAGAAAATTAGAAGTGAAACTTTCTGTTTCGTAAAACATATTCTCCATGAGATTAGAAAGGTAAGAAGTTCTAATGAAGATTTATGTTAGAGAAGTAAAACAATTAGTCGTATTAGTTTTTAATTAATGAAATTAGAAAAAAGAATTTTTCATTTAAATATGTTTCATTATTTCTGAGTGAATGTTAACAACAATATTCGTTAATTTCAGTTCATTCTGTTTAATTCAGTTCTTGATGAAACTAAGATTTTGAGATTATATGATTAAAAATCAGTAGATACTGTTGATATTGAACTAAATTTGTTCTGAAGTTTTCAAAATCCCCAAAAAATCATTTATTTATGTGAATAGTTGCTCTGGTGATATTGAAAGATAATGATTGAACTTTAATTAAGCTACATTTTTTCACTCCCAAAACATCTGAAATAGACGTGGATTTGGAAATTCTGATGAACTTGGCTCCCAATCTTCTTTATCTACTGATTTTTTCATTGATTTAATAATTTTACCACATAAAAGGATATTAGTAGTAAAAATACTGAAATGGATTTTGGCTTTGATTTTACTTTTTTTATTTTATTTTCATCTGATTTTTTTTAGTTAATACCACGTAGTGGATTGCATAACAACCTGAAGCTGTTGCAAAACATTAAGTATGATATATCCTCCCAAGAAATTTCTTGCCAAATTTGGCATCCTTTGTTTTCATTATAGTGTTGCCGGATTTCACTTTGGGATGCCAGTTTGAAATTTTTTTGCTTGTTGGGTTTTTTTGTTGCCATGTTTGGTTTTTTTCTCTTGTTTTACGTCATTATTGCGTCTTATATATGGTTTCTTTAAGTGGCAACAGCGCTTGAATTGCTTAGTGACGGAAAACATTCACCAATCAGGGGAATATACGCAACCAGTTCTAACATTTTTTGACCATAGCGTAAATTGCGTTCTGAGAGTACTTTTCATAAACAGCATGTTGTATTTAGATATCACAAAAGAGGAAATCTGGAAAATTTTCAAGCACTTTTTCTACGGAAATGCTTGCCTTAGACAGATGCGCAGTATCTATCTCCCGTTTTTCTACGGTGAGTGGGATCAAGCTAATTTTATTATTGTTCTGAATTTCTCAAGTTCTTTTGACTTGCTTTAATTTCTTTCTAAGAACCGCTAAGTTAATCTCCCAAACTTGATATAATTTTAAAACACTTAATTTTTACGATATTAATTAGTTAAAAATTTAATTTTTAGGATGTTACATTCGAACAACATAAGAAGAGAAAAAAATTCATAGAACATATTTCATTACAAATGAGAAGCATAAAAATTAAGTGTTAATATTTCCTATCTTTTCAATTATTTTATGAAACATTGTTAATAATTTCATTCCTTGAATAAAAAAATTTGTTAGTCAGAGATAGTAAAATGTATAATAATGATATTTATAGTTCTGCCTCTGAGCTGAAGATCAAAATGCTTATGATATAAAAAAAAAGAATGTAGAACATTGCTTGGCACCATTTTTTTAAATGACAAGCGTCAGCTGTGCATGTATTTCATTAAAAATAAAATAAGGCAATTTTTAAAACAAATGCGGCTTGTACAAAGAAAAAAATTAAAGATGTTCTGTATACTTAGATATTGAATTAATATATTAAGAATATTATATAATATTTTACTGACAGATAAAGGAAAGAAATAATTTATTATATTACAATAATTATTAATTTAAAATATATTTGCCAGAGCTTGATCAAAATTATATTGCCTTTTGATGGAAAATATTGTACTGCCTCGAGAATCATTTGATAACCCTTACTTACAAACCACCTTTTTCTCCATCAGTTTTCCCTTGAGAAGAATTTTGTGAGTTCCTCATCTTATAAAGAAAGAAACATTTTGCATTCCGAAACTTGGCATTTAGAAAATATATTCTTCTTCTTTTTCTTAGAGTTGGGTTTGTATGTCATTGGGAACCTCTGCTTTTATCAGCATTTTGTACTATTAACTCCAAACCAAATGTTTTCTAGTTCCAGTTGCTTGGGTCACCCACTTTATTAATAAAGTCCGATAACCCTTTAATGGAGTCTAGGTGTAACTCTCTAGTATGGATGATGCCTAAAGAAGTTAATCTAGGAAGGGCAAGAGCCTCGCATTCGTAAATTAGAAAATACATTAAAAATAAGTAATAGATATTTTAGAAATACTGATTTTATATTTGTTTGATTTAGAAAATCATTGCTGTCAAAAACACCCTGAATAGACTATTGGAATAATAAATTACTTTTTTTACTTATAATCACTCGATTCAGAATTTCATAACATTGAAATTCAACGCCTTCTTTGACTAGAAGTTCTAAGACGTTAAGGACTGACTAGGGCATAAATGAAAGTACTTTTAAATTATTTAGTATGTTGAATCATTGTTTTTGTTCATATAGATAAAATAGGAAAAAATAGTTACAAAAAATATTTCATAATAATCACTGAAAAATTTAATAACTTGAAGAATTTTGAGTCTAGTTAATTTACTTAAATGAAATTAGTGTTGTCTTCGATATTGAAAATCTGATATCATGTAGTGTCACGATATGTGCTCTATAAGAAAATTTAACATCCTTTATTGCCTTTCAGGAAGATACTTCACACATATTGGCGATATTCATATATCTTAATAAAAAAACCTGGAAAACTTCCAAGTACCCATTCCACAAATGAGTACGAAGAAATGAAGAAGCATGGAACCCATCTTTATTTCAACAATGGATGAGTTAAGTTTGTTTCTTTGTCATTCTACGATTATTTTTACATCAGAACTTATAATTTAAAATGGATCACAAACCAGTACAACCGACTTAATCCACCAGTTGTTAAATTGAAATCCAGAGGGTCAACCATTCAGTAACAGTGGATGGAATTAAATACAAGAATTTAATACCGAAGAAGGTGTATATTCTTCTAAAAGTGATATTTTATTGTAAAGGACAAGTCCCTAATATAGTTCAATTAAGAAAAATTATTTTGATGAAATTTCTTCCGTGTTGATTACAGTTTTTCTTATCCATCAATTTTTACTATGAAATAAAAAAATCTTCCTTTGCATTTTAACATTAAAAAATATGTTTACCTTGAAATTGTTAAACAATAACAGGATAAGCAAGTCATAGTTGCGATTACAATTTTTGTTTTTCCTCTAAGAAAAGAAATAAAATAACTTAGAACATGTTGAAAAGTCAAGAAAGAATGAATTTATTGAATGATTGTTCAGCCTCTCAAAAAATGCTAATGGAAAATTATATTGTATAAACAGATACAGAAAATCGGAGAAAAATATTTATATTACGAATTTCTCTTGTTTCATGTGATTATGTAACTTTACTGAAATATTTGAGATCATCAAAAAATATTTGATTGATATTCGAAACTATGATAATAATTTTTATATTTTATTCATCAAAATAAACGTGTTTTTTGTGTAAATTAACACATCATTTGAATAATAATAAAATAATTTATGAAGAAATTTATATTTCCTGAATTTAAAAAATATAGTTTGTTTCCAATGCTGGGATTTTCATTTTTCAGTACTAAAAAGGGTGGAAGTAATGAAATTTTTTTATATAGAGATACCAGAGGGCATGTCATCATAGGAAGTGAGCGTTCGTAATTTAGAAGTAGGCACCAAACAAAGGACTCCAGACTTGGTGTATAGCTCTAGAGGTATCATTTTCATTGGATAACATTGCGACTACAACATATTTTATGTGCTCTAAATGCCATTTGTGAATATCACGAACCCTTAGTTGGATCTGGAATCGAACTCACTACCTTCCAATAATAAGAATGACGCCATAAGCAACGAGGCCATAGCGGCTTCTATTTTTAAAATAAAGCATTGTTTTTAGATATAAGGAGAATAATCATTCTATAAAATATTACGTATTTAAAATTTATTAAAATTTAAGTTCGATTAAAAGTGTACTTCGACAATAAAGTACACTTTTTCTATATTTTGAAAAAATAAAAGTTTAATATTCTTTAATAATTAATAATATTGAAAAAAGTATAATTTTGTTGAAACATATAATCATCGAGAAACTTGAAATACATGTATTTTCAGTAAAAATGTATATTTTATTAAATTTCGAAAAGTGCCTTTAATTTAAACTATTGTAAACTATCTCTCATAAATTGTGCTGTTAATATTTTTCAAGATCACATTAGGTACCAGTTTGAATATGTCGCGTGAAACTTTAATTTTATGATAGAAACATTTCTAAACTTAACTGTATGTGCTCTTTTCATTTACAAGATTATGATTCTAAAGAATCATTTTTACATTTGTTCTCTTCCGAATTGAATATATATTTGAAAAAAAAATGTGAAGTGATAGATTCAATAGTTTTTATATTTAAATCAAATTTTTGATCGAGAAGCAGCAGTCATGGCAATATATCTAATCATAGTTTAAAACATGTTTACAAATTTAAATATGTATGTGCAAAAGATTATCTTTCAATGTACATACGAAAAGAGTTCTCCGGTTTTATAGATATAAAAAAATATAAAAAATCAATCTTTTTAAAAATAGTTCCAAATTTTCTCCTTCATAACAATTTTTTTTTCATGTTATAAATTAGGAGAACGGCCCAGAAGCAATTTGTGTCCTTGATGGATTAACACTTGTTACACCGTAGACCTATCAAATTCCTATGAACACGTTGTGACAATCATTTCAGAATAGATTTGCTATAACCAGAAAAAATTCCCCCTCTTTTCTTATAGTAATTAATTATATCTCTCCTTTTCAATGATAAATTCAATTTTTTTTTTTTAAAAAAAGGCAACAAACGCAGATTCAAACGTAAATCAAAATTGATACGATGTGTTAAAGCACACTAGTGAATTATTTTAATATGTATGGTTTACCTTAACGCATGTATAAAAAGCAAAGCGAAGAATAAAATCGTTTTATAAATACTGACGTAATTACCTATATTTTTTCTTATGTATGCTGTTTAGCTTTTTATATACACTTATCCATTTTCATTGGAATTTCTTTATTTTTTAGAGTCTTATGTTTATTGTTTTTAGCATTGAATTGCATTATTTAGCAGTTTTTTTATAAAGAAAAGCATGAAATTTTTAATTATATATTTTTAAAGGTTTTTTTTATTTATTTTTGTCTATGATGGAAGAGTTGACAAAAAGTAATTGATGATAAAAAAAATTCGAAAGCTTGATTTCAAAATACTTTTTTGTTGAATAAGACAATCTAATGGCATATTTGAATTACGGTTCTAAGATTAGTGTGTTTGCTCTGAATATAATATTTATGTAATATATTTATGTAATATTTTTTATGTAATATAATTATGTAATATAAAATAAAAGTAATAATTTTAACTTTTTGGCATATTATGATATGAGACGCTCATGGCTTCCAAACTTGAAGGAAATGATTAAAATCAGGAATGGGACTTCTTCTTGGTTATTATACTGTCCATTTCCTTTTTTTATACTTCATTACATTTCTTCATTTATATGACTTTGTATAATCATTGTCATAATTTGGTAAATTAGTAGAGTTAAGTTTGCACAAAGCGCTATTTTTACTATTAAAATGTTTTCTAACTTACTGATAAAGAGTTTGCCAAGAAATAAGCTATATTTTAAATGACTTTCTTGAGTCATCGAGTAAAACTAGTAAGAAACTAATTTGAAAATATTTTTTGTACTTTCTTCCGAATTCTAAAAATTATAACTTGGATCTATTGATAGATTTCAATATGTGTCCCTAAGCAGATTAACAATTCTAAGAATTGGAAATTTTTTGGACTAATGAACAGTTACATTGCAAACTAAAATAGTATAACTAATTTTAATATTTTATTAAAATTCCAAAAATTAATAATTTTAAATATTTTCTTATACATAAATTTATTTGAAACAAACAACTTTCGAAAAAAAAAAAAAAGAATTCATCACAATAAAATTCCTTTTTTGTTTGCAATTAAAAATAATTATGAAAATGCAACTAAAAAATTGGATCCTGGGCTTGACTGGTATTTCAAATTTTTATTTCATATATTCCAAAAATGCTCTATGTAAATATTAATTGTATGCTTATTAATGTAGTTCTTTTTCTTCAAAGTTAAAAATATTATTTAGAGACTAATTTTGAAAAATTTGTTTTCACTAATTTTTTTAACCCTTATTACAAATAGTAAGAGTTAAAAAAAACTGGAAATTGATACAAAATTGTCATCGAATCCTAACTCAATATAAAATTGCAAGTTGTTTTTAATATTTATATCAAATTTTAGACTATATGGTGTAATGGTTCTCCATAGCTCAGTAATTTCTGCAAATTTTCTATAGAAATTAAGTTTAGGGGTAAAATTAATTTTTATTCTGTTGTCTTATTTATATTAAGTTTCTGGTATGGTGATCTGGTATGATTTTAGAAATGATTTTCTCTTAAAAACTTTAATTGGTTTGAAACTTAAGTTTCGGTAATTATTAACATAATTTTATAAAAAAAGTATTAATATTATTTCGTTTTAAACAAATAATAAATGAATATTTAAAAATGTAGTGTTAAAATTTTATTTATTTTTTTGGAAAATAATCAACGTGTTTATTTTGGAAAACACATGCCAAAAGAAAATAAATATTTGAAAGAATTAGTTTATGTGTTCTCTATTCATCATTCTAGCACTGTTGAAAGTTAAGAAAAAATGGATTGCAATAAGCAGCCAAATATAGGAACCATGCAGTTGAAAAAAGACAAACAAACCATCTTTCTCGGCTTGGGTGGGCCACCGGATAATGAGCCGTTAGGTTTTATAAATAAAATCCCTCGTCGTTTTCTAGAACGCTGATTGGTCGCAGCCGGTGGTCGTCATGGCAACGGCAGTGTTTAATTGACGTGTGTGGGCCGGGACGGACAATACACACTCTTCGAACAAGATTGTTTGTTCTTTACAGGGCACCCATTTATACCCCCATCAAAAAGTCCACTCTGACCCAAACCAAACACACCACATGACATAACATTCAACAAAAATCCAGCTTGGCCCCTCCCCCTCACCCCCTCATCATCCAATAAAGTAAGAGAGAAGTTGTTAAAAGGAGAAAAAACAACGGAGGAGGGAGAGAGAAAAAAAGACTAAGAAATAACACTCGCGAAAAGAGATAGAGAAAGGTCATACATTTAAACGAGGAACGCCTAAACGCTTAGCTCAGTTAGCAAAGATAAGAAGACTCTTCGCGCTCTCCGCGATTCACTTGTCAGAAAAGCGCACCAGGCTTTTCAATTTTTACACGTGGAGTTCAGTTAGAAGCTCCTCATCACGATCTCCCCAATTATCACCTCATTTTTTGGTGAAGACTGTTCTGGAAAAAACTGATTAGGAGTGAGCAGCAGCATCTGCCTCTCGCAAAATTCTATCTTGATTACAAAAACTTTCGTAGAACCAAACTTATTCCTTAGGACCAAATTGGCGGAAGATGAAAATTAGAAGTTTTTGTTAGTCGATGTAGAATCACGAACTGGTGTATATTCATGATCAGAAGGTCTATATGAAGAGACAAAAATAAGATAAATTTTCGTGTTGATAAACAACATCATGACTCAGAAAAAGGTAACTATTTCACTAATCTGATATTGTTTCATATTTGTGAAAGCAGGATTCATTTGTTCAACAAAGCGTTATCGAATGAATGTGAAAAAAAAGATAAAGAAGACACATTTACTTATCTCAAGTATGATAATAGGATAATCATAACACTTCGGAAGGAGAAAGCACTCCTAGATCGGAGAGAAAATCACCCTCTCGTATCGGGAGTTGGCGAAATAGAACACAAACAATACTGGGATCCTACTGTTCTTTAACCTCCGGAGAAAACGCAAAACAAGAAGGAAATAACCAGATGTCCAGCACCTCTGCCTCTATCGCTGGTCGGTTTTCCTGAAACAAGAACTCGGGGAAAATTTGCCCGGAGCGCGAATGCTCTTCTTTTTCCCGAGCAGCCACCGACCCAATCAAATTGTGATTGATATGTTTTTGTAACAAAGGCCGTGCGAAAGGAAACACTGGAAGGTAGTCTTGTTGTAGTTTCCTTCCATACAAGGTTTATTTTACTCCGGAGTGTCCGCCTTCTGTTGAATCTCAAAATACTGAAAGAGGGGTGTAGGTGGAGGAGGATCCGCAACCCCCAGGCACTACCTTCACACATTCACACACTCACTTATTCTCTTGGTGTTGTTAGTTGGCGTATGTTCCCCAGGAAAGACTGAAAAGATCAGTTGGTAATTTCACAGCTCGCCAGAGATCGTGTGATCGCCGGAAGAGTTGGTGATGTAATCCTGGAAAGGAGTGAGAGATAGTAAGAGAGGAAAACTTGGAGGATATATAAAGTCTTTTCCTTTACAAAGCCTTACCAGTGTGACTCTTTTAAAGGCATCTCAACACCTGTTTGGGAAGTAACTTGCGTCTTGCTACACTATACAAACGAAAATGTTTTCATTGAAAAGTCTTAGAGACTTTGCATTTATTTAATCCTTACACAATCTCAATGTGACTGGTTGATGGACTTTTAAGTCTTAACTGTAAATTTTATCATTTTTTGAGGAAAGTTTTTCTATCACAAAAGGTATTTGCTTTCTTTTTTGAGACTATTTTTTTGCTGTTAAGAGGGAACTGTTCAATTATTACCGAAATAACTTAATTTCAATCGCTTAAGGACTATACAAGAAGGAACTTTTGACAAGGTGTAGTCCAAATAATGCATTGATACTCTTAAAGTATGGCTAACCGATACTTCCCAATATTTGCAGACCCTAGAAGTTTTGTGTACCCACCGGGGATGATTTACACCCACAGGGGAGCTGAGGGAGTGATTGCAAGCTACCGGCACCTGCCAGGGTATGAGATGGGGAGGGTACTCGCCCCGTCCCAAGCGAACCCCATACACGAGGGCGGAAGGTCGGAACCCCCTCCACAGAAGCCTCCTTATTCCTATATTGCTCTTATTGCCATGGCGATCAGAAACTCTCCTGACAACAGGATAACATTAGATGGAATATACAAGTTCATCATGGACAGGTAAGCTTACTTTTAGTTGTTGTGAATCCCCTTAGATCATTTTAATTTAAATTTACTTAAAATTATTAAATTAGATAAAGTAAAAATCATGGGAAATAAAAATTGAATTAGTTTTTCCTTTGATGTGAATAGTTTTTCTTCAATAATTATTTTAATAAAACAGTCTAACGTACAATACTTTATAGTTATATATAATTATAATGATTTTTATATATATTTTTCGAAGTAACTCATATAAGTATAAAAGAATAATTATTTATTATAACACACGCGCGATATTTTTTATTATATATTTTACATTCAATTTTTTATAGAAACTATATATTTCAAACCCGTTGTTTGAATTTATTTTAAGAGTCTTATAACTTTTCAATGATCTCTCTCTCTCTCTCTTTGAAGATAGGTTTATAAATTATTAAAAATATTATTGGTTTTATAAAATTTTTATGAATAATCCTTGTTGAAATTCTAATACATAATAATTTTTAATTTAGAGAATTTGCCTTTTAAACTTGTACATTTCTGTAATTTTCATGTGTATTTTTGGTATTATTTAAGCAAATTCCAGTAAAAACAATTTAAGGCTCCTGACTTTCACTAGAAACTCTGCATAAAGTTTTGCAACCTAAAAAATCAATTACAGTTAATTTTTACAAAAAACTGATATTAATGGAAAGCAATTTGAGAACCAACATGACTAATTATGTTTAATTGTCCAATATTGTTATAAAAGTATGAAGCACAGATATTTAGAAATGGTTTAAATTTACAAGTTAGTAAATTTTATTTTTGTTATTTTTGTAATAAATTTTCTTTCAGTCAATAAGCATCATTCATTTAAACGTTTTTAGATTGATTAAACTTCAAAAACTTCATTAACTCAATAAAATTGTATAATATAGGAGATCATTCTAATCCAGTAGATTGATTTAATTTGCTATTTTACGTGTTAACAGGATTTTAACTAAAAATGTTATCGATTCCGTGATAGTAACAGGCAATAAAAGTTTAAATGAATTTATAATTCAACAGTTTGATTAAGAGTTTTAGTTACAATACCTTTCATCCAAGCATAATTATAGCTTCTCAAATTTATTGTAATTAGTATTATTAAATCATGAATTCATTACTCACAGTTCAAAATGTAAAAGTAATAAAAAAATATGCACCAATATTAAAGTGATCGACTGAATTAATCTGAATTTGACATATTTGTGGAGAAAGGAAATTATAATTTTGGAATAGTATTTTGTGTTTCAGACATATTTTTGCTTTGAAGCATTAAAATATTTTGTAGTAAAATGTTATAATTGATATAATTTTAAATTCTGATAAAGTATATTGGTTGAAATTCAATGAAATATAGTAAAAGTTTCATTAAGCATTTAAATAAATTCAGTTCCTTCCTAACTTATCCTTTTGCCTGGTATTGCAATCCAGATTTCCTACTTTGGACAGTGAATAACATATCACTTTCAAAATCATCATTAGAAAGAGCTTTAATTAAAATGTACTGTGGCTTTTACTTTAATATTTTTCTCTATATTGTTTTCAGAATTTTTTACTAATAGTTAAGGATTTTTTTATATATAAATCCTTAAATTATCTCAAGTTTAAAAATATAGAAATCGTATTAAGGTTATTAATTATTTTAATCTAAATCAACAATTAAAAATAATAAATCTTTCCTCCAAATTATTAAGAATTTCAACGTTTTTTAGATGTTTTATAATAAACTAAATATCAACTATTTTTTAGAAATTTATTTTTAAAGTTTAATTATGTGTGGTAAATCAGTATAACTTTGTTTTAATTCTATATTTGAGTAAGTACTTAACAGTAGAGCCTTGGCAGTCGTTTACTAACTTTAACCGCCAAAATAATACTTCCATAATCTTTAGCTTTTTCAGTGAATATTCCTTGACTAAATAGTTTTAAATAGTATCATATTTTATGACACTAAGCAAATTATATTATAAAGGCTTTGAAGAATTTAAAATTTTTATTGTTATCGCTGCACATTTTAAATTTAGAAGAATAAAACTGTCGCATGCTCAATAGGAATTAATAATTTTTTTAAAGATAATTAACGTTTAGTATCAATTTTCATGTCATCGTATAAGGAAAACTTATGTTATCTTTTAAAAATCATTCCGTATATTTCTAACCTTTAATATTTTATATTGTATTATATAATATTCTTTATAAGACACGCTGCTAATTCTTAACGTTTTTATAATTTTTTTTGTAAATACCCTAGTAAATACATACACAATTTAAACAATTATTATTTTAAGATACTGATAATTCTTACTATGAATTTAGTATAGTTGATAATATTTCAATTGATAATGTATTTATATAGTAGGTTCAATTTGAAAATAATATTTCAGTTACAAAATAGCAAGAAATATTTCTCAGTTTGAAATTAATAGGATATTTAGCGCTCTTTTACTCGATACACAACATTTTTGTCCTTATTCAGAATTCCCGGACTTTTAAACTTTGACATGAAGAGCTACTGCATACATTCCATTGTAATTAGAAGCAAGCTAATTGCAGAACTTTTTTTATCTTTAGCACTAAATCTTAAATTCTTTTTCATGACACAGACTTTAGAGACAAATTGCTAAGCTATAGGTGCTACAAAAATAAATTGTAGGTTTAAATTTTGTGCAAAATTTAAAACTTCTAGCAATTTACTATCAAAGTCTGCATTTTTAATAATAAGGATTTTTAAATGAAGGTTATTATAATATGATATTATATAACTTACCCGAAAATATAATTCTTTTTTACTTTTTATTTTATCTAACTATTCTTTAAAAAGCAAAACTTACTCCATAATTATTGCATATTGAGAAACTTTGCTTCATTTATGGTGATTTTTTTCATCCATAGCAAAGTATCAATATTAATAAATAACTATTAGATAAATTCTAATTGTAACTTTAGTATTTACATGAAATATTTTTTATTAATAAAAATCGAAGTATTTTTACTTTGCTATGAACTTATTTATTTTTCGCAGTAAAATAAAATAAAAGTTAGAAATGATTAAAATTTCTTAAAAACTTTTCATTGTTCTCATTTTTTCATCTTCAGACAACAAAAAAGTTAAAAAACTGTAACAATTATTAATCATTGAAAAATCCTAATCTACATTATAATGTTTTATAAATATATGTGTAGGATAATTATGAAAAAAAGGACTATCGATATCTTTATCTTTGTTGAAGATTATTGGCTTATCTTTCATTTTAATTTATTCAACCAATATTACCCTATTTATGTATTCAAAAGTAGATAATACGTTTGAAGTGACTCTTCCATTATTTTGATTGGATGCGAGAAAGTGATAAATCTGGGGGTACTTATTATTCCAATAGATAAATAATTTTCAAAAAAGTGGTATTTGCTTTTTATCACTAAAAATTGTTGCGAAGTGATAAATAAAAAGTTCTGGAAAACACGATTGCTTTAATATGATTGTTAATTTCATAATTTGTTCTTCCTTACAAAGAGTGTTTCAAACAATTGGGAAAAGATTAAAAAAACCTATTCAAAGATAATTAGGTTATTAAACTTTAAAAATATCACTTGAAATTATCAATATTTAAAGCAATTCAATGTACAAACCTATCAACTTTGGAAATTTTTATTATTAATAGCAAATATTGATAAAAAATTTTAAAACTTCAATGATAACATTTTGTGTGCTTTTCATAAATTAAACTTTAAAAGTAAAATATTTTATGTAACTCAAAATTTATTATTTTTGGTAGTTATCAAGATTATAAAATAATAGGATGCACATTTTAATTATTTGTGTAGCATATCAATTATTTGACTTAGTTAATAAAAAGTTTTTTATAATTTATTATCTTCAGCAAGCTAATTAAATTCTACAGACTGGAATCCCTAACTTACAATTTCATTTTTAAAATAATTTTCTCTTATAGGGTTTACTTTTGAATCATATGAACATTTAGTTATATTTCTTTAAATTTGAGTTAGCAATTTAAAAAAGCTTGCAGTTTTAAATTCTTTCTTTGCTAAAATAAATATCCCTTAATTAACCTTTATGCAACTTTTTCTAAGAAAATAAAACTATTTTTCCATTAATTTTAGGCACTATTTTTTATATAATTCAAAAACCTAAAGGTTATTATTCAACTAGAAAATATTTTAATTATACAGAAAATAATACTATATTAAAGAAATTTTGCAGAATTAAATATAAATGAAAAGTAATTTCTTGTATTACGCTTAAAAATTAATTAAAATTTCATTTTAAAATGTATTATAATGTTGTTTGTTTATAACGCTTATTTACAATTCATCATTCAAATGATCTTAATGATACGATTTTTTAGTAGTAAAATAAGGTTATGATAAGTTCGTGTCTTTCGTTTAATATCAATCATTTTTACCCAACAGATTTAATACAATATAAATTAAGTTTGAACCATTCATTTTCAAAGGCTTCTTAATTTATCTTTATTCTTTTCAAAGAAGATTACAATGGGAAAAATTGCATAAACATTAAATTTCTGATTAAATTTTTTTTCGAAATTAAATTAAAAAACTAGGTTATTGAATAAACTCAAAGTTTAAGTTAATTTTAATTTCTTTAAATTTAGGGATATTAATTTTCCTAATAAATGAACTATAGTTTGTTGCTTCACAAAAATTGAAAAGAATGTTTCTTAATACTGAGACAATTCAGAAACAATTCAAGATAATAATGTAAAAATATAAGGAAAATATCAAACTATGAATTAATTCTGTCTTCTCTAATTTAAAAACTTCCATGAATTTGCTTTCCATGATAATTTGTAGGAGCTGATTGAGATCGCTTTTTCATTCATTTTATTAATTTAGTCGTTAGGAAATTGTAGCCCTTTTAAAATGGGTAAACATCATCAAAAGACTTCTGACACATAATTGTGCTTCATATAATTTGATCATTAAACGACTCAATTAGTAGTTCATAAATAATGATGAACAGCAATAGTGAGTGATATTTTGTCACATGTGGTTCATAAATGTTAAACAAATTGAAAAGTTTGTTTTCCTAGGATCTATTTTTAAAATAAGTGAGATATAGTGTAAAGTTATTTTACTAATAAAAAATAAAATTCTTTAGATTTTTTTAATTAATAACAGTTTAATATTCGTTTTTGTATTTATTTTTAAATACAATTTAAATTTTAATCATAATTTTAGGACATTAAAAATGATTCGTCGTTATCCGAATTAATTCGTACCTTTATACAAAAATAATACTTAACGTGTTCGCTTATATATTTTTACGTTTTTCAAATACTAATAGTCCTCCTTTTCAACATTTAATAAGAGCGTTCTCAATCTTTATTTTTTTGATTTTTGTTTTTCTAAAACGTATATAAACACATTTGCGATCAAGCTATATAAGTGGATATTTATTCAAGTGAAGTAATTTAACTTATAAAGTATTGCTCAAATATTAATTATGCATCTACGTAATGTTTTTTAAATTGTTTTGATGATTTCTTGAAATTTTATTATGACCGCACATTTATGTGAAGCAAGGATTGTAAATTAATATAAATATTTTATATAGTTCTTTAAAAATTTTTGTTTTCTTCAACATTTATCACAGTAGTTAGTTTTATTATTTTATACAACTCTAATGGTTTTTGAATATCATAATTAGAAAAAGATTTGTGTTATAGAAAATCTGTGATTTAGGAAAAATTTTGATTGATTATTTAATTGCTAAAGTAAATTAGACTCGTTTGATTTTTGATATTAAATTTAATTGATTTTTGATTAATTGATTTTTGATTTTACATAGCAAGATCAGCAAAATGTATGACCAATAACTTCAAAGTTAAGTTCTAACAAGTTTACTAAAGTTATTAGTTAAAGGTATTATGATTGATTATTATTAAAATAAGAATTAGTACAAGTATAAATATTAAATCAAAGTACTTAATTATAGCAATAAATTATTTTCATAAATCATTAAGAATTATATGTTCGTGTTAGTTATGAAAACACTGAGAAAATAAACAACTGCAATAATCTTAGGTACTCTAATAATAATTTAAAATAAAGATTTTAAAAATAAACTCATTTCATGAATTTTTTTCCACAACTGTGAAACATGCAACTATTATCAAGAGAATGTTGCCATAGAGAAGTGGGCCATGGAATTATTAGTACTGTAAATTTTAGTTTAACAGCTCATTGGTTTGACTCTCACCTTGGGAGTGAATGTTCCTATTGTTAGGAATCCACTTTAAGTGGCAAATCGTTATTGAATTAGCTCAAGTGTACAACAACATACCATAGTATGATAAAACAAATCAAAATAAATTAATGTCATATGTTTATGAATCTGAATTAATTTCTAACAGTTTAAAAAAGTTTCTTGGATAGAAGGATAATTCGTCAGAGTTTGTTCAGTTGAGATCAAACTCTATAATTTTAGGTGAGCAGAAATCATTTGTCAATTTAACTTAGAAACATTTTTGTTGATACAACAAAAAAGGGACTTTAAATTTATACTTTTCAAATATTTATGTTCAGTTCATAAAATTTAATTTTGAGTGTCCACATCTCAAAATTAATGTTTTGGCATTGAAATTTAAACTCCTGTAACTTTTTGAAAATGGCAGTTATAAATCGCAACTAATTTTTTAGTTAAGAAACAAATGCAGTATTTACTTTTTTATTTATTAAAGTAAAAGTTTTTATTTATTAAAGTATTTGCTCGTTTGATCTTTTATATTTGCTCATGATAAACATTTCAATTTAAAATTGTTCAATAAACATAATGATAATTGCTTCTGATACATTTTTCTAACTACTATATTTTCTTAAAAGTTCGTTTAACTGAATAGTTGAAATATGTTTTAATATAAAATTTTTCTATAATAATAATATAAAATCTAAAAATAATAAATAAAATAAAATTTTTCTTAAGAGATCCATTACTTCAAAATCATCATTTTATTAAAATCATCAATTTTATTTAAAATAATTTTAAGAAATTCATTGCTTTATAAGTTCAGTAATGCATTCTGACCTAAAAAAAATTAAGAGAAATATGAATATCTATTCAGTTATTTGCTTATTTGGCCTGAAAAAAAGAGACAATTTATATCAATTCTTGAAATTGAAAAAAATATATATTTAATTATTTCATGAACTTTTATCTCGAAAGATTCAATTTTAACTTATATATTAAAATTTAATGCTTCTAAATGTAACTTATAATAATTTTAAATCAAATTAAAAATCACGAAATTTTATGAAACCTATTACAACCATGTGATATTTGCAACAAAATAAAACCTCAAAATGAAAATATTTAGGTGTAAAGAATTCAAAGACTAATCATTTGTAAATTTTAATTCAATAAATGTTATGTTATAATATTTATTGAGTGAAAAAAAGTTCAATTGCTATCTTACTTCAAAATATCGAAACAAATAGTCTAGAGTATACTAAATAACAAACGCTTTTTGTCATGTTTAAAAATATGTTCTAAATAATTCAAATTTTAAGATAAGGGAAATAAAATAAATAAACATTTACCAAATTGAACCAAACAGATAAATATCAAGCGTTTGTATCTAAGCATTTTTCTTTTATTTTCACCCTGTTTACTTACTTATTATTTGCTCTTTGTTGCTTATTCTAGGAATATTGTTTTATAAACTAGCAATACGTTACAGATCAAAGCTAGAAAAGATATACAAGAGTCTGTATATCAGGTTACAAAATTCTTATTGTTTATAAAGTTTATTAAATAGATGACTCAAGCAAACACAGATATTTAGGAATAGCTGGAAAAGATTTCTTTGAAACTCTGAATTAGTGCTTAGATAACACATTTTAAAACAAATTTTCTCTTTAATACACAGTTCAAACTCTTATGAAATATCTTTCCTGCATTTTTTAATATATTATTATATTTGACTAAGAATTTTATGATTTTACCTTGAAGATAAATCTTAATTTGCAAATCAGATGTGAATGACAATATATATCTTATTTACAAATTAGTTATGGGTTAGAAAGCAAAAACTAATAAAAGGTGTTTGTATAAATGAAAAATGTTATTTGCAAAATAATGCTTTTACGATACTATGCTATGATGCCCAGTGGCGTTGTGGTAAAGCTCCCAAACACAGATCCAAGGTTCGTTCCTCGGTTTGGGCGAGCTCGTCTAAGCCTTTCATCTCTTCAGTGAGTCGATAAAACTAAGTAATAAGCATGGGAACGAAATACTGGTAATTTTCCGTTAAATTGATCACCTAACTGGGACATGTTTCACATCATAGGACCCTCAATCACGAAAATAGGTATGGACACTGTAGCCACACGCTGCTGTACTACCACTGAGTTTAGTTTAGTTTTTAGATATTTTCCTTTTTTTTCTTGTCAAACCTTCATTAAATAGTATGAAAATTATTAAAAAAATAGTTCTCTGTTCATTGTATATTTTTAAACAAGTATTTTTTTATTTATAAATTATGAATGATTTTATAAAAAAAATTTTTGAATTAATGAAATATTTATATATTAATAATATCTTTGATTTGATAAAAAGTTCATCTATGCAAAATCTATTAAAATAAATTAAAACTCATAAGACTAAACTGCTTCTAAAGGAATAATTAGATTCATTTCCAGAAAACAGGTAGCGTCATGATAAATGTCCCTCTTGAAGAAACTGATTCTAAAGAATTTAAAATTAATCAGAGAAGCGCATTATCACACACACACAGCGTTACACATTACACTAAGTTAAATTATAAATTTTATTTCAGGGCACATCTTTGACTCTGAATCTTAGTTTGTATTTTACATACTACACATACCAGTTATAAAAATACTATATAAAATACAAAATACTGTGAAATAAATTATAAGTGAGAAATTCGGAAAATATGCTTACTTTCAAGAGAATGTTCTTATTTACTCACTATATTATTTAGAAGTTGTTATGTATAATATTCTTATCTTAATATATGTAAAGAATGTTACAGCAATGAGATATCAAACTAAATTAGGGAAGAACATTTTAAATTTTACTTTTGCTAATAAAAATAATTTCAAAAAATTATACATCATGGGAATGTTTCGATATGTGTTCCTTTCCTATTTGAATTAAAATTATTTAACAAATCCTGATCTAAAGAAGAATTTATGTAATTAAAGTCAACCCTGTCGTCAGATTCAATTTCTAAAAATGTATTTTCTCTTTATCTGGTCCTCCATTTTTACATCTTTAAATCTTGGTATTAATGATAATATTTTGGCTTCATTTAAAGCACTTCCTATTTATTCTGCAAACAAAAGTAGAAAATGCACCTAAATGTTACATTGATAGAAATGCCCCTCACCTGAAATTTCAAATTTAAAATACATAAACGCCATGGTATTATTTTCATAGCATTTAAGGCAAATTGACAGTAAAATCATTTTTTAAAAAACAAGTTTATCAATATTTAAAATTTTTATTTCACAAAATCCTTTTATCAAAATTTAAACTGATGTTTTAATTTTTTTTTACTTTATCATTGTATATTTTGGGATCATAGAAGTAATTCACAAGAAAAAAATTTAAAAGTGTAATAAAAATAATTTTTATTACTAGAATCATCTCGCAGTTGTAAGATCATGCTTGTCAGAATGAAAGATCTCAGGTTTAATTTGAATGATGTTGAATATTACCAATTAAAAGCTCCATTTTCCTTTTTTCAGACATTTGTAAGTATGCATTCCTCAAAACCTTTAGCCTGCAAGCTGTCTCAAAAAATGTTAACATTCTATGACATAAGTTTCGATTAAATTAATTTATGTATATATAATACAAAAGCTCTTTTCATATCACAAACTATAATATTTCCACAAAATATTATATTTGTTATAACAATTTTCTTTGTAAAAATGATGAGATAAATCGAAAAATGTATGAATAAAAGTTTGTAAAAAGAATAGAGATTACAACTAAATTGAGATGTTTACAAAAATTGTGATTGCTTAAATTAATTTATTAAAATAAATTATTTCGAAAAATTAGGTTTATAATTGTAAATAGTGTATTAACACATTATTTTTCGAATTAATGTCTAGAATTAAACTATAAAAATGATGTTACAGCAAAAGAACAAATTTTATGAAATATTACTTAATCAGATATTTATTTAATTTTTATTTTCAGTGTTTAATTATTTCGATGTTGATGCATTGATAATTATTTTTTCTTATGATTTTCTTCTATTTGTTTCTAGAATGATGTATGCATTTATATAATAATTTTTTATTTAAAGAAACTTAAATAAAAAATTTTTATATGAATATTACACAAATATAACCAATTCTGTTGAAACCATAAGATTGTAAACTAGGGAAAAATAATTTCAAAACTAAAGAAAAATTTAATAGTTTTGATGGCAGCAGTGTTACGTACTTTAAGAGCAAAATACTTATAACATTCTAGGAAGTAATTCTCATTACTATAAGTAGTAATCATCAATTACTTACTTCTCTTTGATAGATTCAGACTATAGACATTTATACACACCAAGCTAGCTTCAACTGATGGCTTAGGTTCTTTAATACATAGTACAATATTTTGTTTCACAAATATCTTTAAACATATATTTACTTGAGTCTTTTTGAAATGTTTTATATTAAGTTGGAGTAAAGTAAATAAAAAAGAGAAAAAGTATATAATTTTATGAGACAACAAAACACTACTCCAATTATTAACCATATTATTTTTAGACGATCTTTATACTACTTATGATTTCTCTAAAAGAAGGGATTAAGGATTTCTCTTAGTGCTTAGAATATATTTTCTTCAACATTAGCAATAACAAAAAATTATTTTTTAAAAAATAAAAAAAATAGTTTTACTTGAATGGAGTGACTGTATGATAGCATTTGAATGATTTAATAATCGTTCAACAGAGATCTTTAATAGTTTATTCTAAATGTTGCTGCAGTTTACAACTTAGAAATAAGAATTTTAATCAGTATTTTGTAGTTCTCAGGATGTTAAGTACTTTTTTTTTTGTCTCCTTCTTTACGATTTGTGTTGGTATTTTAAAATAAGTTCTCTCAGAAGACAAATTTTATAACGATTTTTAATTGTTTAACTGTTTTTTAGAGTTAACGTTGAAATAAAATATTATTAATTTTTTATTTTTTGTGCTTGAGTTTTAAAGTTCATATAAGGATACATTTTATATCTCCCTTGCCTTTTTTATTTCGATATTACTGTGAATTAATATATGTTATTTTTAAATCATGTAAACTTAGTTTCCTTATATCTTTTCAGGTTTCCTTACTACCATGATAATAAGCAGGGTTGGCAAAATTCCATACGACATAATCTTAGCCTAAATGATTGCTTTGTCAAAGTACCAAGAGAGAAAGGAAAGCCTGGGAAAGGCAGCTATTGGACATTGAAAAACAATGGTGAAGAAATGTTTGAGAACGGAAACTTCCGGCGACGAAAGCGCCGCACCAAAATGGCCAATTCTAAGACTATTGAATCTCAATCTACTTCCATGCTGGAACAATATCCAACGAAGACAAATGGCTTAACAAACTCAAACTCTAAAAGTGACAGAAGACCTTCTTCAAAACCATCTGTGAAAGTACCTACCTTATCAAATAGACCAGGAGTCATTGTAAGCCAATCAGTAGTTAAAGCTAAGAAACTAGAAGATGTTGATAATGGAGAATTATCCGTTGCGATGAAATCTGAAGCTAGATCTAAATCTAGCTCTCCTTTAACTCCAAAAGCGGCTAATTTCACAATAGAAAAATTAATTGGTAATTTAGATGACAAGAAAGAAAGTGACTCTTCGGAAAGCCAGCAACAAGAAAAAGACTTAGAAACTTCAAGACCTCTTTTCAATTCCGAAAGCAATACTAGTCTAATATCACCTTTAATGTGCCAACAGCTAATGTTATTAAGTAAAGACAAACATATTTCCAATCACTTACCGTTGTCAATTTCACAACCATCTTTACTATATTCGCAAATGAACTTATTCAGTGGTAAAATCCTCCCTTCGTATCCTAATACGCTTGGTATGTCCTGGCCTGCAATTCCAATATTGAATGGACTACCTGAATCAATTAGTCAGACGCAAGGTTCTTTCATTCCTCCGTGGTTTAATATGTCACCTGCCTCAAAACCCATATGGGCTGGACTTTCATCAGAACGTTATTCTCCTGTTGACAGGGACAGATGGCGCGAATGATTAACGAATCAAATGATAGAAACTAGATTTGTTATTGTAGTAACAAAATTTTAGAACATATCCAAATAAAACTATATTTGGAAATATTTAAGGCTCTAAAAAGTCGTATTTCCAACAAACAATGCAACTTTTAGCGCCTTAATTTATGAATTCAAGTTAATAGGACATTATTTATAACACTTCTTTCAAACAACTGTGAAATGTGAATAAATGTTCAAATTTGCATTTAATAAGTTGCTTTTCTAATGTGCATAAGATATAATGTATTTGTAAGAAATATAGATTAACTATAGCATTTATCTGTAAATGTTGTGCTTTAATATTTAAATTATAAGGTTAATATAATAGTTTACTCTTTGATGATGAAAAATGTAAAACGTAATAGATTTTAAAAAATCAAAGGAATTCTAGAAGCTTCTTTTTCTGATATAAACTTATAGTATTCTCTTCAGTCACAACATGATTGATGTAAATATATTCTACAGCAAAAACTTCTATGATATATTTTCGTTTCAATGAGAGATGTTTTTTTATAAGTTCTTTTGACTATAAAACTAAGTAATACTACTGCCTTTCGTACATTAAAGTATGTCAATGAAAAATAAATTAAATTATAACAATGAGTATCAATGTGGTTTTTTGTAACTGTTGTAAAACATAATTTAATATTGTATGATCAAAATAATTTCAATGCTTTACATATAGTTGATTACAAAAAAAAGATGATTTCCAATGTGTAAAAATATTTGAAAATATTACAGTTTTTTTATATGAAATACAAGCTTAAAGTGTTAATTAAAATACTGTCTCATTTAGAAGTATATTGCTCTGCAATGTTGAAAAATTTTAATATTTGCTTAAAGTCCTTTTCATATGCTTCTAATACTGTGCAATTCTTTACATGTTTTTTAAATTAAAAAATGTTTGGTATATATTAAACGTGTTTCTATGAAATGTAGTTGATTATTTTATTTCATCCATTGTGCTTTAATTTCTCAAAATGTCTAAAAATATAAACGATAGGAAACTGAAATTTCGAGAAACATTAAATTTTCCACAGAACAAAATGGCAAAAGAGTATGACTTTTGGTTAAATTAATTATGTTTAATTGTTTTCATTTGTATACAATAAACTTTTATTCAACTTCTAAAAATCAATAAAATTTAATTGACAAAATATCTGCAGGAAAGTAATTTATAAAATTCTCCGTTTTTCAGTGTAAAATTGAGTGTTATTTTTAAATCAAATTAATAAGCTCTCCTAGGAACAAATATAATTCTTTTTATTAAATATCTGGCTTGATGTTTAATCATTAAAACTATTACTAATAAATGAAATATTTTTTAATATAAAGACTGAATATGTTTATTCTTTTTTAAACAATTGATTATAATTGAATAACATGATTAATAAATTAATTATGATTAAAGTAAGGTAAAGTAAATATCGGATATCAAAATATCATATATCATATGAAGCAATATTATTTTTCCCATTAAGTGTTCCCGTTAATAATGAATATTTATTATTTATAATTTTTCTCTCGTAAGTGCATTGTTCATTTGATGTGTTAAATAAAAAATTCTTCCAGATTTTTTTTCCCTAGGAATATTAAAATCTTACAAACATTATGTATTTTATCATGATGAATCAATCGTTACAAATTTTTAATTCTCGGTTTCTTATATCAGAACATTTATTTCGCGAGTAAAAATCTGACAGTTACCGTAAATTTAACTTGGTTAAATAAAATAACTCCTTAGAATATATGTATATAATTTAATGAATTAAATTAAAGACTTTCGTTGCCACATTTCCTAAGCAAAAGGTACAAAGAACACACTAAAAATATACTTAGAAACAAATATTTTGAAATATATGTCAGGATTTGAAATAAAATCTCTTTGAGTAAAAAAAATTAGTAATTCATAAACATTCAGATTGATTTGTTGCCATAACGTGTACCCAAAATAATCATGCCACAATTTTTTTAAAAAAGGTACATTTAATTCTTGCAGAGAGCTGTTTATCTAAGGATTTTAACACCAAATATGTGTAATATTTTATTAAACATCAAGCAAGATGAAATGGGTTATTTCTATTAGTTGTCTTTATAAAAAATTTGTTTCTTTTAATAATAAAAAATCTATTTTAAAATCAAATAATATATGAAAAATACTTTATTTCATGATTTTTCTTTGCACTTTTACTTACAGTTTTATTGGATTTAATGTCGGTCAATGCAAGAAATAATTTAAAAATGATTAAGTATACCTTAAGCTTATAAATTATTAACACTAATCTACTAATTATGCATTATAGGAAAATACCATTATGTAGTGAGTTAAGAAAAATCATCAGAAATCAAGTTATTTGGTTAAACTCATTGCTTTAAAATATTTAAGGTGTTAGTGGTTAATTTTCAAAAAGGAATCAAACATTCTAGTTACATAATTATAATAAATTAACCAAATATTTTTTAATATTTTACCATAGAGGAAAATAATTTAGGAGCTCCCACCAAAGTATGTAACAATTATTTGAGGTGCTTTCGATTTATCTTATTTATATGTATTTTTAAAAGGAATTTTCTTATAGTTATGTAAGAGCTTTTAAATAATAATTTTTCTGAATTTACTTTTTATAAGCCTAACTTAACATTCGTGATTTTTCTTAGCTATGATCAAATTTTCGTTATTAATGAATTATTCATTTAATGATTACTCTATAGGAAGTGTAATAAATGTTGGTTGATACGAATATTATTAAATTGTTTTTATTTTGATTGAAATACAATACATTGATGCATAAGGAAAGGATAAGAAATTTCCATATATAAGCCTAATTTATTTTACATTCTATCAAATATTTTCAGTTATAGAATAATTCTACAATAAGCATTTATTTCAAAATTCCTTATATTTTTATATCATAAAGCTGAACAATTATGTATACTTTATAATTATTGCAAGTGTAAATTTAATTATCTCAATTTATTTTATATGCATTGCAACGAATTTTTCCTGAAATAATTTTGGTTTATTTAGGAATTTTTAGAGAGAACAAATGAGAATATAAGTTAAGAGTAACAGTATGTGTGTATCTTCTATTTTTATATAAAAAAATAATTTCCTTTTTATATATTCGCAAGATTGCTTGTGCTATCACTAACTATATTCACATGTAAATTACTATGTCTTATTCAACTTAAAAATGTTAAATATTATTAATGTATTTCGAATGTTCTTCGTTATTTATTTAATTAAGATAAAAACATTGTATTTTTACTTTGGAAAGACCGATGAATCCGATTGATGAAAGACCGATGTTCTTCATTAAATAAATAATGAACATCGGTCTTTCATCAATCGGAATCATCAGTCTTTCCAAAGTAAAAATACAATGTTTTTATAATTATTATTATGGAAATAAAGGCAATTAAAAATAATGAATGTCTTATAATATAATCTTTGAATCAAAATATGTGTTTTAGAATTTGTGTTATAAAAAGATTCGGCAAAAATTTCATCATCCCTAAACTAATCCTAAATAAAAAAATATTCTTATCGTCCCATAATTTTAAATATTTTAATTTATGTGCACATTATAAAAATCAATAAGCATGTAAAGGAAAAATTTTCCCAAAAGTTTTATAGTTATATCAAATTTAGAGATACATTATTACGTCGCTTGTGAGAGTTTCATTAAGCGGAAACTATAAATTCTTCACTGTTTTTTAGAGAAATTATATGCTTTAAAACGAGCTCATTTTACTTCTCTCAGCTTTGTAATACGTTTTAATGGTGTCAAATATAAAATATAAATTATTTAAAGCATATTACCAATTAGATTGTCTAATATTTCTATGTATCTATCATGTATATAAGATTATGAAAAAATTGCACACATCCAATTTTGAAATTCATTAATTACCAAAATTAATGTAATGAGACAACATAATTTTTTAAATATCATATATTTAGTCTGAAAAATATTTTTGATACTTTTTGTACTAAATGAAAATGTTTGTTGCATAAAAACCAACCCTGAAAGAGTTTTATAGAGTAAAGCACTTGACTTTTTTTCACAAATGCTGTAGGTTTAAAATAGAAGTGTTTTAGTATAGTTGATTTTTATGGATAAGAATTCCCTTAAAGTTGGTTATGTGATTCCTCACTAAAATATTACTACTCCATGTTATTTTTATTAACTTCAGTATTTCAGACGTTTTCTTTATCAAATTGTTTTCAAATCATTAATAAAATAGAAGAAAATAATAGAATAGTTAATAGAGAAGTTAGAGTTTGTGAATTGATATTAAATTTTCTAAGCAGCTCTTAATATATACTTTTCTGCTGCGAAGAAATTGAGGTTTTTTATAAGCATACATTGCAACTCCTTAAGTAATTCATCCGTGATTAAATTACGCTATCAGAAATATAATGAGTTTTCCACTTTTTCTCATTATTCACTGTATACTCTGAGCAACTTTTGCTTCTCAATAGGGTTTCAGTTGTCAAATATTTGGAAGTTTTGAGGTATTTGCGGTATGTTTTGTTAAATTCATGAATAAGATCAAGAGGAATAATAAATTTCCAAAGTAAAATATTTGTATTCAACGAAATGTTTTTTTCTGTTTAACGAAGTCTTGAAATTTTGTACTTGCCTTTAAATTAAAATAAACTTCAAAAAGTATAATGATACTTTATGAAAATTTGAATCATTCCCATAGTTTCTTTGATTATAATTTCTTCAAAATTTTGTATTCGGAAAATTTTTACTTTTTGATCTGATTTAACTGTTAGCTTAAGTCATATTGGTAAAACAGTACTTCATGCTTCTGTATACTAAACTTCATATTGTTGGTATTTAGTGAATTTCTTAAGGATATTTATGCTCAGTTGATCAATTAGACAAATTAACATGTAAAAATTAATTATATTTTAAGTATACTAAATGAATATGTTAAAAATTGTCTGAATAGAAAATTTCCTTTTAAATTTTTAATAGAAGCACAAGTCTTTAGTTAATTGAATTTTTGCGATAAATAATTTTCATTTTTAAAATTGCTTTCATTTCATAAAAATGATAGAAAAATACATCAAATTGAGTTTGTGAAAATGAAATTTTTGAAAGTGCAAGTTCTTTTGATTAGTTTCTTCTCATTTAATGGCTTAGTTTATTGTAATATTTTTAAAGTAAGTTTATTATATTGCATTACTATAATCAAATTTAATTTTAATTTTTCTTCATTAATGAAATTGATAAACAATAGTTTAAGAAAAAGTTATGTGATTCGTGTTAAAAAATTGCCTAAACGTACTCTTAAATTTTTTGAATAAAATATTTAAGTAGCTATACTTTAAACAATAAATTCTTTTCTTTCAAATATTTACTGTATTTATTAATACTTAGCTATTTACAAAAAAATGATGGTTTAATATTTTTGAATTTAATCTTAGCGATCTTAAATTTCCTATTTTAAGTTTTGAACTACATACACTATTTTTAATCTTATCATTTCAAAAAATATATCGTCATTCTTAGAGTAAATTGTTTTAACTTTCAGTATTTATGTAAAAAGAGTGCCGATCTAAAAATAAATTAGAGTTTACACAAATAACAAATTTTACATAAGCTTTCTTCTTCATATACTTGCAAATAGATTTATTCTTAAAATACACACAGTTCTAAAAAGCATTTACTTTTGCCTATAAAGAAAAGAGACTCAGTGCGTCTTTTAAAAATTTTCAGATTCAAATTTTGTGATTGATAATTCAGTGCTTTCTCAGAGTAATTACAGTCAATTTTTTAATCCTTAACTATAAGTATGAAAATGGCTGTAAAGATTCACATATAAAGCATTTTTAGAAATTAAATTATTAATTAGATGATAAACAATATTAAAATAATCCTTAAGTTGATAATACTATTTTAATCTAAGTAAATGATAGATTAAAATAATAAGAGCTTTAAATAACATTGTTTTATTTATAACGAATCGTGATATCGGTTACAAGGAAGGATTATTAATGGTTCAATAATATTTTGTAAACAATTAAGTTTTTATTTGTAGCAAAGTTTGTTAACTTAAATTATATTTATGAAGGCAATGTTTTAACTATATTAAAATTTTTTTCATTTTATAAATGGATTAACAAATCGACATTCCAGAAATATTCAATTAAAAAATAGCTTTAAAAAGGTGTTATGCAATTGATTTTCTGGCACTCTACATAAAGAAGCTTAGATTAAAAACAAGTTTAGCTAACATTTTCGGAGAAAGCTGAAAATGTGCCTCAATAAATAAAAGCCAAGAGATTTTACTGTACAAAGTTGCCTTTCTTCAAATCATTCTTTAGCTTGCTTGTTACGAAAAGGAAGCTCATTTAATATGACTGGTGTAGTCTTAAGTCTAATGGCTGCCAGACATAATAGCTCAGCAACTGTAAATTATAAACATAAAAAAGGGGAAAAAAGTAGAAACAGCGTTTTTTCATACTTGTGTGGTCCTAAAAGGAGAAAATTTCTCGGGAAGACAATCTGTTATTAATAAGGGAAACATACGATTTTTTTTTACAATTCACCCTTCTATTTAAAGAATCGTCCGGTTACACAAAAGAAGACGGCTTAGTTTATTTAAGAAATACTTGTCTCATTACAATCTCGTTTACTTGATTTAAAAGAAAATTTTCTTGAACTGTGGTATTTCCAAATTGAAGGTCGTTTTCAAGTTCTCTTTTTTCCTTATTTTGGGGAGGTACAAACTGGGTGATGTACCCAAAAGATTCTGGCCCCTTAACCCAGAACTAAGATCATAAATCTGGACTACACTCTTCTAAAAACTCTTCCGAAATACTTCTTACTATAGAAAAAACTTTGGCGTCGTGAAAAACATTCTTGTATGAAGAATTATTTTATTTTCACAAATGTAGCAGAGAATGTCGGAAAGACGATTAGGATTCTTTATTTAGGGATTCGGAATAACGAAGCTTATTGGAGGGCGTCGGAAGTGTGCTTCTTTAAATTGCACTTGACAGTGTTTTTTTAACAGCTACATAATAAGCACATTTTATAAATGATTAATTATCAGAATTTTTGAATCACACAATAAGTTTTTTTTTAATTTTTAAAAAGTAATATAAATTAAGTATTATTAATTTTATGATCTTTTATTTATTGGTTTATGAATATAATCAATTTAAAAACGATTTTTAAATTCACAAAAATAAAACATATGAATTAATTTATTATTAAAATTTATTGATTTGAGGAAATAACTGATGTGGAATTAGATATTTTCTATAAAATGAAATTTAAAAAATTCTTGAATTTACATCATAAAAGTGTAAAAATTTTATGAAACTGCTACTTAAAATAAAACTAAAAAACACACTAAATTAATTTTTATTGGAAAGGTAATGTAAATTTTATAAAATAAATGTATCATTGCAACACATACAACACACAATCTGTTAATTGTTTTCGATCAAATATTCAAAGTTTTCTTTTCATGTAAACATTTAAATATGATCTTGGTTTTCAAAGTGTTGATGTTTTGTCAGATCAAATCTCTATAAATATTCAGTATGATCTAAGTCCTAAGAATCTTTGGCAAGGGAAAAATTGTTTCTGTTTTAAACTTCTCTAAAATAAATATTGAGAAAACCCTATTCTGACTGAATGATGAAAGTATTTTGCAAAAAAGAAGAAAAATATGTATTATTATTAGCATAGTTGTAGATTGCATTATTATTAAAATTTCAGAATAAAAAATTATGCAAATTTTAACTTAGTAAAAAAAACATAAATTGTAAAAATTCCTTAATCATCGAATTGTTAGCAAACAGTATATTTCAAAGCTAAGATTATAGTAAAAAAAATTGTTTTCATTGCACATAGTATGATTTTTTTAAAACTTTATTCTGAAAGACAACTTGCATAAACTTGTAATGGGCATTATAATCACTGGACTAGGTATAGTGAAGTATACTGACTCAGTAATAATAATATTAATAGTTAGGATTTTGTTTAATAACTATAGTTACTTAAATTTTTATTAACAGATGCTTGTGTAGATAACTGAATGAAAACTTATTTTAAGCAATTGTGTCGATGATATATATATTTTATTTTGTCGCATCACATTCAAAAAAAGCCTTTTGCTTTTAAAGCTGAAAGAATATACTTAAATTATGCTTACATATTTAATATATAGCATAGTAATGTAACTATCTACAATGAATAGTAAATGAATAATTTTAAAAAAATGAGGATGTTAATTTTTCACTATTAATTGGTAAGTATTTTAATTATACATTATTATTTAATAGTACATTATGCAACCAAATAAAATTATTTTATTAACATATACAAGATTAATTTATAGACAATGATAAATTAATATTTCTCAAAGTTTTTGACTTAGGAAGGATTTTACATACTAAAGAAATTATAAGTAAATACAGTAGATCTCCAGTTATTCGAACCAATTATCTCCAGTTATCTGATTATCCTAATCACTTTTAGAATTTCAGAAAAATGAATTAGACAAAAAAGTACTGAAATTCACAAAATAATGATTTTGTCTAAGTTTTCTATGATTTTTCCTTCCACAAAACTAATGCAGAGGTGTTGTGAACATTATTGGGATAAGTCACCTCAGAGAGTACTTTTCAAATCTCAAATCTTGTGAAAAAGTTAAAATCTTAACTCAGAAGTTAGATTGTTCATCATTTCAAACAGCTGGCCAAAAGATTTTAAGAATTTAATAAAAATAGTAGTGCAAATTCTATGGAAAACCATGAAATAGCCCTTCTTTGAAAAGAGACTCAAGAACCCAGGAACATTCAAAAATATATAAATGCTTCCCGTTTTTAATAAAACAAACCTTATCCTTCGAGGATTTCAGCATTATTTAATGAATACTAAGACGGAATTTTCCTCCCAGAAGCAAAATAGCGCCAAAAAACTTTTGGAAAATAAGGTAGTAAAATAATTTTTATTACTGATAATTCCCCAATTTATACCACCGAAGAATTGTTGGAAAGGGGAAATAATACTGCCAAACAGATGACTCTGATAGAAATGTACAGTAGGAAATGACTTTCATATACAGTACTGTACGTACAAATTGTATTAATATACTGCACTTGCAAGTTTTTTAACATATAATTGTGTTGCTTTTCACTTAATTACTTAAATGTTCTTTTTATTTAAAAATATTAAACTTTATATATTCTTCCAATTTCTGCATACATTAATTAAAAGAGAACCCTTTTTTGAAAAAATTTAATCATCCGAATTTTCGAGAATCCGAATGGGGTTCATTCAAAATTGATTCAGATAATTGGAGTTCTACTGTGTTAAAAGCAATCATTACGCAAAAATAAGAAAAAAAATCATATACAGAAGAGATTTCGTGAAGTCCATTTCAATATTTATCAGCTATTATATTACTTGAAATTCATTCCTTTGTAAAAAATAAAAATAAAATTAAAATTATGTCATTGAAAGCAAATCTTTTACACATTTTTAGGTAATATAACACCAATCAAAAACAGCTTTTTCATCTCTCTAAAATAGAAAAACCGGTTTATTAATAATAAAATAAATAATATAATAATCATAAATATTTGTAAAAACCAATCTTTATCAATAGCCTCTTATCAACAAATAATTTTCACTTAACAAGGAAAATCCAATCAAAATTAAATATTTAAATGTAAATTGTTTATATTTTAATAAATATTTAACACTACAAATTTCTTCAGGAGGAAATATGATAAATATTAAACTAAATGAAGCGTGCTTTTGGATCACGTGTAAAAAAATTTTCATTTTTCAAATTATAGATTTACACTTTACGTGTACATAAATTATCTGTGATCAAAGTATGAAGTATAGCTGAGTCAAATATTTTTAGATATAGAAATATAACTTCAAGCATTTGATAAACATGTTATGCCTAACAATTTTTGATATCACTAGCATTAAAAAAATCAGTGTTTATAGGAGTTTTGCTGAATAATAAAGTAAAACATCCAGGTTATGATTATTGTGCAATAAATCACTATTTAACAGGACAAACATTCGCCATGGTTATATAAATTAAGCTGCTAATCCATTTTGAATATATTTTTTCATTTTTTAGAATCAAGTAATCATTAATAATGACAGTTTTTAATTAGTTCAAGTTATCAATAACTAATAAACAAATAATTAATAAAGATAAATAAATATATCTAAATGACAGAGCGAATACTTATTTAACTCATTATAATCAAAGATATAAATATTAACTAAGTTTAGATCAGTTATATATAAAAAAATTATATTAAAAGTGTAATTTTCCTAATTTTTAAGCATTTATTATTAAATAATAATAAGAAATTAATTAAAAAACAAAAACAATAAGAATGGGATCAAAGAATCTAAGATTTAGAAGAAATTAAGTTATTAATAATTATTCGTCAATTATGTTAAACTGATTGAGTAAGCTAAAAATCTTGTCACAAATCCAATTGTTCATGATTTTAATTATTACTACAGTTGAGGATAATTGCAGTTGTTCAAAATGTACTTTAAATTTTAAATGCAAATAAATTAGCTCTAGTGAAAACAATTTCGTTGGCAATATGAAAAACAGATAAAAAGAAATATGAAAATAGTTTATCATTTGTAGTCGTGTGATTTGTTTTTAAAATTTTTTACAGACATTGTTATTTTTTCTTTTTAGTTGAAAATTTTAAAAGACAGCTATGTAAATTTAAATAAATCATTCCCAAAAAAATAAAAGCATTTAATATATAGTCACAGCATTAAATTATTTATCTACTACCGTTGTCTGTGGTCATTCAATTTTAAACTGTTTCGAAAATTTAATAAATGTAAAAAAACGAAACTGTTTTATTAATGCTGATCATGTAGATAATCAGATTTAATGTTTAACAAAATGGCAAAACTGTTTTTCAACTTCATTAATAATGATATATTTTTCACATGCATATTACGAAGAAAATTTTTCTTTTCCATCCTAAAAATGAATTTAATCTGTTGAATCGAAACCCTGTGTTATGTAATGTTATTATATACCGAAAAGGTGATATTTGTTCCCCGCAAGTTAACATGCAGCAAATGAAGCGATTAAAATTTCAAAATATAAACATTTTATTGACAAATTGTACATTTCTAACCTAAAATATAATTTGTTTACAGAATGAAAACATTAAAATAAGTAAAAAATATTTATTTCATTTATATTATATTTTAATATTTTTTATAATGCATTTTTTAAATTTCGCTAAATTTTCACAATTAACGATTATTTAATGATCTTAAATACGATAAACAATAAGCTCTAAGAAAAATTGTTATTTATATAAAACAATTAAGTTATAAAAATTTTCTGGAAAACTTTTCATTGTATGCAAACAATTCTAACAAAAATGCAATTTTACGTAATAATGCTTTAAAAAAAAAATTTTCTGAAAACTTTTGAGTAATCGCTTAAGAAAATTATTTAAATTTTTTTGGAATATAGTATTTTAAGTATGGGATGTTGTGAAACGCTAAACATTTTTTTTACATTGACTTTCCACAAAGTAAACTGAAAGAACTCAACAACGTCAATCACTCTAAAAATAAAATGCTCCGTGTGCGGCAATGGTGTACGAAGAGTTGATGCTAGATTCAAATAATGTAAGACAGCTTTTGGTGTAGATGAATGAGATGCCTGAAATTATTAACTTGGAAATTAATCTTCTCACTTTTAAGAGTCATTGTAATTTTTATTAAGAAATATATCAATCAAGCCGTTCAAATCAGTGATTTGTTATGAGTATAGATATGAGCATAATAAAACATTTTTAGTTTTATCTCGCAAACATATTAAATAGTTCTCATCGTTATCTGTTTGAATGATACTTTTTTTTGAATAAAAATAGAGTTTAAACAGTATTTTTGCAGTTTTTAAAATTTATCTATTGCACAACCTGTTATTTATATTTAATATCTGCCTTAATTGACTAAATGGGAAAAAAATTTGTGCCATTTTTAAGAAAATGTTGAATATAATATATTTTACGTGATGAATTTTCTTATTATTGTTAAGTGAAAATTTTTTAAATTAAATATAATATGAAAATTTACTTTAAAGCACAATGTGTTTTTTTTTTAAATGGAAACATTTAATTAAAAGGAGTTTTCATTAATTTATAAACTAACGTAAAGTGCATTTACGTAGTACACAAGGAAATTGATATAAATAGCAATTTGCCAAGTTTGTATTTCTTTATGTGAAAATTATGACTATTTGAGGGAAAATATGCATAAAGTTGTGCGACAGAATTAACATTTTTATTTTTAGCTGAAGTTTGGTCTGTTTTTGCGTTTTCACGTGTTATGTAATACTTTCCTCACTTTCACGCGATGTTTCCTTTCTTAAATTTCTGGTCGATTGATTATAAATCTTTATATTTTACTTTTAGATGATTTCTTTGAAAATCAAACTTTGTATGCAATTTACAAAATGAATAATTTTCTGCACGTGAGTAGTATTCACGTTCTAAATGCAATATTATTTATTGTTATTTATATTAAATATATAAATGTAACTAAGAAAATTCTTTAATTACAAATATTTACGAATTTATTTTTACTTACTCGAATTAAATATATAAAATAGTTTTAAAATAAAATTGAAATTTTTAAGTAATTTTTTAATCATTTCTTTTTTTATTATATTTTCAAAGTGGTTTTTTCTTAATGACATTATGTCTCACAATATGCTGACTTTTGTAATCACACATACACACATATATGAGATTCTCTTGCTTTTACGACTATTTAATTATGTCAAAATTAAACATATTTTGCATTTCATTAATAAAAATTAACCCAATAAAATTTTTCACATTAATCTTTACCACATAATTTAATTAAATACGTGTGTGTTAATAAATAATGCGAATAATATACACCCAATTTTAAAGTAAATTCTTTAAAATAATTTCTTTTTTGTAATATTTGAGCTGTACAAGTTATGTTGACAATAGATTGCGAATACTTTGTTTTAATGTAAAAATGAATATGATTTTTGAATTAAATTTTTCAAGGAAAATATTCATTTAGCATATTCTTTCTTAAATTTCTAAGCAATATAAAAAATTCTGATAAGTAATTAACATATGATATAATTTTCTTACGATTTCCTAAAATAGCTACAATGTTTAGTTATTTTCTCAGATTGCTTTGAGAATAAGGAAAATTAGAAAATATCTTGATTCTGAAAGTCAGGTTTTAAGGCAAAAACCATAAATATGATTTTTGACACATTAGTTAAAAATTTCGGTACTTTACCGGAATTGTTGTTTGGGGAAATATTTCTTACTTAACAGTCATAATAAAGAATATAAATTCATTTTTATGAAATTATCATTGCTTCACATTTTGGCTAAAAAAGAAGTATTTAGTTTTAATTTTAAAAAAAACATTTTAGTTTTCCTTAAATTTTAATAATTTAAAAATTTTTAAGCAATTACAATTTATTAGTAAAAAATGACCTTTTATTCTGCGACATATTTGTCGCAGAATACAATATAACAAAGCAATAATCTAAATTACAGAAATAAAAATTATCAATATGACAACAAACTGGTATAGTTCAATACTGATATATTGAATGCAGTGTATGACAATTTTTAGTTAGGAACTTAATAAAATATTATATTTGAAAATAATTATAAAATTTGAAATTGTAATTTCATGATATTTTAAATATAGAAAATGTCACAGTAAATAAAAAATTATTTTAAATTTTATAATAATTTTAAGGAAATTTTCTTCTTATAATAATTTTAAGGAAACTTCAGAAGGAAATTTTTTTTATAAATTTATCTTTATTCAGAAGGAAAATTTTTTACATTACTTAACTTAATTTTTAAGACTTAATAAACATTCGATTCTATTCTTATTTTTAAAAATTAGTTTATTTTATTTACGCAACTTACCATTAAACATATAAACTAGAAAAACAAAATAATGGCATCACATATATTATATAAATGCAGTTTAAGGGAAGGAAGGCATGATTTAATTTATTGATGAATTGGGTTACATTGTATTCTAAATGTATGCATAGAATTCTCTTCTATGGTAACAATAACAGTTGTGTTTAAAAGCTTATCACATTAAGCTTAGATGAAAATGGTTATTTATATACCTGATATGCTTACATACCTAAGTTGATTGATCAAAGAGGTTGATGGGCAGTAACATTCTAGGCAACCTGCAATCCATAACTAGATGTTTCCTTACGTAGAAGGTCATACTTTCTTTGAAATTAATCATGTTTGACATCATGGAAAGTCTATGTCTAATTTCCAATTAAATATTACATTGTTGAAATATAATAGCAAGTCCTGAAACTACATGAGGGTTTAATAAATCCAAGATATAACGGTGGTGTCTGTACTCCTGTTAATCAGAAGAAATAGTCAAAATACACTGGCGTGGATACATAATATCGCAAACACATTAATACCTGACAGAACAAGATCGAATTTCAAAGGTGCAATTTGGAATTTCTGTAACATGATCCTTACATAAGCAACTAATGTTTACATGCCAAATGATAAATTCTCCATAAAATTTTTTCCTCATACAAAATATATACTGTGCGAGTTTTACTCAAAACTTTGTACAGATATTTGGTATTATCAATAGATTGCATGCTCTTCCATGTGACATCTTTCAATGGTATTTTACCATTTTCATATACCAACTTACATTTTAAAAAATTTTAATGATAAATGATATAAATAACTCAGAAAATTTTAAGCAATATATATATATAATATAATAATATATATATATATATATATATATATATATATATATATATATATATATATATATATACATATATATATATATATATGCAAATAGGAGGCAAAAATATACAAATCATTAATATTATGAGATCAAACGATAAAACAACATCAGCTAAATTACAAGTACAACATATCCGAATTATAATATAATTAAGCAATTGCATCATATTCTATCAGTGAGACAAATTATTTTTCTAATGTGTACAAATAAAGGAAAAGCTTTCTAGTATTATTTTACCTCAGGATACAAAAAATAATGATATATCGCGAGAGTACACATAAATATTAAAACTTTTTCTCGTACTAAATTCAAAAAACATGTTTTAATCACTTAAAAATAAAAGTATTTTTAAATGCGTAAAATATTGAAAGAAGTTTATAAAAATAAATTTAGAATACATTTTTTAAAATTATTGCAGATTAAAATAAAAATTAATTTATATTTCAGTCTTAAATCATGACATAGATAAACAGATTATAAGAGAAATAAAATGAATCTTGATCTTTCTTTATATATGCAACAAAACCATCCTTTTACAAGGAATTCCTACATGTAGGTATCGACGGACTGAAATGGCAGATTCACCAGCGGAACACTTGAATCATAGAATTTCCAACCAATTCTTTTAGTCACTTAACAATCATATTGTGAAGAAATTAATGGATACTTTTAAATCTGACCAGGCTGCAAAATCAACAGGAAAAACCCTGGGGCTAACCTTCAAGACACTTAGAAAATGTTTTGTCGAAAATCCCGTAAATAGGCTGTGGCAAATTTCAGGCTGTAAACAGGCCATGATTGCTTAACAAAACATCTAAAGAAAATAGACATCTTTTTATCTAATTTAGGCCAACACTATGAACACATAACACTTTCTTTTTTTTATTCTAAATTTTATATAAAGATTCTCAAAAACGGAATGAGATAAGAAAATTGTACTGGACGGCCAGAATTTTCATGAACTCCTTTTAAAGACTGCACATCTTGTGTTCTTTGACTCGTTAATTTTTTTTAATTTTTACTTCTGTTCTCATTTTATTTTATTTTGGTTATTTTAAATATTTTCTCTTTTTATTTTACATTTGTTCTTCTGTGATACTTAAGCTGTTTTGAATTTTTGATCGATTTTTCTAATAAATCAATATGTGACAGTAAATTTATAATCCGGATTATTAACTTTCTTTAAACAGAATTTGCCAAGTGTACATAACCATAATTTTATACATTTTAGGAAATCAGAAAATATTTCTTTTGTCATTCCTTCTGTAAGCTTACTTTTTCTTCTATTGTTCAAAACATTGTACTATGAATGCAATTCTGCCAATATGATGTCTAATTTTGAGTATGATGATAGGAAGTTTTAAAATATGGAATTTAAAATGAAAACTAAAAGTATTTAATGCTTAAAAAATCATCCATTTGAAATTTAAAAAACCAGCCAACTTTCAAATATGTATATTCAATTTAATTAAAGTGGATTGAGAAAATTATTAAGGAAAATTTTTTAAGCATTTCATATTTGTGATGAAGAATTACTTTATGAGAGCGATATAGTTTATTCAACGATGAAACTTTTTAATCAGCAAAAAATACATATTTATTTTCTCACAAAAGGTTTTGTTCATCTATAAAATACCTGAGATATTGGTAATAGAATTAAATGTTTACAAAAATTAAATCTTTAATGCAAAAATTTAATTCTATTACCAATATTCCAAAATTTTACCTATTACCAATTCAGTATCCTTATTTATAAGAAGCACTTAATAAAAAATGTCATATCCTTAATGTAGTTTTAATACGGGTGTGCAATTAAGCATAAGTAGATCCTTAAAAAAGAGAGATTTTCAGATTTTGTTGAGTATCGAATTTGTGCAATACATTTATGATCTTAAATAAATAATTTTTGGCATTGAATTGAATGAAAAAGATTTGATTTTCTCCTTGATTATATTGGATTCACTGCAAAATGTATTTAAACAGCTAATTTTTATCTTTCAGGATTTAATGAATTTTAAGTGCAAAATAACAGAAATTCAAATCGTGTGTTTGACTGGAATCCCACTCAAGAATGTATATTTATTCTGCAGGAAAATGAGTTGTTCAAACCGGTTTCCTTACTGAATTGATATTTTTAGCGTTAAAAGAGAAATACGCAATAATCTTTTTTGTATTTGTCATCCGCAATTAAGATATAAAATACTTTTCATCATCATGTTTCTTTCAAAGATTGCCATTCTCGAAACATGTTTGTATTCAGCTAAGCAAGAAATAGAGCGCAATATATTTGTAACAAAAATATTTCTCCTTTTTTCCATTTTTTTTCTTCACATTTTTGTTGATAAAATAAACATTGAGAATTTGTGTCTTTAAAACTGGCCTAATTCATATTTTTATCATTCGATGTTTGTTTATAAAGGCTTCAATAAAATTTTGTCGTTATCTCCTTTTGCTTTTTAACCTTTCAACTTTTAGCAAAAATTGTGCATTCTATATAAAGTGACAGAAAAACATGTCATAGCAACAAGATAAATAATTAGAAATTGAGTGTGTTAAATGAAGTGTAACCTTTTTTTATTATATAAAAATAATTCAATGAATTTTGTAAAATATGTCGTTATTTCTTCAAAATAAACACAGCTTCCTTTGTTGAATTGTGATGAACTGTTGCTAGTTATGCAAGCATTAAGCAATTAAAATTAAACAAAAGCAAAACAAAAAATTGTACAATAAATAATTGTGATTTTCAAATATTATTAATAATATTTAAATCAGTTATAGGTTATTAAACTTATCAGTGTGAAAGTTAATTCAAGCAATTTTGAAAGCTCTTTTTTTTACAAAAATGTTTTAGAAAACAAGATTATTCTAATAGTTTAAAGCATGAAGCTCACGACCATTTTCACTTTCATATTGTTTTATCAAGGAAAGTCACTATTTATAAGCATTATGGAAAAATAAAACATTTCTTAAATTTTATCAAAATTTAAATTACTTTAATCAGTTTAAATTAAAAATGGACCAAAATAAATTTTGTTTCGCTTTGTTTTTGTGTATAACAATCGATGATTTGAAAAGCTTCTATGTCTAAATAGAACCATTATCAGCGCTATCATTCTGAAAAATTCCATTTCCTCACGAATAAAAGTTTGCATCATGTGGACCTCGTCAACTAAACCTTTTCGATACTTCTTCCTTTTTGATCCTTTTTTTCAGGGTTATAAGTGAGCCTGTAAAATACCTACTATATTGCTGAGCATATCCGAACAGATCCATTTCTCTGTTTTACTATTAAAAAGTGACAATTATGATGATACGTTTATACGCTTGAATAGATGAGGTATCTTCCAATTAGCTTCGATCTTGTTGCAAAGAAATATATGAAAGATAATTCATCAATCTATATGTCTCTTCTGTTTATCAATCAACCAAGTTTTGTAGTTATGGTACCCCTGTGGAAAGGTTTGCCTTCAACATCTGTGACGAGTAGCTTAGAAATTACTTCTCTACTATAAATTTTCTGTTAATGAAGATGCTTCATAATTGAAATTATTGGGCAAAAGTGCCGTATAATCAAGAATGCCAAATTCTGAGTTTGGCGATTTTTTTTGGTGGATTTACTAATGTATCTGGCAACCTGGTTTTTATTACGTCATAGAGATGGAGACTTATAAAAATTATGCAGTAAATTCTATTTTGGCAACCCGAGTATTTACATCACCTTGGCAACATTTCTTCATTGCCAAAAAATTCAGAATTTGGCATCCTGGATTATACGGCACCTGTGTCAATTATTGAAGCTGAACAATACAAACGACAATTGAGTTCTACGGTTACTTTACTGCAGTTATTTTCTTCTTAGACACTACACTCTGCTTTAATATCTCATGTTCTCTCACACTCAAATTCTTCCGTCTTCTACTTTGTTATTCAAGCTTTTCATGACGAACTGTGTGTAAGCTATCATCATTTCAGATACCATATTTTTTTAAACATCTAACATTAGAGGACTGTATATCCAGTCTAATTCGAACTATTTAGCCGTTTTGAAAGTCTGTGAAGTCTGACATCTTACGTTTCTGATAAAAGTCCACGACACATAATATTTTTATAAAACTACCTAATATTACCATGATATATAATTCTTATGTTAAAAAATAATGGTATAGAAAATTTCACTTAATGCTTACAAAACGTATTTTAAATGTTCCAGATGTTTTCATTATTTTAATAATCATCTACAAACATACGATTAAAAGATTAAAAATGATTATTTTATATGATGTGTTTTACGATATGCAAGAGAAACATTCAAAAGTATTTGTGTCAAAGTTGCGAATTGATATGTTTTTAATTTTTATTTTACTATATTTTATATAGAATTATAAAATTAATAATATTTGTAGAGAATTTTTATTGCATAAAGTAGTTAAGAAAAAGAAATGAAATAAGAAATAATTTTTTTTTGATTTCATAATGTAATGAAGAATTATTTATTTTAGTAATATTTTACTTTCACATAACTTATATCCTACAACTCTAAGAAATCAAGTTTTCCAAAATATATTTTTGTGAACGAAAATCTCTTAGTTAAAATATTCCATTGTGTCACAAATATACAAATTAAAATACAAATTTGTAATTTTTTTTTAAATTTGCCTTAAAAAATTTATTTAAATTTAAATGCAAAGCGAAAGACTATAATTTTTTTTAAAATTTCTTCAGAAACTTCTTTTTCTTTGCTGATAATTTTTAAAAATAGTAGAGCGTTTACTGTCTTAAGACTATATTGATCTTAGCTGATACCTTAGAATTTTACTATTATGACGTTGGATGAGGTGCACATGAAAACCGACAGACGCAAAGAAAACACAATATTTTAATTCTTATTACATTAATAAATAAGGATACCGAAAAATTATGCTTTTATGTCACTAATACCCCGTAATAAATCAGGTGACTTGTAAAAATAGAGTGAATAGCCTAACAGTCGATAACTGTCATAAGATATTTCAGTAAAAAGCAACTTCCAAATCCTGTGGTTTAACAGTATCTGGGACTGGGTAAGCAAGAATTAAAGAACAATTCCAAAGCATGAGAGAAAAAACTCGTTAAAAATCAAATGGATTAGAGACATTAATGCATGATAATCTTATTAAATCCAACGAAAGGAAAAATATTGCTTTTGTTAAATATAACAGAATTTTGTGAAAAAAAAACACTATTTTGTTCCCGACAAGTTAGTATCATTCTTCACGATAATGCACAGCCATCAGGAATCTTATTTGTTCAGTCACTGCATCCAAATATTGCTTTTCTTCTCTGATGTTACTCATGTTCTATCGCTCCGAATTCTCTTAATTAAATTATATCTAAGCAAATGAAGATGATTTATGGTAATGGATCGTATTTTTACAAACACAGAATTCAGGATAAGCCATCGGAAGCGAGAGATATTACATTAAAGCAAGTACCATTCACTCGAAGTTATTCAAAACACTGTTAACTGGTTATCATTAGAAAAAAAGCAATTTGTTGAAATTTAAACAAAGCAATCTATAAATTGTATTTTGTTTTAATTTAATGCTTTTTCTTAATTTTTTTATTTATCACTTGTTGAATACATGCTCAAATTAATATATATTCAAAACTGTTTTACTTAAAACAAAAACCACATGTTTTTTTATTTAATATTTTAGAATCTATTATGAATTTCATTTTGTATTTTTTCTATCTAAATTTGTTACTGTATTAATTATCTAGGAAAAGGATAAGCATAGTATGAAGTCTATGTAGAGGTTTTACTAAATACTTAAAACTTATTAAATTTAATAAAAAAATTGGAATAAAATTATAAATAATGTGCATACATAAGCTCTAATTTAAGTTTATAAAGAATAAACATTTTTTTTCAATAATTTTATTGATGTATATTTTGTTCTTGAGAAAAATGATTTTAACGATATATTAAGAAAAACAATCCTAAAAATATTGAAGATTGTAAAGAAAATGTAAAGTAATTATACAATTTTAGCATACTTTCATGGTGTATTTGTGAAATATTTTGTGTGTGCCATATTCAAGACAATCATTCCTTTTCACTGACAAGATACTATTACATACATAACATTATATGTAATAGTATCTTGTCAGTGAAAAACAGTCATAACGGGATTTAAAACTCAGAGAAAGATAAATGCGTAATATCGACAGGCGGAAAATCAAATAATAGATGTAATGAGGATAATAGAGTAAATATCTTTCATTAAAATACAATATAAGCAGAAAGGAATAAAAGTTTTAGCTAATGAAATGGAGAGTAAATTTTGTATAAAAGGGCCTTATAGGAAATGAATTTTTACAGTTTTGATAAGTTGCTTACATACAATAGAATACAAAATTGAAAATATTAATATAATATAACGAAATAAGATTATTATAATATTTTTTCAACTCGATAAATATTGGCTTCAGTGAATAGATGTTGAGTGATAATGCCTTTTTCACCAAATGTTTTCTGAAAGTCATCTCAAAATGATTTTTAATTTTAATTTTAGACCATAGTGAAAGGCCAGTTAAAATAATCAAAATTACCTTAGAGAAAATTTATGATAAAATTTCCTCTCTCAATGATATATTCTTTAAACATTTTAAAATTGTAAGACTGCATTTTTTACATTTTTAGAGATCAAACATTCATTATAATACTTTTTGAATTTCCTTTTCAGATTCAAAAATATGCGATTGTTTTTGATCGTATACTCAAAATTTTTGCTTATTCTTTTTCTCTCTTTTAATTCTTGGGTATATATTAAAAACAACGTCAAAAAATAAATTTTGATATACTTTACATTCAGAGCAGTAACTTAAAAAAGAGGTAAAAATTCATTTATGAATACTTAAGCTGTTAACTATATTCTTATTTTGGAAGTACAATAGTTAAAATAATTATGTACAGTTCATAAACTGCATACACAAGCATACCATATTTATAGCAAAAATTTGTTTTCTAATGCGGTGTGTTTCGTTTTACTAGTGTCTTTTTTATGAATACATGATAAGTTAACAAGAAGGCTTTTCTTTAACTAATAAAGTTAAAAATAATTATAAATACTGTAAAGTTTAAAAAATAATAACTATTGTAAAGATTTTAAAAAGTAAAACAATATTTTACTTTTTAAAAACTTTACTAGCACAATTGATTATATTTTATTAATAATCTTCTTATTCATAGTAAAGTCTTAACTTACAAACTAATTTAAAATTATGCTTTTTCATTTTAAATAATATTGATAGGCTAAATTTGATTGAGAAACAGTTTTATTGTTTCCAAATAAAATTAAACTAACCTTACTATATACCTTTAAGGAGAGTAAGTTATATATAACTTGCTTGGTGTGTTGTATTGCAGAATAACATATTCAATGTTTTCATTAAATAGCCAATTTGCTTAATTTTTTTGTTTCAATAAATTTTGAAATAATTGTTTGTTTGAAAAAACAAATGAGGCTAGAAGAGTTTTCATAACAGTCTCAGCACTACCAAAAAACAATTAACGTAAGAAAAGCTTGATATTTGTTTTAAATAAACCCAATTAACCTATCATACTTTTCAAAATCAAAATGAGCTAAATTGGTGTATAAACTATGAAATTAATAACGTGATTTCTTTCAAAAGTTCACAGAATGCAGACAATACATTCAAAAATAAATTTCTTCTAAATAAAATGCAACAAAAAAGCTGCTTGGCATTCTCAAAATGTGAGTTTAATAAAAATATCCAACATTTATAAATCAAATTTAATTTCTTGTTTTTTTTCCTTCTCTTTTTATGGAATTCATTCAATTTAAGCCTTTAAATGCTGGCTGCCTCTGCAAAGACTCTTCGTTGTCGTTATCTATCCACTGCAGCTGGAACGTCTTCTTCTTTGGCCGATGACAGGGCACGCTAACAAAAACCCAAATAATCCAAACAAATCATCAAATGACATTCTATCTGTTTCGCATTTTGCTACCGGAAAACTGGATCAGATGTACCCATAGCTTTCTTCCAAAACATTGAGTTAAGTATCGTAGCTATGCAATTAGATTCCTAATTGCCAAGTTCAGTGATTATTTTTTTGAATGTCGACTTGGTATCTGTGTCAAACACCAATCTTACACATGAACTCAAAATACAGAAAAAAATGTCGATTTAGTGAACGTTCAAGGATTTGGTCGCAAAATCATTATCTTCTGATCGTAGTAGCAATATCTTTCGTGTCTGGTTCTATCGTCTGTAGACGGAACATTTTTTTTTTCATGGAACGACGACAAGGCTTCATCAGCTAAACAGATGTCGAAGGATAGATTTAAATCATCAGCCATGACAGACGTTCTATGAATTCGAGCCATTCTGCTTTACATTCAACCTCCGGATGAACGTTCACCCGGAATTGGGTTCATCCGTAGCCTATTTCAAAACTCACAGAGCGTAATAGAACTAAACAACCAAAATCTGTTAATAAATTTGTCAGAGTGATCAACTTTTGAACAGCGACATAATGTCTGCGTGAGACAACAATATTGCACATGGATTAGCGGTACGAGAATATGTCGGTTAATTATTTAATTTTTTAGTAATGGTTCAATATTTTTTGCACACGAGAACTAATTAACCTGGCATGCAGTTGAAAGTTGATTTTTAACTTCCAAAACATCAATAACCGATGTAGGAAGTGAACCCACTGTTGAACCGAAGACCAAAACTGCCCATTGAAAACGAATCATTTGGCTGCCAACTTGGCTCGAACATCTATTAAATGCTTTTTGTTGCTATTCTGGTCATCTCCCAGTCACCACTGGAGTATCTTCTTTGTATTCAATCTATAACCTATTAAAATTCTCTTATGGTTAATATGTTGAGCAATTAAACAACAAGTAAGATTTGCCATTGCTTTATCATAAATTTTTGCTGAGATATTTTACAAATTTGTGAAATCATTAATATAATAACTATACTAAAGAAAGAGAGAAAATTTGAAAAGAAATTTTTTTTATATTTTCTTAACAGAATGCAAAAAAAAAAAAAAATTATAGCCTTCTTTATTATTTACTTACACCAATTTCTATTACGAAATGAAAAGTTTCTCTTCTGTATACTCTAAAATCAAAAATAAAAATATCAGAATAGTAACTGTAATTAAGAAACTTTTTAATTTTGATTTTTATAAATTAATGTGATTGAAAACACACACACATACGAATTCCAGACTATGATTGTGAGATGTTTCATGAATTCCTGATGAATAATTGACATTCACACAGATAGGTATACCAAAATAAACTTAAATTAGGTAAACATAAATTAAAAATGTTCACATTTTAAGCAATCCAAATTCTGTAAAACAAACGCATATTTGTGTATAAAAATTAAGGACAGCTAAATTGTCTATTGGTCGAATCAATATCACACAATAATTACACAGTTTATATATGTCACATTATAATATTATGAAAAAAATATATAAAAGAAAATGATCAAGAAAAGTTCACATTTAAATTTTTATTTAGAAAAGCACACAAAATTTTATAAATCTATGCTATATGAAAGGTATACGACTCACAACAAAAATAATGTGATTCACAAAAAATTACGATGAGGAGTTAGAAAAATTGATCATTCGTTGCATCTGGTTTTCTTGTTAATTATATTCAATCAGCTAAAAGTTTCATTAATTAAGAGAGCAACTTAATCTTAGAAAATGATTATGGTTTCGAAAAGTAAAAATTTTACACATTAAGTCAAAACTCAAAGCTAAATAGAATTCTAAGCATAAAAGTAAATAGCTAAATAAAAAGGAAAATGAATTCAAATTTATTTCAGAATCTCATATTTGTTTTTAAAAACACTTAACTATTTTATAAAATATTTCATTGATAAATATCAACAAAGAGCTGCATTTTTATAAATGGATCAACTTTATTCAATTTTCTCCATATTCAACTTTATTTCAATTTTCACATCCATACTGAATTTTGAATACAAAGATACTAAATGTTGTCGTTAGTTGATGCATCTAAAAAGGAAATTAATTTATGTTACTGAAAAGCATAAAAATATAAAAAACACAATATAAAAGTTAGTTAAATAAAAGTATTGTGATAAAAAAATAAGCATAAAATACCTAAAAAACTAAATTTTTATCGTATACATGAACTCCACTGTTGGATATAATAACTTATATTTGCTTTAAATATGTGATTAACCCAGTTGATTTTTGCACTATTATATTAGCCAGCATAGGAACGGTTGTAGTATTGCATGTGTTATTTGGTTTGGTGATGATTGACAGTAAAATTATAATTCCTAAGATTTTTTATCATTACTATTCTGAGGATATTTATTCAAAAATGCTTACGCAAAATATTTTTGTAATTAAAATGCGAATTTTATTTTAAAATCCGAAAATGTTAAGAAAATTTATAAAACATTTTCCTTTGAAATTATCAAAAGAAAATATACAAAATTAGGTAAAAGAAATAAACATCAACAATTTAACTCATGAATACTTTAAAAAGACACATTTAACATTCGCAAGTTTCTTAATTACTTTGAGAAAGATTGACAATAGCACACATAATAGTATTTTCGTTTAAATTTTTCTCTACTCCACAAACACAGCTTTTAAAAACAAATAGCAATGTAAAATTAAAAATTTCAGATATACCCTTAGTTCAGTTCAAATAGATGCAATGGTAAAACTAATTAATATATTATGTCAGTCGTTATCTGTCATGTAAAAATTGAAATATAAGTTTTTTAATACAAAATTATAGACTTTCATTGTCAGGTTGCATAGAATTTTAAATACATATGGTCACAGTAATTATATATATATATATATATATATATATATATATATATATATATATATATATATATATATATATATATATATATATATATATATATATAATTGTAAGGATATATTTAATAACAAATCTCTAAATTTTCTATAATAAATTAGGTTTGCCTTTTAGAATCTGAAAAAGTTTTATTTTCAATTTTCTTCATAGTAATAAAAATTTCCTGCAAAGTAATAAAAAATTTTAAAGTCAGTTATATGTAAATGCGCGTAAATATATTCAAAATTAAGTTTTGAAATGAAAATGCAAAAAATTTGAATGTTTTTCGAAATAAATCTTTACTATAAATATCCCATTGTATATAAAAATATGGGCTGAAAAACAATTACCCCAAAATATAAAATACTGACTAAGATACTTGGTATTCCGTATTTTTAATAACGAATGTTGACACCCATTTTTTGTTGAAATTACTTCTAATATTCCATTGGTTCTTAGTATGGTACCCTATTATATAATTTAAAAATTTTGAAGACATTTTTTGTAATTTTTTGTAGATTTTTTTTCAGCAAAGTATTTAAGCATTATCAATCATTAAAAAAAATCATAATTTGATTGCACATTACTTCGTTCTATGCTTTTCATCTTGCTTATAATGATTCCTATATTGTAGTAAAAGACTTTAAAGCTAAATTGTTAATAAATATACATTAATTAGCTTAAAATGAAAATTGGCAATATAAATATATTAAGTTAAATAAATCTTTATATAAAAAAAATCGCATTCGATATGAAAAAGTATAGTCTAAAAAAATAATCGCTACAAAATATAAAATTCTGGATAAAATGTCAAATATTCCATATTTCTAATAATGAATGTTGACGCTCATTAGTGAATTACGTCTAATATCGTTGTATCACATATTGTATACCATTATATAATTTGCAAAGTTATATTTTTTTATTATAATTATTAACAATAGCTTTTGCTATGATTAATTTAAAATTCCATATTAAAAAATTTTTTTGAGCAGTGTTATCTTTCTGAACAAATTTTAAAAATGCATTTCTTAATATAAATTGTTACAGATAATAAAATATTAGTACTGCTAAAATATTTTTTGGAGAACAAGAAATAAAAAGGAGATAAAAATGTAAAAAGCCAGGTGAAGATTTTACTTAAAACATCCACTTAAACTTAGCAACTGTTAAGATTCTGTTTGTATAAACAATCGGAGCAATATTGTACGTCATAAAAAGCGGGAAGCGATAAGCAGGGCGTGTCATCGGTAAGAAATTCTTTTCGGGCGATTGCGTTGAAACACGTGTTTACAAATATCGTCGCAGGCACTCGAGTTTTAATCAGGGATTCAGACCTCGCCCGTCACGTAGACACTCCGGTCGATGTTCAGATTTTTTATTTATTTCATAACAGTAATTTATTATGGCCGATAATTATCCTCTTCAGCTGATAATCGAATTATTCAACAGTAGAGAAAGAGTGAATTTTTAAGAATTGGCGATACTTGAGTCAATTGAGATAGATTTTTCCCTGGCTTTAACTAAATTTATCGTTTAATATGAATTGAGAGTAATATTTGAAGAAGTGTCAGTTAAAGTAGAATTGCTTATGAGAATTTTTTAAGAATTTAGTTGAAATAAATTTACTCAGTAGAATCTAAATTTGTTCTTAAGGAAAAGAATTATTTATCATACGATATTAATTGAAGTATGAATTCTGCACAAAGTTTTTGTAACTTTATGTATATATGTATAAAGTTTATATATATATTCTATTAAAAAAGTCTATTGTCTGAAAATGGAGTTTTCGATTGCTTAAATATGCATATCACATATATAAAAGTGTAAAAAAAAAAAAGACTGAAATTTGACATGAAAAAAGACATGAAATTTTTACATCAATTCACTAAACATGTGGTTAAATGTTTTAAAATTTAGCTATGATTTTAATATTATTGGGTGTAGTTTATCGATCAATGTTTTGTTACAATATGCACTCATCTATATAATAGTTATATATTACGTTAAGTTTAAATTTCACCATGGTATTTTTCACCATTAGACCATGGTTTTATTATATCACATTAGAAATGTTATATTTAATAATTTAATATTTTTATGCAAAAATTTTAAAACTAATGAGCTAAATTTAAAATTAATCTTAAATTGTTAGTGGAGAAGTAACGTTAAAAAAGTATGATTTATCAATTTCTTTTTGAAGTTTTACTGACTTTATTTTAAGATTTAAATGTGTCTTTTATAAAATAAAATTCAATTCAGATTTCATTGTTAAATGGTTATAACTATTGATTATTTAGAATTCAAAGCAATATCCATTATTATTTAATAAATAACATCCTGTTTTATTATTCAAAAATTATGTTTTTCTGAAATAAAAATTATTGTAAGATGGTTGAGTTATATATTTTACAGTTAATTCTCGATTGTTTTTAGGTAAGTTTATCGCAAAACAAGTTGAATTTTACCACTTTTTCAAATAAGAAAATCTTCATCTGAGAAAAAGGATTTTTTTTCAGGTGAAATTTATCCTAGCAAAACCTTCTTGTTCATACAGCATAAAACCAAATGTGAAAAATTTGTGTAGTGACCCGAAAACTCCAAAAAGTGTAAGTAAATAAATTAGTTACTTTGAAAAAATTATATTTAGTTGAAATCAAACAAAATATTTTTTAAAGAGAATTTAATTTTTTTAATTAAATGCAGTAAAATCTTTTGTTTGAAAAGTGTGTGTGACTAAATCCCAATATAGTTCATATTATGAAAATTTGCAAATCCTTAAGTTTCATAAAAATGAAAAATTGTGACATGAAAGTAAAACATACTGAGAATTATTTGTTGAGTTGAGTAAAGCAAGTTAATATTAAATGGAAAATATAAACTAAGTGTAGAAGGAATAGAAAGTGCGTAATACTATATAAAGTACTTTATTACTATTAAAGTGTTTATAATTATAAAAGGACTTATAAATTATGATACATGGAAATAAAATATAAATATTCATCCCAGTTTAAACTTGACAATTAATTTTTACTGTCAAGTTTACATAGTTTGATTGTACCTTAAAAATAGAGCATTCAATTTCTACCTAATTATCTCAAAATTTATGATTTGATGACTTTTAGAAGATGGAAAGAGGATGGAAAATTCCTAATCACGCTAATTAATATTTCAAGAAATAATGAAAAACGTGTTGCGAATCCAATTGATCTAAAACAATCAGCAGCAAATATTATAATTAGTCCCGGTTGGGCTAATTAACTTCACGCGTGTCACAATTTCAAAACTTAATCAATTTCAACACGTGTAATTGTGATTAAGTATAGAAATCGCTCTTAACTTCAGTCTACAGCAATACTGCATAGAGGAGGCCACGATGACCTGGTTGGTTAGGGCGTCCTTCTCCTTATCGGAAGGTAGTGAGCTCGAATCCCGGCTTAACCGAATATTTGTTTTGTTCGCTAATGGCAGCTCAGGCAAATTAAAACTGGGAGTAGTCGCAATGTCCTCCAAGTAAAATGATACCTATAGGGATGGCAGGCAAGTATTGGCAGTCTTCTGCTTGGTACCTGCTTAAAAATCATGAAGACTAACACGGCTGCTTCTATCTGATAGAGCCAACTCAGGGCTAGGTCACGGCCAACTAGACTGTGTGTCTAGTTGGCCGTGGCTAGGTGCAGGGAAGCATGCTCGCGCAACAACTGCATATAACTCTGAGCACGTATATGTTTCCCTTCAGTGAAACTCTACTTTATAGTTCTCTTGTAAATAAACAAATCAAATAAACATATTCGAAAGGAACAAGAAAGGATTTCATAAAATCTTGAAATTCCTCCCTCCTTTTCTACAAATGCCACATAAGTTTTATGTAATCTCTTATAAAAAGTTAATATAATTCCATCTACATGAGAAAAAGAGATTTTTCACTATTTTTCCTAACTCGTTCTTAAGGCAGTTCGTTATACTATATTAAAAATTACTTCATGTAAAATAATTGTACATTTACTAATATCCTTATATTTTTGGAAGTATTTTTTATTCGTTAATAACATACAATATTATTTTATTTTTATGTCCATCATATGAAGTGTTATTTTTTTAGATTTTTGTATTAAGAAAATTAAAAAAAACTATGCTTATTGTACTTTAAGAAAATAGGCATCCAATTAATGTGTCTTTGGTACTTCAAAATAATCGCGGGTTTCCTTTATTGCAATTGCTCCATGTAAAAGTGCAATACTAATTATTTTTTGAGTATTCATGAATAATTCTCTAAATAGATTACCTATTTCATATATAAAAAGAAGCAATGGGGAAAATTTTTAACTTTTAAAAGATGATTTTGAAAAATTGCAATCAACTTTTACAGAAATAAATGCCTTGTAATTTATGTATTCAATTTATGATTTTAATCATTCACTGGTTGTTTCAGAAAAAGTTAAGGGGAAAGTAGAAATCAGTAGAAGAAGAGGAGAATCTAATTTAAATATAGAGAGATGCCAGGTATTTGCTTATAGTTGATTGTAGACAAAAATGGGCTATAATATTGCTTGAACTATCATTCAATAAAATAACACATGTCATTGAAAACATCTTCAAATAAAATCTATATGATGTTTACAGAAAATATTGCAATTTTATTTCTGAATAAAACTCCTTCACTGGTAACAGAAGGAAAATAAAATAGAAATGCTATTTTTATTTTCCAAACATTTTAAGCAGAATAGTATCAACAATTATTACTTAAAAAATTTTAACAACTGTGATGTGGAAATACAATAATGTTTAAGCCTTTAAAGTGGTGTCATTAAACATAATTAAATTCTATGTTTATTTATTTAAATTTGAAATCAATAAGATATAGAAGACATTAATTAAAAGCTTTATTCCTTAATAAATAATTTTGTTAAATTTTAAGGAAAATAATTTAATTATTAATTTTAAGAAAAAAAATTATTGTAAACATAATTTTAATTAAAAATCTGAAAGATACGAATTAAAAATAATCGAATATTCAAGTTTTCAAGTTTCAATTTGCTTTAACTTTCAAAAATTTCCATCTTTATCTCAAATATTCAGTACAGATTCAATTCTAAAAACAGACCCTTATAACAATATTAAGTAAATTCTAAACATAATGTATATTTGCTATTTTTAAATTTTATCTCTTTTCTGCAATAAAAAGTATCAATTTTTAAAATAGTACTCGATTTAAAAAATTATTCAAAGTTTCGAGTCATGCAACTTCTCATTAATGATGTTTTGTTTTACAATTTGAAAATTGTGCATAAATTAATAGCTGTAATTTCTTATACACGTTTAATTTACAATATTTCCACTAATACTACTTTATTTAGCACTAAATATATTAAATATTTTTTATTTAACATTTTTAAATAACAAATGCTAACAAAATCTATCATTAAATATTCATTATTTATAGAAAAATATTTTACCAAATAATTCAATTCATTATTCCTAAATTGTTAACAAAATTCATTAAAATATTTGTTTATTATCAATAATAACAAATTTAGTCATAAACTAATATTTGATTTTTCTTAATCTTACTTTTAATTACTTATAATTTTAAGTAAGTAGTATTTTGACATTAATTTTGCAATTATATACTTAAAATTTATTTAGATTCCAAAAAATTATATACTAAAAGTAATGATATTAAAACTCCTCGTCCTTATTAACATATAACTTATATAAAAGCATATATATTTTATGATTATGGGAAATAATTAACTTGGTTCCCCGGAAAAAATTTAATTATGTTTGATCAATTTGTATTCAATATTTGAAATTTTAATACATATGTATAAACATATATTCTTCAGATGTTTGCTGAGTAACATAATATTTTTGCATATAGATTAGGATATGCATATACATACGTATATATTTTTTATTCGAATATAATATACATTTTGATACACTTTTTAGAAATTTCTTAAAATCGGGGATTTTTTTCTTGGAATCGTTGTATTTAAAATAGGCAATAATAACGATGATAAAATTGAATTATAATTATTCCATGTGAAAAATTTTGATTGGGCTTTTTGTTTGCAGCAGTTTTAATTCGAGAAAACCCTTAAATTAAATATGAAAAAAAAGTAATAAAACTGAAATAATCCACCCTTTCATACTGAAGACCTCATCTCTCGAGAAATGTCCACATAACTCAGCATCGGCATCTTCTTCAACTGACCTCTCCCCTCACTGAGTGACACGGGCGGAAGAAAAACAATTCCCATACAACTTCTCCGATAGCCAGGGCGTGGTCAAGAGGGAAGCTATCATCACCTTAACTTCTGTTTAGATAAATTACTAGCCCATAATCTCCTCCGATCCGTTATGATCTCGATGACAGCATCACAGGGTTGGACCCCGTAAATATGATTCCTTTATAATATTTACTTAGCTTGAATCTCTTTTGGCTTTTGTTGGTGTTATAAATTTCTCACGCGTCCCGAAGAGTATAAGGCTTTTACTCTTTCCCCGTCTATTTTTTTCTTTCTTTATTTATTTATCTGATAATGGGTTTGTTGTTGGAAACGGCAGTTGCAACACATATAACATCTCTTCTCTTTAAACTCATCTTAATATATACACGTTATCGGTCTATTGTGTTCCTATCAGTTTCCCGCCCGATTTCGCGAGTGGAAAATATTAATAAAAAAAATGAATGAAAATATTTCTCCTTCTTCAATACCAGTAATTTCTTCGGGTGATAGGGAATATTTGGTAAACATTTTGATATTGTATTGTATGTGTTAGAGGGAAAAGCTCTTGAAACAAGTATTCTCTTTATATCTTGTCAGGGCGGGACCGTGTGATATTCGATTTCATTCCATTTTTTTTATTATTTTTGTTTTATTTGCTTAATGTGTTATTCCAAGAGATAGGCATCTTTGGGTGGGGCAAAGGTGAATGAGATGTTATAGAAGGCCTCTGTGTTGCGCCATTTTCTTTTCTTTTCTGGAACGGTGAGATTCTTGATTGGATGATTATTATATTTGCTTTGCACTATCGAATATTCAACTGCTTGAATTATTGTGTTATCTGGAGTATATTTGAATTAAATGTATTTGGATAAAAAAATATATGATAAGCGTACATGGCGTATTTTCAATAAAACTGTTTCTAAATTTTAAGAACGTGGAATCATTTTTTGGTGTCTCAATTTATTATATAATGTTTTCTTAATCTGTCTAAATGTTATTACATAATGAACAGATCATAGTTTTTTTAAAAAAATTAAAACGTATAAGAATTGAAATATTTAAGTTATTCTGCACCTCTTTATTTGATACCAACATGTGATACATTGAAAATAATATTGCTACAAATATATCAGATGAAATGCTACGTCAAAGAAGATTTTTTTTAACTATGGTAAAATCTTTTAATTCCGAATCTTATTTACCTGTTTTGTTAAAATTGAAATTTAAAAAAATAAGCATAATATAGGTTTTTTTATAAAAAAAATTAGAAAATAATTTATATTCCATCCATAAAAGATATTTTCAAGCAAGAGAGAAAGATACTAAGCACTAAAAAGAGATATAGTATCTCTCATATTTGATATGCAAACTTCCTTTAGTCAAACATGCAAAAAATTAATTTTCAGATGTCAGTTAGTTTCCTGTAAAATTGTTGTGCAAAATTAAATTTTTTTTTTATATTTTTTTCTATTAAAAGTACTATTCTAAGAGTTAACAGCTCTCACTATTAAGATATTGTTTGAAGATTGATAGAGAATGATAGCCAACTTGATTGAACTGTTAAAATTAAAAAAAAAAGCTGAGGAGTCATATTTAAATTAATGACCACTTCTTGAATAGTATGGACATAGTTTCGCAAAAAATTGACAAAAAACGTTGCTTTAAAGGGTTTGTTTCTGAAAATGGTATTTTAGAAGTGAATTTACTTAAAAATAATCAATACCCACGTCATAATAGCAATCCGTTTCATTGCCCCCAAGTCAGTCCCACAACTATTCATGCTACTGTTGAAACGGGATTGTATTCACGGATTTTTTTTAAAAATGTCTGCATCTAATCCTTTCAGATCATGACTCTTTCATTATGATGTAAATTGTTTTAAGTAAATTGTATTTCTGTAAATTAAAGCAAATGCTTTTAAACTATTTGAAATCCCGACACATAAGTTTTTTGCCGCATTATTGAAAATCTCTCTCTCTCTCAGTGTTATTACAAAAACATCAAATATAAATTAACTTTCAGACAAACGTGTTATTAGAACGTGTCTTTTATGATGTTTACGCTTTTTAAACATATATATCTACTAATGATGTATTAAACTTCCTATAAAGTAAATGTCCGTAGTACCATAAAGAGTTTCCAATTTAGGGATCTCATACTTTGTTTACATATTATTTGCTATTACAACTTAAATAGCAAGTTTCTATTAATATAAATAGCAAGTTATTAGCATTTAAAAAATTTAGCTTTATATTAAAAACAATTCCCACTATAGTTTTTTTATAATAGTAATAATGTGTAGTATGATTAAACACTTTTCAAGAGTCATAAGCTGTTAATCATTAAATGATCTATTTTTGATGCACAGAACAATTCATCGTTAAGCAATACTTGAACAAATGAGAGAAATTAAAATTATAATGTAGCTAGTACTTGTTTGTGTTCTTTATAAAATATTTCACAACCTAAAATAACTGCTAGAAAACGTAAAGTTGATTCAGAGTATACTGTGCTTTGAATGATGAATGTACCTGAAAATATTTTAATGGTTAAAGGTAAACCAATGTGTGTGTGTGTGTGTGTGTGTGTGTGTGTGTGTGTGTGTGCGTGTGTGCGTGTGCGTATGTGCGTGCGCGCGCGTGTGCGTGTGTGTGTGTGTGCGTGCGCGTGTGTGTGCGTGTGTGTGTGTGTGTGTGTTTCATCTGCAATGAAACTGTAACAGTCTTCAAAGAATAGAACAGTTTTCGTCATTTCACATTTAAGTATAAGAGCTCTAATTACGAAGCAATGTTTGAATATGAAAGAAAACAAAATGTAGAAAGTATTTCTAAAAGTCTTTGTATAAATTTATCATGCCAACATAATTTTTTCAAAAAGGTAAACACTACACCAGAAACAACTACACATGCAAGTTACATTGTAGCATAGAGTATAGCAAAAGCAATAAATCTCTCAATGATGGGGAGTTTTTTAAACAATGTTTATGATATTTTATGTCTACACAAGAAAAATGATTTTGTGACTGTAAGCCTATCTAAAAAACGATGACTTTTAGAACCAAGACATCGATAAAAAATTTTATATCACAATTATATATAGAGTCAAAGATTGACCAGTTTAGATTTTGTTCAATAACTTAGGATTAAAACACTGATATAAATGATACTGATAAGTTAGTATTATTTATAAAAGGTGTCGATGAAAACTTTAAATCACCAAGAAACTGGCTTGCATGCGTCCTTTAAAGGCAACTATAACTAGATGTGATATTTTTCATGAATTTAAGGATGGACTTTTAATTTTAATAGTGTCTTTACAAACATATAGAATATAATGACCGATAGACTACCAAATATGACAGAAAAATCTAGATTTCTTGGACTCTAATCAAAACTATCCATGGAACAATGCTATTTTTCTTTATCAAGATGCTATATCTAAATTTGCATTGAATATGAAACCCGTACTTAATAAAGTCGAGAAACTTATATATATATATATATATATATATATATATATATATATATATATATATATATATATATATATATATATATATATATATATATATATATATATATATATTACATCAAAGTGAGTTAGGCAGCTGGAAGACGGCATGTCATTCTTCCCTGAGAAACAGTATTCAGCGGAGTGCAAAATGTTAAAAGATACAGAATGGCCTCGGACTTTGCATTTTTCACAGATCTTCTTTGTCATATGAGCAACTATAATGTCAAGATGCAAGGGAAAAAAACAATTTATTGACGATATTTGGGCCTTCTTCAAAACTTTTATACTAAATCTGTTTGCTGAGCAGCTAACTAAGACCGAATTGTCTCATTTCACGATATTAAATTCAATACCTTCGGTAAATGAAGAGAAGCTTAAGAATTATTAAAAGGCCTCTCTCTCTTGAAAAAGCTGCATTTTGAATTCGAACGCAGATTTTAAGATTTCAGTGTCATTCATAATAGAATTGGATATTATTACAATGCCTTTCAACGTAAATTGTGCAGAAATAAAATCAGATTTGCTGTTTGAATTAATTGAGTTACAATCAAACAAACATTTTAATCAGTTGTTTCTAATTATGCCAAAGTTAGAGTTTTACAAATCATTATTGAAAGTATGTTTTTCAAATTTAATTCTCACTCCCAGAAAATCAGTGCTATGTTTGTTTCATCTTATAAACGTGAACAAATGTGTTAAGTAAGAACCTTAGAAAGAATTATTTGAGAAGTAGATTGACAGAAGAGCATTTAGCTTTGTTCCTTATAATCAATGTACCTCACTTCGAACTTCAATATAGGGAACTTTTAAAAATGAAATCGTCATTTCATTCACCGTATTAACATATTTAATTGCAATACTTATACATTATTTTTAAAATTTTAGAAAAATTTATCTTGGTTCACCAATATTTTTTTTCGATTTTTGGCCCACGACCAAAAATGTTTTCCTATTCCTGTTGTAGGAGTAGTTTTAAACTTCATATGCTAGCATCCCAAACACTGGAATTAACTTAAGTATTTCATTTGAAAATTATTTTTATCAGTTCTTTTTGTGTGTGGCAATGCATATAAACAAATTACTACTTTTCATTATATTTTTCACCATTTTGTTATTAGAAAAAGTTATTTTGTTTTAGAAAATGTTTCTATATTAGAAAATGATTTGAAGGGTGCCATCAAACTGCATTGCTTTCAGACATATAAAAGAAAATTTTTAATAAATTTTCCATATTGGATTAAACAATTCATTTTACTCTATATAAACAAGAAAATGTGATGTAGATTAGCAAATAAGCATTTTTAGAAGCTGTACAAGTGAACTGCAATAAGTTTTAAGCAGATACTATGCGTTAATAATTTCTCTTTAACAATCTGTTTTTGTATCAGATGAAAAATCCTCCGACACAAGTATTCATTTTGCATTAGATGAAAAATACCATACACAAGAATTCATATCCTTTTTTATTTAGGGTTATTCTCTCATTACTACAAAGATAATACTTCATACCAGTTTTTTATGAGATTTATATAGTAGACATGAGCTCTGGCATGGTTTTTTTTATGGTTCAATCATCAACAGGACTTTTTATAAGCAACGCTTTATTTTTCTCCACAGACATTTTCTCTATAATCTGAACATTATATACAAATTAAACATTTCCAGAATGCCGAAGATATAAAAAAATATGAATTTTTTTTCAAATATTTGACGTTTTACCATAAAAATGGTAGGAGAAAATTGGAGCTTAATTAAACTGGAGTATGGTAGAAGAAAATTGGAGCTTAATTAAACTGGAGCATGGTAGGAGAAAATTGGAGCTTATAATGAGTCTCAGATGAATTAAAATTAGCTTTATTTGTCATATAAATATTATTTCTTCAAATAAATGAAACAATTTGTTTTAGTTATTCAAAAAATATAAAAAGAATTGTTAACAATATTGATTACTATTTTATAGCCAACATTCGACACCACACCCAACAATCAGAATTTCTTCTCCATGGCTCTTTTGTTAAAAAGATATGCATAAATAAAATTTCCTTCCTCTGTATCAAATATTTTAAGAATAGTCTTTCTAATTTTTCATCAAGTTTAATTTTGATTGGTTCTTTTCTTTTGTGTTAAAAGTTTTATTTAATAATTTGAGATGTATTCCATTACAAAGTGTATTTATAATGATTAGAGAGTTTTCTGATGGGAATGTAAGAATTGACGAAATAAATCTCCAATCACTTTTTGAATTGTTTGTTAATTTCTGATACGCCATATTTTCTATACCCTTGTAATTGAAGGTAAGTTAAAAACATTTTTACAATAAATCAAAATGTCTACTCTTATTGTATTAAAAAATGGTGATTTAAAATATAATGTAAGGATTACCCAAATTATCTTTGTTTCCACTGTTTTTCAATTTTCTAATAGAAAATATTTTTCTGGATTTATATTTATTTATTACTTTTTTCTTTTTTGGGGGAGGGGAGAAACAGAAGTTTTCAATATCCTATTTTGTAGTCAGGGTGAAAAATTCATTATTTTCAAGAATATTTTGCAAATTGAATGAAGAAATTGTTCGCTATAGTATCACGAACAATAACAATAAAACATTTTACATAATTTGTTTCCATATTTAATTATATTATTAAATTGTATTTTGAAATATTATATGAATATGAAGGATCCATAAATGTTTGTAAATTTTAGTATAAATACAGAATTATTTTTATTCTTAATTATTCTCTAGTTATCTAGTCCATCAATTGAACTCATAAAAATTACAACAAACAAATGTTGATTAATAAAATAATTTATTCAAAAAATTCTATATGATTTCATAAAAGTGGAAGTCACTTGCATAAATCAAAAAACGGTTACGAAAGATTTTTCACAATTTTTATATTTTCTCTTCCCTGTTTTTTTCCCACTATTCATCATTCTTAACTAACTTCTCAAATTCCACTTGAAAATATCTTTGCCTCTCCAGGAAATATGCCAAAACCATCGAGAGAGTGATATCGCGCCTACTTTGAGAAGCACTGTCTCTGAGTATTGAAGTGCAATGAAGAGTCACTCTTAGACTGGTAACAGAGCAGTTACAAGCTGAATTTGTTTGATGCTTACAAGTATCGCAATTATCAGTTTTTTGATAGTAGAAACAATTTTACACACCATGATTTAGGAAGGTCGAAAAAATTAGTCAAAGATTAAATACTTAAAAAATTCTTAACGTGACTTAACCGTATGATACCATAAAATGATGATAACTGGATACCTCTCTTAGAACTTTCTATTTCATCTGCATTTATGATATCGCAACAAATTACACACAGAAAATTAAATTTTCGATTGGAATATAAAGTTTCAATGTTAAAAATAGGATATTAAGTATGCAGACTGATTCTAAATTGTTTTACGAATTAAGAGAGATGGTAGTAATCAAACAATAATTACATAGAAACTTAAGATCACGCTAGACTCTAAAAGAGTAATATTAAAATTCCAATTTCAACGCAGAACAGTATTGAGAAAGCGAATGAACAATGCAGAAAATTGCGCAGATTTTTTTTGTTTTGTGAAAACTCACAGCTGCACAGTTGTCACCGGCAAAGTAACAACTGGAAAACTCTCTCGGAAATTCCTGGTGTCGCGTTTATTTATCCAAGATAATGATTTTAACCACCAATGATTCACACACACCACATCCGATTTATCATGCAGAATATACGGTATAAAAGACGTTGCTGACCGGGAAGGGAATAGGTAGGGGGCTTGATCATACATAAATCTCATGTCTATCTGGATGAGGGGTGAAAAAGCTTGTAGTGAACTAGAAATCGTCTCTTGGGAATAGATAGGGAATAGGTAGGGGGCTTGATCATACATAAATCCCATGTCTATCTGGATGAGGGGTGAAAAAGCTTGTAGTGAACTAGAAATCGTCTCTTGGGAATAGGTAGGGGGCTTGATCAAACATAAATCGCATGTCTATCTGGATGAGGGGTGAAAAAGCTTGTAGTGAACTAGAAATCATCTCTTCCAAAAAGATGCAGTATGTTGCGCCTGTCAAACGGTCTAACACAATATAAAAGTACCAGTTAGGACAAGCACAAAGACTACTGAGCAAATAGGGTGCCCTGTAGACATCGAACTAAATACCTGGTGGACTGTACGCAAGCAGTGGAAAGAGCGCAAAGTCCACCTCGATCATTGAGGTCCCTTGTTCTTGCATTCTACTTTCCTATTTTCTTATTCTCAGAGTGGAATGCAACCCAATGCTCTATGGTAATTATTAATCGTCTAAATGGGCATTATCAACCATCTTAATTTGAATGAACAATTTAGAGTCTCCCTGCATTGTTAGGTGATTTTAGCAAAAAAAGTTTGTAAAAGCGTGATTCGGAAGGTATCACACCTCGTTTGTTATAAGACTTTCAAAATCATTTAACGCAACCTTAACATTAAAGGCATATTCTTTTAAGTGAAAAATTTGGATTGTTAAATCCGAAGTTAAATGGATAATTTTGTGAAAAAAATTATCTAAATCTTATAATCTATATGTTTTTAAAAACATTAAAATTTATAAATATATCTATATTCCAAAAAATTGTTTAGATATTTTTTCTCAGAATGTGCCCAGCATAGTTATCCAGAATAATTTTCCAGACACAAAATATTCTGTTGAATATTTCATTGCCCATAAGGCTATCTTACGATGCTTACAAAAAATGCTTACAGAAAAAATATAGCTTTCATTTTAATTAAAAGTTATTTATTAAAAAATGCTTACAGAAAAAATATAACTTTTATTTTAATCAAAATAAAAGTTATATTTTTTCTGTAAGCATTTTTTCAATTCCTGCTAATTTTCGTATGTAATTCAATAATACGCTCCATAAATATATAACTTATTGCTATGTTTATTTATGATGTTGTTCGCCGTTGATAAGGAAATAAAATTTGGTAATGTCATAATTACCTTTGAAGCCATCATGTGATGATGTAATTGCCAAATAAAGAAAAAAATTTACAAATATGTAAAAAACATGAAACTCAATAAAAAAATTAAAAAACTCAATTTTTTTATATTGTTAATAAATTTTTTATTCATGTTTGATTCAATATGTTATACAATTTATATGAAAAACAAAATTTATATTTCATGATTTTTTTTACTATTCTTATTTTGAATTAGAAATTTTTTCATCTGTTAAAAACATATGAACAATACTTCCCGGAACTTACAACTCTAAATATTTAACATTTAAAATCTCTTAAGTATAATTTAATGATTTATGTGAAAAAATATTTTGAATTTTTCCGAAGAAAATGTATTTACGCATTTGAGAAAACGTTCCTTTACTACTTACTGCGTTTGGCACTCAATACGCATTTAGATCATTTTCACGACAACAAATAAAGAAATATTTAATCTCACTATTTACAAGATATTTTGAGTGTGATTGCTGTTAGAAACAAATCCTTTTTTATGCAATAATTTGACATTGAAAGACGTTTCCACAGCAAAAGCCTTTCTTTAGACATTAATGTCTTCCATTCATCAACGACGCTTATGAGTGAAATATAAAAATAAAAACAGAACAAAGTAATTAAACTCATGATAATAACAAGTTGGTTAGATGGTGTCGTGCCCATGAGGACGACTAAAGATGACCATTAGTGTGCAGAACACAGCTGGGTGTCCCCTTGATGATTTCGGAGTATAGACTCTTTCCGATGTCGAGCATGGGGAATTCTTTGAGCAGAGCCAGAGATCTTAAAATGACAGGGCAGTCATAAATGGGATTTCGTGTTAGTGGAATATTATCGCAATTACTGCAGAGATGGTAGGCTCTGTTGCCATCTCTCTGGATCTTTATATCTCGATAGTTCTAAAGCGAATGATAGTTTTAGAAAGGTCTCTATTTGCGTTTATTTCACAATTCTGTGGGTCTTTTTCAATTGTGTTCTCTCTTAGACGCTATCTGGCAATTGCATTCACACATCGTCCAGATTGACTTTGAAGGTATTTCCGTCATTGAGTTTTCTCCCTTCCTTGGCAATTGATCTTCCTCTTCATTTTCAGGGATATCAAAGTGCACGGGCATCCACTGCAAAATACAAATCTTATTTAATTTTTCAATTTCTTTAAACTAATGTTGATATTATGGGTTAGCCTTGATTGACCGTTGTTTAATGCTTCTAAGACAGCTTTGTAGTCACAAAAGATGATTAGCTCCTTGGCTTTGTCAGTGTTGTTGAGTGATATGTATACATGCAATGCATGTGATTCATTGCCCTAAGTTCACTGATGAAATTAAAGGCGATGGATCCAGTGCTCAATGAATGGTTCGTAGTTATGCCGTAGGGTAATACAAGGTATACACCTGCTTTGCCTTTTTGAATAGTGTCATCGGCCATCAGTGTATACATGGACTAGATTATTTAATAACAAATAATTTAATTGAAACGAAAAATAGACATATTGCATGAATATACTTATAATAGGTTACTTTAGGTTTTATTTGTATATAAAAGGAAATTTTTAAATGAAATAAATATTTTTTTAGTTTATTTTATGCTTATATAATTATTTAAAAATGATGCAAAAATCAATATTCTTTATTCCCAAAACTAACATTAAAAATTTAGACCAAAATGTTCAGATTTTTTTAAAGTTATTAACATATAATAGTTAATAATTTTTCAATATATAAAAGCGAACATGTACTAGTATTTCATGTATGAGGTCCTTAATTTTTAAAAGAAAATTCATAGAAAAAATTTACACTAGAGCACAAAGCAACTAATTATAATTTATAAAATGATAAGAAAAATGAATAAAATTTTTGTCTCTTGGCTTTCTTCAGGGCAACAGCAATCTAAGAATTCAAATTCCTTTGAAGAACAGTAATTAAAAATGAAATTCTGTTGTTACTTGGGTGTAATTAAATAATTATAAAATACATTTACTTTTGTAAAAAATATATCATTCAAAAACAGGTTTTGAAATCATTCTAAACAAAACATTTTTATTATACCTTAACTACCTTAATTGCAACTACCAAATTCGTGCAAAATAATCACTGAATCATCGTGGCGTGGTAGTCGAAAGCTTTCCAGAAACCAAGGTCACGTTTTAAATTCAAATTATTTTCGAACAATGGTAGATAGTTGTTGCGCAACTGATTTTTGATTTTCCAGGTTAAATGATGGGAAATTTTCCGAGATTTCTAGCTTGCGGCCCGTGAGTATGGGTCCTATCTGTCAAAAGCCTTCCCAAAAAGCGAAAAACGTGGCAGATATGCACATGCCTTAATCACTCTTCTTCTGTTAATTTGTGTAAGTTGGGAGTTTTCTGAAATCTATATAAAATGTTTAACTATTCATTACGAACAGTGTATTGATAGGCAGGTTGCCGAAGTAAGCCTAAGAACTAAATAAGAGGAAATATTTGAATGTAAAATTACCTCCTTAAAGTCTTGGAGAATAATGAACTCCTGTTATTTTACCCAACAATGACCAATAATCATTATTAATAAATCATTCTAAAATTATTAAAGAGCTGGCTCTAACGCACATTCTTGAGCAAACTTGGTTTTATTATCACTCAAAATTAGCAGAACGTATTTTTTATATTATCAACGATATATGCATTGTTGATATTTTTCCAACTGAAATATTTTTAAAAAAATTGCATTATGAATTGTTGAAAAAATCATAGCAAAAAAGCACTTCTTAATTTCAATTAATAGATGAATTTCTAATATATAATGAATTAAGTAAATAGTTGAAGAATACCTCATGTAGACCATCAAAGCAAGGAGTCTTATTGCAGAAAATATTAGGTAGTAGTACTTCATTATACTAATTGCAGAGCGCAAAAAATTTAAAGTTTCTTCATCTAATCTTTTATCCTCTTCTTTGAAAAATAACTGTTAAAAATCGACATTATTCTTCTTCATAACTATGTTTCGGGGTATTTTATTGCAAAAAATATTTTACTCCTATTTTGTTTGGAATCTGTCAACTTATCAGAACAAAATTTTCTTGAGAAAAACTTTTGAGAACAAATTAAAATTAATTATTTGAAGTATATTTTCTCATGATAAGAGAAGTGACTTAAAAATCCTTTTTATAATAATATAAACATTGCGAAGCAGCCAAAACTAAGCTACACAAACCTTTTAAAAGCTTTCAAAATGAATACAATAACACTGAAAAGCAATAGTTTATCCTACAATTAAACTTCAAACTTTTTGGAATTAAATTATGCCAATAAAAAAAACATTTTTGCCAGTTTTTATTTTGTTAAATAAGCTTTTGTCAAGATACAGTATGATGTCAAATATCATGTATTAGGATTAAATTTATTAAAATTGGTTAAAGACTCTAAAATTTTGTTTTTATTTTACTTCATAAGTTTAAATTACAGATGACTATTTACCACATATTATAACAGTGGTGACCAAACTCATGAAACTTCTGGGCTACTATGTCATTAAATCTTACTCTTTCTGTGAGGTACAAATTAAAAGAACTATCAACATTAAAAAAAAGTCTTATATTTTTCATTGACTATAAATTTATGATTCAGTAAATATGAAATTAGTTAGAATTAAACTGTAAAATAAAGTTAAATTGTAAATTAAAAAAACAAACAAAATATAGTTACTAATATATAACAAATGTAAAAACAGGCTTTTTAATCAGGTTTATGTAAACTTGAATGGGAATCATGGAATTCTTTTTTTTATCAGGTTCTTATAATGCTGTAAAAGTAGATTGTGGAAATGATTGCTCAGGTATTCATTATTGAATCTGAATTGGAAGTTAAAATATATTTTCATAACAGATATTTTTGGGGAAAATTAAAGATTTCTCAACCCCCTTCCATAATTAGAAAACATTCTTGAATAATATGTACATACAGTCATATTATACTAACGATTTAATACTAAGTAGTAAACTGTCAACTTTCAAGGACTGTTGTAGAACATTTCATTTTAATATTTACAGCGGATTTGAAACATTAGAATCAAGTGCCAAAAACTAAAACTAATTAGATTTTGAAGGATACGTTACTCGTTCAATAAATTTTTCACATCATATAAAATCTTTGAAATAAGATAAAACTAAAATATAATTTTGATTTTTAGTTACTTAAAAAAATTAACTTTTCTGAATAAGAGAGTAATAACTAGAAATAGAAAAAGAAAAGTAGGAAAATTGTTTTTGGTGATAAAAAATCATATCTTTGATAAAAAATAAAAAAAATTATAAGATTTTAAAAGGAAAAATAAGGAGTTTCTTCCACACTCTCACATTCTTGCAATTCTAATTTAGCAATCTTTCATGATTTTTCTGTAATGTCTAAAGTAATGAATGTGGTAATAATCCCACATAAAGTAGAATTTAACTAATTTCATCCATAGAAAATTAATTCTTCACAGCAAGAGTTATTTTTTCTTTTATAAATAACTAGAAAATTCTCAAAAAAATGTTAACGTTCTCATTTTGATGATAAAGTATAGTTTTGATCAGATAGATTTTACGCATTTCATTAATCATAAGTGATATGTAAAAAGGAAATAAGCAAATCATTAGATGACTTTTTAGCCTTTTTGATGTTTTCTTCAAAAAACAATTTGATATAGCTACTTCGTGTAGGTTTAAATTTAAAATAAAATGTTTGTAAGTATTATTAATTATTTTTCCCTTATAGAGAAAGTTAAAATAGACAAATCCAAAATTTTTGTAAATTTGAATTCTAAAATATGTTTGATTTACTGTTTCATATTTTCTGAATTCAGTAAACATGAGAAGTGTGACAACATTAAAACATAAAGACTGCATATTGAAAGTTTACCCATAACAAAGAATGTGAAACTTATTTCAAATAAAATTTTTTAAAGTACACCTTAAATAGCAATATATGTCTGTTTCTCGTTAAATATTCAATGTTCCTGCAATATTTAAAGTACATTCTTTTAAATGTCATACACATACAGACATCAAATGTTTGCATTAATCTTTTACGTATTTCATTGTGGCATTAATACATAATTTCTTATAATTGTGTAGAAACCAAATTAAGTATTTTTAATTCGTTTAAATTTTCATGAAAGTATATCACAAACTTTAAAATAACATTAATTAATTAAATAATATTCAATGATAATAATAATTTAATATTTTATATAATCAATTTTTATTAATTATTTCTTAATCAACTGAAAGAGAATTTCCTTAAATAAATTTCGAACTAATGATTATGCTTACAAAACCTTTAAAAAATCCATTTCAAAGCATTCAAGTTTTCTATTCATAACTTTTAATAAGATCGGCATTCATATTTACCATCATTTACAATCTAAACTTAATAAAAGACAGATTTTATATCAAATGTCAAATAGTAATAGCTTTAAACATGAAGGCAATAATTTATAACATACAATCAGATGATAATTGATTAAATTAGAAAAGATTAGGATTTTGAACGAAAAATGTATGTTGAATTTATTAAAACCCCATTAAATTCTACATTTATATCATAATATTACTTGAGCATTTAGAATTTAGTTATTCTCCGAAATATACTTCCTTCTAAATAATTCTAGCATAAAAATATATCATAAAAATAAACTTTTTATCTCCCTTATTTACTGTAAAAGATCCCATCATATGAAACTTATTTAATTATACTATCACAATCTACAATACTGAAACTGAAATTTACTATATTGCATTAACATCAAAATATATAAGGAGTTAGTGAACAAATTTATTTGAATACACTAGACAATCTGATCAATAAATTCAGACCAGTCTGAGATGATATAAATCAATGGGAATTTGTTCAGTAAAACAAAAAATAGTTTGAAATCGGTGCGTTAGAATAGAACTGTTTGAACTTAATGGAGTTTTGCTTTTCATAATAAGTTAAACTGCATGACATATACTCATTATTGCAATATGTATGATTCAGTGATTTCTGTTATTTTATGTCCGCGAGAATTCATCATTATTCAATCAATTAAAGATCACATTCTGCTTGAGAGAAATTTTTAAAAAAGCTAACTTCTTGTCAAAAATTTTAAGAAATTTTGATAATGAACATAAGTTTTAATTACTCATTAATTTCTACAGTCTGCAGAAATTAGTTCATAATTTGTAATAAATTAAATTAATTTAACATAAAATATGGAAAAGAAAATTAATAAAGAGCTTTAGTGGTGCTGAAGTATTGTAAAAAGATGTGAAGGATGGTCCAGTTAGTTGGATATTAACAACTAGATTGAAATTATGTGAGTTAAAATTGCTGTAAATAAAATTTTGTTGAGCATATTGTAATGCTATTTGTTTTAAATAGTGCGTGTATTAAAATAACTTCTTATAAACAACATAGTTTCATGCTCTGTTAAAGTGAGCAATGCATGATCATGGAAGTTTTGTGAGCAGATGACTATAAATTTATTTGCATTATTCCTCCATTAATCAAATTTATATGATTTAGGCATCGGTTAATCTGTTCTCTCTCCGAATTCTTATTTTTTTACTCTGCAATGGAGATTTCATGACGGCTGATGATATATGTATATATTTGAAATAATTTTATTCTAGGGAGAAGTCTTGCGTCTAAAATTTTCGTGTTATTCTGGACTAGGTATAAGGAAGTATGCTGCTGCTTATACTGGCAAGGACAAACTGGAATAATTATTTTCAGAGTTAGATCAATATAACCTTTTAAAAGTATGAACTTGTGGTAGTATACATTTTAGGTAAGATACCTTTTCCCGTATATCAACTACTAAATAGCAATTTAACAGTTGATGTACGGAAATTATTAAAAAGAGTAGAACACTGCTAAATACCTATTTAAGAAAATACATATTTATGAACCTGAAGTGGTTTTGTTTAATATAAATCTTTAATCCACGACAAACTTTTAACTTTAAATGAACAAAACTTAGAAAGGAATGGACTTAAAAAGGAACAAAACTCGTTTATTATTTTCTTGATATCAATCTGTTGTTGTTATATATTTATTTATTTATTTATTTTATTACATTACATATATTCAGACTTGTATGCTTGATTCTTGAGATCCGCTTGTAAGTCTTCGTCGATAATAGGACAAATAGCACAATGACAGATGTACAACCACAGAAGAATAACGAAGAAAACACCCAGGGCCATGGTGGGAATCGAACCCACACTCCTACGCTCTCAAGCGATTAGCGGTGATGCTTTAGACCACTCAGCCACGGAGCACCCTTGTTGTTATATAAAAACACAATATTTTTTTGGTAAACAAAAATTCTGTTGCCATATTAAGAAAACTAAAAAGTACAGAAATTAAAAATAAGATGAATACTAAACATAGAGGTCGCTTTAAAATCCTTATTTTAATAAATCTTACTAACATTGCTCTTGGCCTTCGCTTTGTAACCCTAGGTTTTGAGTTATCAAAAAACAGTACGTGTGTTAGTTATGAGATAATGTGAACTTAGTTTAATTAAAAAAAGAGTATTATATTCACTATGTTCACATCATCTTCATTAATAAATTCCAATGTGTTAAATATTGGATATGTTCCAATATGTTAAAGAAATTACTCTTTTTAAGTATCAACTCATAGGAGGAAACAATAGACAGTAAACCAAGTATTGATTGAGGACACATGAGGTCAGCTAAAATTCGAATTACAGGTAAAAATTTTATATTTTTATCAGGAAAAAATGAAAAATTAATCTACATTTTTATACAATTTTTAAAGTCAAATGAAAACCGAGTTTTTTGCTTATCTTGTTCGGCACCACATTGTCATAATAGATAAATTTTGAATAGAATAAGGGTTTTCAGCAAAACATTAATTTGTTGATTGAAATTTTTCTTAGGAACTTAAAAATATTATAGATATAAACAGTTTTAATATTTCACGTAACATTGAAATTCATTAACGTTTCGTTAAAATTCCAGCCACCTGCGCTAAGTCTGATAACAAATATATTACGATGTTCATTCCTATACTTGATGAGCCCTCAGTTTTATTTAAGTAGGATCGTTTTCCATATTATAGAATTTGACTACTGCCTAGTCTACTTATACCCTTTAAAGAAGCTGAACGATCATTTAATGGGAAAGAAGTATAGATCTTTCTGATTTGTGTGGAAGTAAGGACCAAGCCGAAATGTCACAGACTAAGCTTACCACTCTTAGATTTATCATTTCACTCAGAGAACATTGAAAACTTTTTTACTAGTCTTTTTACTAAACGGCTAGTAAAAAGACCTTTTTTACTAGCCGTCATTATTGATAATGATAGATTTTTGTCTAAATCTGATATAAAACTCGATATCTTCCAGTAATGAGAACTAAAAAGAATAGCGTCTTTCCCGATCACAGACATCTGCGGCCTTACATTAATGTAAAATGTCGGAAGTCAAAGATATATGAACGTGATGTATAAGAACCCCAAGTTGTGAAAAATTGAGAATCACGATTATACAGAATAATTTCTCTTATTGAAAATTATAAAATCATTCTGAAATTTTAAGTGCGGGACATCAAAAGCTTCTTGTTTGATTAATAATCCTTAAGAAATTACTTTCGGTGATTAAGGTTGAAGTTTAAAAATTTGTTAGGTTGAAGTTTAAAAATAGCTGTATGCAACGTTAAGGAATAGACATTAGTCAGTATGTTCCACGGTGATAGCTAAATTTCCTATTTTGATATATTATACATACTTTGACAGTTTTCAATATCCAAAACAATGCAAAAAAATTTTTTTTTATCTAATTTGCCAATCAGTTGTTTATTGTTAATGTTTTATAACTTGTTGGTTTGCACTTTGCCTTGGTAATATTTACTGCTGTTTTCAATAATTAGTCATACAGATTGCAATATTTTGTAAAAAAGTAAAAGAAAATCGGTTGAAATAAAAAAAATATTACAGAAAAGAATTCTTTATTCAGTGCATCCACCAAATATTTTATCTTTCATCCCATTTACACCTATTCTCAATTAAAATTTTGACTATGCTTGAAATGGCTGCGAAGAATAAAACCTTATATCAGGATATTGATCTCCGGTTCAAACATAAGCTGTTTCATATCAAAATTTTGTGATTATAGCGTTAATAACTAATTTAAACCATAATTAATGCTGATTTTATCTCACTATAAAATTGCGTACGTCTCTATCCACATCACTTCTGTACTCTAATAGCTTCAAACTTTTCTGGCTATATAAATTTTTAAATCAAGATAAATTATATTTGACGCTTAAATTGAAAAATGCTTGTATTTTTTTTCAAGATTAGTTTGATTATCACACAAAGATCTTTTTTTTTTTTTGCACACTAGGGCTAATTTGTCTGGAACCTACGTTTTAAAGTGGGTTCCTATCACTATAAACATCCAAATCCAAGGTGGGATTCAAACCCTTGAACAGTTGGACCGAAAGCAAAGTACTTAACCATTTGGTTGTCAGTTCGATTTCTAAACCTTAGATTTGTTAACAAAAAATGGAGCATTTGAGCTTCGAAAATTTAAGATTGTTTTAACTTCGTAAATGTATAATTTTTCACTATGAAAAGTATGAAAAGTATATTAATTAAAACTGCTGCTTTTTTCATTAAAAAATTAATCCGAAATTTCAGCATTTATTTTGTATTCGATATAACTTTTTTATCACTAATGTTAAAAGAAAGTTGATACAAATCAAGGACTAGCATTTCTACAAATATTTGTAATATGTTTAAATCATTTTAAAGTTTATGTATTCAAATAAGTTAAATATGCGGGAATAATTTTAGTGAATTCTTAATTATTATTATTTACTTATTTAACCATCATTTACTTATT